>CM038673.1:262410270-262767164 GCA_021605145.1 Aegilops bicornis | reverse complement strand
CCCAAATGGCTGGCGAACCCTGTCGTGGTACCGAAGAAAGGAGGGAAGGAACGGATGTGCGTCGACTTCACCAACCTTAACAAAGCCTGCCCCCAAGATCCGTCCCCCCTTCCGCACATCGATCAAATCGTCGACTCTACCGCCGAGTGCGACTTGTTATGTTTCCTAGATGCATTCTCTGGATACCATCAAATCAAGATGGCAGTGGAGGATGTGGAGAAGACGGCCTTCCTGACACCGTGTGGGGTGTATTGCTACACTTGCATGCCCTTCGGCCTACGCAACGCGGCCGCAACCTTTCAGTGGCTGATGCACATCGCCTTGGGGTGGCAGCTCGGCAGGAACACAGAGGCCTACGTTGATGACATAGTGGTCAAATCTCACGAGGCGAAGACGTTGATTCAAGACTTGGAAGATACCTTTGAAAGCTTGCGCCGGGTGAACTTGAGGCTTAACCTGGAGAAGTGCGTGTTTGGCGTCCCCTCCGGTAAGCTACTAGGGTTCCTTGTATCCCACAGAGGGGTCGAGGCAAACCCAGAGAAGATCAAGGCCATCGAAGACATGAGCCCACCACAGACCCTCAAGGAGATGCAAAAGCTGGCAGGACGGGTGACCGCGTTGGGGCGCTTCATCTCCAAGCTTGGCGAGCGCGCCTTGCCCTTCCTCAAGCTCATTAAGAAGAAGGGCCCCTTCGAGTGGACCCCGGAGGCCGACCGGGCCTTCCAAGACCTCAAGAAATACCTCACCAGCCCCCCGGTGATGGTGGCACCATGGCCTCTTGAGCCTCTAGTACTTTACCTCGCCGCCACCCCGTACTCCGCCAGCGCGGCGCTAGTGGCGGTTCGGGAGGAGCGCCGAGACAAAGGAGAGCTGCGCCAAGCTAGAGTTGGTGCAGCGCAGGGTCAGGAAGGCATGCCAGAGCCATCAGTGGTGGAAGATCAAGCTCGGCAGGGCAACATCACGGAAGCTCCTGAGGACGGCCAAGTCTCAGGAAATCCTCCGCCCCAGGAGGCGCCACAGTCTCCGCAGGGCCCGAGCTCCAACAGTGTGCCAGCCCTCGTCGACCACCCTGTGTACTTCGTCAGCACCGTACTGCGGGACACAAGGGCACGCTACCCCATGCCACAAAAACTCCTGCTCACACTCTTGGTGGCCTCGCGCAAGCTGCGACACTACTTCCAAGGGCACCCCATCAAGGTCGTCTCATCTTACCCATTGGAGAGGGTACTTAGGAGCCCAAACTCGGCCGGAAGGGTCGCAGAATGGAACATCGAGCTGCAAGCATTCCAGTTGGAGTTCAGCACCACCAGGGTCATCAAGGGAGCCACACTCGCCGGATTTGTGGCAGAATGGGCATATGCCCCGGTTCTTGAGGAAGGAGAAGACCGGTCCACCTCCCCAGGAAGTGAGGCACCAGACGGCTGGGTCATACATTTCGATGGCGCCTTTGCGCACCAGGGCGCGGGGGCTGGAGCAGTGCTCATCTCGCCCACTCAGACAAGCTCTACTACGCCAGTGCAACTCTGCTTCCAAAGACGGCGAGAAGGTCTCCAACAATATCGCAGAATCTGAAGGCCTCATAGCTGGCACAAGGCTGCGATGGCTCTAGGGGTGAAGCGCCTCACTGTCAAAGGCGACTCGCAGCTCCTCGTCAACTTCTCCAACAAAGTGTATGAGCCGAAGGATGAGGACATGGAGGCCTACCTTGCGGAGGTGCGCAAGATGGAAAAGCAGTTCTCGGGCCTGGAGCTGCAGCACGTGCCCCGGGGCACCAACAAGGAAGCCGACGACATCGCCAAGAGAGCATCCAAGCAGCAGCCGCAGGAGCCCGGTGTCTTTGAAGAGCGGCTCTTCAAGCCATCGACTGCGCCACCTCTTTCAAGCACGACTCAGCCTCGGGAGGAGCTCCTACAGCCCCCGGCCACGCGAGCCCCAGCTTGCTGCCCAACCTCAGGAGCTCGGCTGCTCTTGGCACTCGAGCCTTAGGAGAAGTGCTGGACCAAGGAATTCAAGGAGTAACTGATGCACGGGACGCTGCTGGAGAAGGAAGAAGACGCGGAGCGCGTGGCCCGACAGGCCAGGACATACTGCATTCAAGACGGCGAGTTGTATAGGAAACGGCCGAACGACATCACGTTGCGCTGCATCTCCAGCGATCAGGGAAGGGAGCTGCTGATAGACATACACGGCAGGGACTGTGGGCATCACTCGTCGTCAAGGACCCTCGTCGGTAAAGTATTCCGCAGTGGATTCTACTGGCCAACATCGCTCAACGATGCAGCCGAGCTGGTGAAGTCCTGCGAAGGTTGCCAATTCCACGCCAAGCAAATCCATCAGCCCGCTCAGGGCCTTCAAACCATCCCACTCACATGGCCATTCGCGGTCTGGGGGCTGGACATCTTAGGCCCGTTCCCGCGGGCGCCAGGGGGCTATCGCTACCTCTATGTCGCCATCGACAAGTTCACCAAGTGGGCAGAAGTGGAAGACGTCCGTACCATCCCAGCTGGCTCAGCTGTCAAGTTCATCAAGGGCCTCGCGAGCCGCTTCGGGGTCCCCAACCGCATCATCACATATAACGGTTCGCAGTTTACTACCAACCTCTTCAAAGCCTACTATGCTAACCTTGGAACGCAGATCTGCTACGCCTCGGTGGCTCACCCCAGGAGTAACGGTCAGGCCGAACGCGCTAACGTGGAGGTCCTGAGGGGCCTCAAGACCAGGACCTTCAAGAAGAAACTAGAGGCCTGCGGCAGGGGCTGGCACGACGAGCTCCAGTCCGTTCTATGGTCCATCCGAACCACCGCCACCAAGCCAACGGGCGAAACTCCATTCTTCCTCGTATATGGAGCTGAAGCACTCCTTCCTCACGAGGTCAAGCATCGCTCCGCAGGGGTCCTAGCGTTCGACGAAACGTAGCAGGGCGCCATGTGGGGGATGGAACTCGTGCTGGGGGAGGAACGCCGTCGCGAAGCCGCATTGAGGGCGGCAAGGTACCAACAGGCGCTGCGGCGGTACCACTGCCGCAACATCCGCTCCAGGACGCTCGAGGTGGGCGACCTCGTCTTGAGGCGGGTCCTCTCCAGAGAAGGGCTGCACAAGCTTTCGCCCATGTGGGAGGGTCCGTTCAAGGTCGTCCATGTCTCCAGGACAGGTGCAGCGCGCCTGGAGACGCAGGATGGGATACCCATCCAGAACGCCTGGAACATTCAGCACCTCCGGAAGTTCTATCCATGAAACAAGGCCCAGAGCCTGAGAAGCAAGGCCTAGAGCCTGAGAAGCAAGGCCCAGAGATTGTGAAGAAGGCCCGGTGCCTGTGGAGAATCACCGCCGGTGACACTCTCATGTAATAATGAGTGGGGTTGTACACGCCCCGGAGTCTCAGGAGCGCCGGCCTCAGGCCCTGGGGCTCCCTCCCACGCCTAGTGGACAACACTTAGCTCCGCGCTGGTGAGAAGACTCGAAGACTAGATTAAGTGCTGGACGCAGCTTTTCATTTGCATTCCGTAGTTGGCTCGTTTTTTCTTAATCGAAGTTGCTCTTGGTGTTCGTCGCTGATTTGGTTCCCTAGCCTTTTACCGCATTCTTTCGGCTCTGGTTTGCTCACGTTCTCTCTCTCTCTCGCATACCTCGTGAGGGGGCTAGGCAGGTGCCCTTGCGAGCATTTTTCTTCTCTCTGCCTTTTCGCGAGCCACCCTCGTTCGAGCCTGGAAGCTGTCACTTCTCTCCCGATCCGTGCCCCTCGGGTACCGCGATACAAAGCGCCAAGTCAGGGCTTGGGTGGATAACAAATCCGCTAGCTCACCCCCTAACGAATTTTTTGCAGTTTCTGAGAAAACGCGGACACCTCGTGAGGGAAAGGGCGTCCCAAACGCGTCAGGTTAAGTTATCTTCGCGTAAAATAACAACACGGCACGGGAATAACACGCACAGTGCATTAACCAAAGAGCCACAATTCAATACACGCCCCTCTGGGCCCAAACTGGTTTCGTTTTTTTGATGCAGGAAAGAGAAAGCTAAGCAAAGCAGTGTTGCAGCGATCCGCGGAAGCAGGCCCTAGGAGACAAGACGAGCCTAGCGAGACCCCACCTCGCACTTCACGGAGGCGTGACGACAGGATGAACCGCTGCCTCTTTCGAAGCGGGCACGACGGCTGGTCATAGCCACCGCTGCTGGAGCTGTCACCGGAGGAAGAACCGCCGTAGCTGGAGGAGACGCGGTCGCCACCGAGGGCAGGCTCGCCCTCGTCCTCATCGTGACCATCACCAAGGCCGAGAACCTCCTCGCCGTTGTTCGTCTCGGGGCAGCACCCGGCGCGGAGACCATCCTCCCCGAACACCACATCGGTGGCCCGAACCAGTATAAACCCCGTGTCTTTCTGTGTTGTGGGTTCGTCGAGTTCATCCGCGAGATCTTAGTGAGCTAGAGCATAGATCGGTAGGAGGGAAAGACTTCGCGCGCACCCCAGTGTTCGAACCTTAAGGGTTTGCCGGAACCCCACATCCGACATATATGACTCAAAGCTTACATGCTATAATGTGGTATTTATTCATAATTTGGTTGCCAAATCTCATGCGTGCAATGCACGTGTACCTTACTAGTCTAAATGGTGTCTGTGTGTGTGTTGTGCATGTTAAACACATTGTACGTAGTATATCATACTAGTCTAAATTGTCTTTTTTCTTTTGGGTACACGTTAAGCTTGTTCTCCAGAAATTTCAAGCCGCGCCTTGTTATGCCGAAATTTCAAGCTAGCGTCTCTGTCTATCGTGCTGCGAAACTCCCGCTTCTTCAACCCGCGCCTTGTTAGCCCGAAATATTTAAGATATACCTTTGTCTCGTTGTGCTCCGACAACTCCCTCCATCTGAATCCACGCCTTGCTATTCCAAAATTACAACGCGCGTGAAAACTCCCACCTCCTATGAAATCCCGACACGCGAAATGCCCGTGATACCCCTGAACCGAAAGAACCGCCTCAAATCGGTGGGGGTACTTTTGTAACTTACCCCACATTTCGGACAAGCGCTTCCCTAAGCCATGGTTCCCCACTACCATCCCATCCGCCCACCCATTCGTACGCCGAGGCCGGGAAAACCCGCGAAGCCCCACACCCTCCTCGTCTGCCACCCAGTCGGAGCCCCTTCCCCAATGACGTCATCCACAACAACACCTCGACGTCCGTCATCTACCGTACTGGATGAGGATCCGTCGTTGATCTGGTCGTCCCGCCGGTTCAGCCACCCCGTCCTCCACCTCCAAGGAGCTGCCCCGACGTTCCCCTCGTCTTTCGCGCCACCTCCATTCCCACACCGCCGTCTTCACCTACACCATCGAAAGAGCACCAGCATCACCGTTTCCTCGGATGAAGCTGCGGCCTAATCGGCGCCACCAAAGAGGTTCTACACTAATCGCCGCATTTTCTTCTTGATTCGATCTCACGGTGCTGCAGGCGCTCGGTCCCGAGCTGACACGGTGCGGCTCCATCCACCACGGCGTCACCGGGCACTTCCTCCACGGGGTCGCTCCCTCGGCGGCGACGTCCACATCAGTAGGAGTTGCTGCTTCTTTAGCTCTCGCTCGCGCTGCTGCTCTGCTCTTGCTCTCGGTCCCCTGCTTGGTCTGCTCTTGCTCTTGCTCGCGCTGCTGCTCTCGCTCTTGCTCTTGCTTGCAATGCTACTTCGATTTAGCTACACTTGATCGACTGAATCGACTTTTGGATCGATCGATTTTCAGGGGGTGGGTGGGCGGAGTTAAGGAAGAACCAGCTTGAGGGGAGGGGCTCATGAGAAGTACCCCACTATCTATCTTAGGGTTCGTGGTGGGGAGGTGGTCGCCGGCGGTGGTGGGGCCAGTGGCGTGGGGATCGTCAGAGTAAAAGCTTCGGCACGGGGGCCTAGAGGGATGGCAGGCGGCGGACCGGCGGTGGGCAGTGTTTTTGAGGCGGGCGGGCGGTTGTTTGGCCGGTGGTGGTGGCGGCTCGAGGTGGGGTTGAATATGAACTGCAGGCCCTTGATTTCGTATCCAACGGCTGCAAAATAGATTGACCAGAGATGAAAAAGTCAGTCGACTGACGTGTAGCTCACCTCTAGTGCCTTCAGTTTCGACAGTAAAATTCAGTTTCGACAGCAAAATTCAGTTTCGACAGTTAATTCAGTTTCGACAGTTAAATTCAATTTCGACAGTTAAGTTCAGAGATGAGCGGCTGACATATACATCTAGCACTTTGTGGTTATGTATTTTACGTCATCTATTGGAGATGCTATTAGAATTCCACTTAGGTTAACGTTGTCTCTCCTGTCCTGCTTCAGCCTCGGCGTCGTACAACTCACCGGAGCTGCTCCAACGACGAAACCCTCCATCACAGCGGAGCAGTACCTCGGGCTCCATCTCCAGACGCCTAAGATCTTCTTCCCCTCCTCCGACAGCCAAGTCAGCCGGAGCATCCTCACCGGCCAACCCAATCACACTGAGATCGACATGGCTTCGCCAAAGAGGTTGTACACTTGTTGCATATCTTTTTTACTCTACATGTTATTTCCACTGAGCACACGGAGTAACGGGAAATACGATTATTTTATCCTACTATATGACAAGCAGTGAGGTACCAGACAACTTAGCTATCCGTGATGGACTCTCTTGAACTCCATCATTATTTATCTCTGCGCGTTTGAGCTGTGCATTTGTCGATGGCCCTGGGAGTTGAGCTAGTAGGGGAGTGGCCTGGGTCCAAAGTAATAGACTAGCACAAAAACATTTTTTTAGTGTATGCTTTTCCTTGCTCAAGCCTGCCTACTGGAATCGCTAGTGCTTGAAAGAAAAAGTGAATGAAAAACATAGGAATTGGAAAGTTTCGTATGGTACTACTTTTCATGAATTTTGTGCAAAGGAATGGAGCAAAGGAAAACTGTAGGATTTGTTCCTTTAGTGTCTCCTTGAAAGAAAAACCGTAGGAATTTTAATTTCCACTTGTCCTCCTTTTCAAATTCCTATTCATGAAGCACAAGACTAAGAGATAGTAGCATAATAGCATTATAATCGTACATTTTCTTGTGGTTTGACTTAATCTCACCATCCTTCTTTGCATCCTGTGATCTTCCAATTCTCGTGAACCAAACACCCAGATTGGCAGAAATCCTGTTATTTTAAATTCTCTGTTTTGCACGTGCATTCCTATCCTATTCATGTCTATTTCCTATCCCTGCATTGTTATAATCCTCAAATTCAAACAAGCCCTTACACAATTACTTCTATTACAGATATGTGTCAAACAAAACCTTGTGTGGTTTCTCCTGCTCCTGCGGTGCTGTGTTCCACCCCAGCTCAGCTGCTCCAACGAAAGAAGGGTTCACTACAGCAGGGATCCACTCTCCAGACTGTCTTTCGCCGCCTCAGATCTTCTTCCCCGCTGCCGGCAGCCACGACAACTGCATTACCATCATCAACTGAGCAGATGACCTTGAGGACTACACGCAAGAGAGGTCGCACTCTTCCATGTCTGCTTACGTTATGCATCGCTTAATATGATGACATGCTACTTTATCGTCGTGTTCACCTATTAGACTCCGAGTCGGGTCCAAACTTATGCTGAAACTTGAGTTTTTAAATGGTCGTGGGGTACATATTGGTGCAGCAATCAGTACTATCTGTATACTATCTGGTTAATCTCGGGTGTCTACTATGAGTTTCATGTTGGGTGCAAACAAACATTAAAGGAGCCATTATCTGTATTTTTTAACTAAAGCTATTATCTGCCTGCTATCATTGGTTTTTGGTCTATCCACAGTTTGCTACCATCACTGGATTTGTGCATGCACTCCTTACATAATCTCACTATGTTTTATTCCTATGCATGTCAGTTATTGTACACAATGGAACTGAACATGTAGAGCAAAAGAGACGACCCTTGCGTGGCAATAAAATTTCATGCAGTCGTCGCTCCATGGTGGGCGCAAAGGCAGCCCCCCTCCACCCATTTCGGATCGTAATCAAGAGGAAGATAACTGTTCTGAGGGGATTCAGAAGCAGAAGACCACTCCTATTTAACCCATGAGGTCTTCACTCTAACTTGGCACGCTGATGTTGGTTATATCATGCATATGGTGCCTTGCATTGCTTACTTTATACATCAAATATGTCAACTGCTTAGTTTAGACATGCTTTGTGTGAATGCCATCTGTTTAGTTTATTCATCGTTTATGTGAATTATGCAATGCCATCATGTTTAGCTAGGCATCATATATGTGAATTTTGCAATGCCATCCAGTTTAGCCAGTCATCTTATATGTGAATTATATCAGGCCATCCTTTTCTTCGTTACGTATTACATTTGTCAACAATGTTAGTACATTTAACTACTCTTCGTGTGCATCAGCCATTTGACACGGTCATGGAAAATTCTAGAGTGAAAACAAGGTCTTCAGAGCAGACTATGCTATCTGACGAAGCGCATATCTCGCTGGTTACGGATAGCTCCTCAGAGGAGGATTCAGAGACAGATGATCAGTCCTATCCCCCCCCCCGAGATGTATGCTCTACTTAACTTGGCAGAGTTATGTTGCTCATATCGTGCGTATGGTGTCTTGCATTGCGATGTCATTTGGTTAGTTTAGACATGCTTTATGTGAATGCCACTTGTTTAGTGTCTAATTACCATATATGTGAATTATGCATTGCCATCTTGTTGCAAGACATTATATATGTGAATTATGTAATGCTACCTTGTTGCAAAGGCATTATATATGTGAATTATGCAATGCCATGCTGTTGAGCCAATCATCATGTATGTGAATTATATCATGCTATCATTTTTTTGTATTACGTGTTACATTTGTCGACAACGTTTGTATATTCAACTACTCTTCCTGTGCATCAGCCATTTGAAGCGGTGATGGAAGTATCTGGAATGAAAACAAGGTATTGAGCAGACAATGCTACATCTTTGAAGCGACATCTTCTTTGAATCTGAAGAGCTCCTCAGAGGAGGATTCAGAGACTGATGACCAGTCCTATTTCCCCCCTGAGGTCTATGCTAAAACTTGGCAGGGTTATATTACCCATGTCATGCATGTTGTCTTGCATTGCTTAGTTTTTACATCATATATGGATTGCCATCTGCTTACTTGCTTACTATATAAATCATATATTTGAATTATATCATGCCATCATGTTTACATACACAACATCTATCCTAATTATGGCATGGCAACCCATTTAATAAAGACATCATATAGTTGTATCATCTCATCATGTTTAGTGTTTACAGTCATCATATTTTGAATTATGTCATTCTATCCGGGAATTATATCATGCTATCATGTTTCCATAGGCGCCATTTATGTGAATTATGGCATGCCAACCTATTTAATAAACACATTATATAGTTATATCATGTCATCCTGTTTACATAGTCATCATATTTTGAACTATGTCTTACCATCTTTTTTAGTTAGCCATCATAATGTGAAATTGTATCATGCTATCCTGTTTAGTTAGCCATCATATATGTGAAACTGTGTCATGCTATCCTGTTTGGTTAGACAACATAAATGTGAATTATTTCATGCCTTCCTTTATTCCCCACTATCCATTGCACTGCTTCATCATACAATGTCTGTACATTCAATTACTTTTCTTGTTTATCAGCCATTTGAATTAGAGAGGGTGATGGCGATATCTAAGGAGTAACAACACGGTCTTCAGAAAAGATAGTGCTACCAGTTGATGCAGATAGAACCACGGTTGTACTTGCCCAAGAACCAGCGCCACCACACATAACCCAGACTCTCGCAGATTGTACCCCTACCCAGTTGAACAGAGAACCAGCTACACCCCTTCTAACCCCAACCCTAGCAGATAGTAACCCAGTTCCAGTTGACACAGCACCGTCTCCACCACAGAGCACCCAAACACGAGCATTTAGTAAGGTAACTATAGTGCCCAAAGCACGAGGACCACCACTCCGAATCCCAACTTAATGCTTAAAGGAGAAGAAGAATTGTTTTTAGGTCAGGTTCTGTAGCTATGGTTCATACTCCTTTGCTCTTGCATCACTGTATTTACTCAGACCAACTATTTTCAAATTTGAAGGATGGAATTGAAACTCCAATTGTGCAACAGGTATGTTTTAAACTAGTTTCTTTAACTGGTTTGCTGTTGTAACTTGCTCTATATTGATTTCAGTTTCAATTCAATAAACAGTTATGTTCTCATGTCATGCACATTACAAGTGTCTCTATAGTTTCCCACCCTTATATTCTGTCTATTCCGCTTTGTCTTGAACAAATATTATTTGAGCTGTGTCTCTATCTTGATTTGGCAACAAAAACTAGAATGATATAGACCATAAAGTGACCATGGTACATAGATATATGTTTTTTTCATGTTGTTGTCCTGTGCACTTTACTACTGAACTGATTTGCCAAAATGAGTTTCATATACAACATGGTAAACCTGTGATGTGTCTGCTTGTTTCTCTTTTAGAATGTGGACAAAATATTGGAGAACAGTACCCCGTTATGCAATGGTGAAGGAAGTAATGCCGATAAGGTTCAAGATAGAAAGACATCCCTGTTGATCTCCAAGAAAGCTGATAAAAACTACCTTGACGACAGTGAGAGAACCCAGAAGTCCTGTCTTGATGTAGTGTTCGAGTTACTGGCCACTACCGCTAGCACAAGCTCTTGAACTTCATTGCTGAATCAGTTTGTCTTCTTGAGTCTCGACTTCAAGTTGAAAGACATCGATCGAGATGTGTTGCGAATTCAGATGCATACTTTCCGGTGCAACAACAAGCACTTTGGAGGATTTAAGCGCCAAACAAGAGAAAGTTAATAAGCTTGCTAAGCATCTTGCCGACATTATGGGTACCTGTGATATTGTTTCTTGAGATCTTATGAAATGGTTTCAGTTACGGACATGTTTTGTCTTGGCGTTTATTTGCACTGGTCGCCAACTTTGACAACTAGTGTATATGATATGCTGCTTTGTTCCCTATATTTGCACTGGTGGCGAACTTTGATGCCCAGTGGATGTAATATGTGTAATAGCCGTGATAGCCTAGTGTAAGTTGTTTGCTTATTTATTTCCTTGTTGTCTTGTTTATTTGTTTGCTTGTAGTCAGTGTTGTTCTTTTTCTGCGGTTTGCTAGTGGCCGCAATAATCTTTTTTTAACTAGGCCACAATAACCATGGGCTACATATTTACTGTAGTGACACTGGGCCTTCTACGGGCTGTAGAAACAATGGGCCTTCTACGGGGCGTAGAAACAATGGGCCTTCTATGGGCCATATCATCAATGGGCCTTCTACGGGTCGTATTATCAATGGGCCTTCTAGGGGCCGTATAATCGATTGACCAAACATGGGCCAATAACATACCGCTTTATGGCCGTAGACGGGCTAGAGTTAGAATCATCCGTTCATGGGCCGACCATAATGGGCCGTCGTTAATCGGCTGTTTTTGATGACGCTATGGAAACGACCCAATGTATTAACGGGCCACAAACGGGCCGATTGTAAGCACGAGCTGAATTTGGCCCACAAGCAGAAAATGACAGTAACAGGCTGTAAGTAACCGAATGCTAGAAATGAGCCCAAGAATAAATGAGCCCTGAGAAGGCCGAAAGATAACATGGGCTAGAAACGGCCCAACGGAATAATGGGCCGTTAATGGGTATAAAGTGATACCTTTGTTCATTACGGGCCAGTTTTACCACGGGCCGTTAACGGGCCGAGGGTTACTAAGGGCCTCAGATGGGCCAAAAGACTTCATGGGCCATACATGGGCCGGAAGTTAAAACGGGCTGGAATTATATTGGACGACCGAGATGACGCTATTGGGCCTAATTCGGATAGGCCGTAAACGGGCCCTAGGTTAGCGGGCTGTAAATGGGCTATATGCGAACATGCCGTTAACAGGCTTCTTGAGTGGGCGACGCCACCTTTTGACCAAGTCAAACGGGCAGGCCTTTTCACAGGAATGGGCCTCTGTTGGGCCGTGCCACGTGTTGACGTATCATAGGCACTTTGGGTCCAATGAGTGGATGACATCTGTCCCAACGGTAAGCCGACATGTGTTTCCTCCAGCCAATGATGATTTTACACATGGAAAATCCCCATTGGTCGGGGCTGTTAACGGGTTATCGGATCCAAAACCGGACCCGATAGCTTAACAGCGTTCCGTTACGGTGGATGCCATGTGTCGGTCACCCTTGACGAAAGCACTTCTATGACGCACGATTTATCGTCATGGAAGTGGACACTTCCATGATGATAACTTTGGTAATGTCCTGGAAAACTTCTACGACAGCACAGGTATAACTATCTTGATTCTGTCATAAATTTGTCATGGATGTACATGCATGACAAAAAACGCGACCTACTGTGACAAACACGTATCATCACGGAAGTGTTTTTTTGTAGTGCATGTCCTCAGGAACAAACGTAACTACTCGCAAAGCATATTCATGTTCATAATCAGAGGAGTATTAATTATCATTAAGGATCTGAACATATGATCTTCCATTGAATAAACCAACTAGCATCAACTACAAGGACTAATCAACACTACTAGCAACCCACAGGTACCAATCTGAGGTTTTGAGACAAAGATCGGATACAAGAGATGAACTAGGGTTTGAGAGGAGATGGTGCTGGTGAAGATGTTGTTGGATATTGACCCCCTCTCATTGATAGGATCGTTCGTGATGACAATGGCTTCGATTTCCCCCTCTCGGAGGGAGGTTTCCTCAACAGAACAGCTCCCGCCGTAGCCCTAGATTGGTTCTGCCCAAATTCCGCTTCGAGACAGTGGCGCTTCTTCCCGAAAGCTTCCTTCTGATTCTTTCCATGGCAATAAACACCATATAGTAGAAGATGGGCATTGGGGGCCTGCCAGGTGGCTTACAAGACAGGGCAGGGCGCGGCCTCCACCCTTGTGGATGGTAGGTGGCCCCCCTCTAGTACTTTATTCACCCAATATTTTTTATATATTCCAAAATATTCTCCATGAAGTTTCAGGACTTAGAGTTGTGCAGAATAGGTCTCTAATATTTGCTCCTTTTGAAGTGCAGAATTCCAGCTGCCGGCATTCTCCCGCTTCATGTAAACCTTATAAAATAAGAGAGAATAGGCATAATTATTGTGATATAATGTGTAATAACAGCCCATAATACAATAAATATCAATATAACAGCATGATGCAAAATTGACGTATCAATTCCCCCAAGCTTAGACCTAGCTTGTCCTCAAGATAAAGTCAATATCGAAAACTATGTCCACATGTTTAGAGATAGAGGTGTCGATAAAATAATATACGGACATGAGGGCATCATGATCATCTTTAGAACATCAACATATATTGTCATATAATTTCTTATGCTAAAGTAACAATTCATTCACAAGGTAAAGTATGAATCAGAAACTTTATTGAAAACTAACAAACCATGATCTCAGTCACTGAAGCAATTGCAGTTTATCATAACATTAGAAAGAGTCAATATAAGAGCTTTTCAGCAAGTCCACATACTCAACTATCATCTAGTCTTTCACAATTGCTAACACTCATGCGATACTTATGGGTTCAAAGTTTCAATCGGAGACAGAGAAAGATAGGGGCGTATAGTTTCGCCTCTGAGCCTTTTACCTCAAGGGTAATGTCAACAATAATAGTTTATGATAACCTACATCCGAGTGGATATATATATCCAGATCTCTCCAACACATAGTGCTTGCCAAAAGAAAAAGTGTAAAAAGGGAAGGTGTAGATCACCATTTACTCTTGTATAAGGGTAGAAGATAAAAGTAAAAGATAGACTCTTCGTAGAGGGAAGCAGAGGTTGTCATGCGCTTTTATGGTTTTATGCAAACAATCTTAATGCAAAAGAACGTCACTTTACATTGCCGCTTGTGATAAAGAACTTTATTATACAGTTCATCGCTTTTATTTCTTCCATATCACAAGTTCGTATAAAGCTTATTTTCTTCACACTAATAGATCATACGTATTTAGAGAGAAATTTTTATTTCTTGCACCAACGACAACTTACTTGAAGGATCTTCACTACTAGGAAAAGGCATGCTAGTGGCGCACCAGTTTTGCCTTCTAATGGCGCACTACTGGTGCGCCACTAGCATCACGCCATTAGAATTTTTTTCTAATGGCGCACCACATGTGCGCCATTAGAATCTGGTGTTCTAATGGCGCACCACGTAGTGCGCCATTAGTATTGCCCACAGTGCGCCACTATTATCTGCTATACTAATAGCGCACCACATGGTAGTGCCCAATTATTAACATTTTTTTAATTTTTTTTTTGTTTTTTCTTAATCTCAGGTCACTATTTCACATATGAGATATCCAACACATATATATACAACAAGCATCCATATAACAATCATATCCAACACACAAGTTTCATCATATATACATACATACATAGCCGACACATAGTTCCATCGTTACATATTACAAAAGTTTCACATTGTTCATCCAACACCGTTATCCATCAATTCACAAAAGTTTCACATTGATACAAAATAAAAACACAAATGGAAAAGAAGCACTCCATCCATGCAAGCTTCCATGAATTAAATCAAATCTGCAAAATGATAAACAAGAAGTTAGAAGAAGAAGAAGAAGAAGAAGAAGAGAAGAAGAGAAGAAGAAGAAGACTAGAAGAATACTAGAAGAAGAATAAGAAGAATAAGAAGAAGACTTTAAGCTTATTATGTAAACTTGATCATTTTGTGCTAACATAAGTTATTTTGGCGCTAACCTATAGGAAACTAAGCATATAAGCTCTAAGTTAGCATATTAGAGCCAACTTAGGTAAAATGAAGCTAACCTATGTCATTTTGGAAAAGAAGAAGAATAAGAAGAAGACTATAAGCTTATTATGTAAACTTGATCATTTTGTGCTAACATAAGTAATTTTGAAGCTAACCTATAGGAAACTAAGCATATAAGCTCTAAGTTAGCATATTAGAGCCAACTTAGGTAAAATGAAGCTAACCTATGTCATTTTGGAAAAGAAGAAGAATAAGAAGAAGACTATTAGCTTATTATGTAAACTTGATCATTTTGTGGTAACATAAGTTATTTTGGAGCTAACCTATAGGAAACTAAGCATATAAGCTCTAAGTTAGCATATTAGAGCCAACTTAGGTAAAATGAAGCTAACCTATAGGAAACTAAGCATATTAGAGATAACACAGGTAACTAAGTATATATATATATATATATATATATATATATAATTTTGTAGATCTGACATACATGACATAGATCAGTTATCAGTGTTCTTCTCCTTCTCCTTCCTCGGCTGATGCGCCAAGAGCGGCGAGGCGGTGGAGGCAGTGGAGGCAGTGGGATGTAGTCTTCTACCACAATTGGAATGGTCATGTCGCCCAGCTGTGGGATCGCCGGCGCCACCACCGGTGTGTGGTCATTGTCAGACACCACCACCATCGCGAGGCCACCTTCAGGCAGGACGTGCACGACCATCGCTAGGTCATCCTCAGCCACCTCCATCTCTTGCCCATGGTCAGCCACCACCATCTCTTGCCCATGGTCAGCCACCACCATCTCTTGCCCTTGGTCAGCCACCACCAGCGCTAGGTCATCCTCAGCCTGATGCCCATCGTCATCCTGTAGCTCCTCATCCCGACTCTGCTCCTCTTCTCCCGCACTCCAGTCCGGATCATCCTTCTTGTTGTCTTTGCTGCAGCCAGAATCGCTGCTGCTGTCGCTAAAGCCAGAATCGTTGTTGCTTTTGCTACAGCCATAGTCGCTACTGCTTTGGTTGTAGCTGTCATTCTTGCTGCTCCCATTACTGTCCAAATGCAACAATGACCGTTAACAATCGATGTGAGACAAAGCCAAATGTAGAGGAATAAGAAGAGGCGAACGTCTTGACATCATCATCGTCAGCGTAGCGCATGAGCACATAGTCGTGTTGAACACCTTCACGATGAGCATGGTGGCGTCGTCGTCGTACCTGAAGAGAAGGAAGTACCCCAGCCGAAGGTCGTAGGCACGGAAGAACTTGTCCCACCCACGATACAAGTACATGTGGCCCTCCTTGATCACCAACTCCACATCCCACAACCTGTGTAACCCGCTGCCGGCGTGTCGCAGCTTCACATTATTTGGCGGATTTTCACCCAGCATGTTCATAAAACTGTCAGGCAACCTCTGCAGTTTGGGACAATGAGTGATGTAGCAAACAACAGATATCATAATGAGATGGGTGAAGGGAGATCTCTCGTTTTATATACTGCGTCATGGATGATACGAAGTCCCAAGTATGATCTTTGAAGAACTCAAGCATCCAACTCGTCTTCATGATTGTGGCAGAGCAGCGGTGGATGCTTCCCCCCATCTTTGATAAGCAGCAGAAGAGACCAATTAGTACCCTTACAACAGATCATAAAACATGCATGATAACAGGCTGTACTGAAAGTCCAATTGTACTGGACTATAAATTAGGGTAACAATGACACAGAAGATGGGAGCACCTAGTACACATTAGCAAAACAAAAAGGTACCATGCTTAAAAGGAAAGACCACTTGGCTCTATTTCCACCTATGGTTTAATGCAGCAAGAATGGCGGGGTTGTTGATCCTACTTAACTAAGTACTAAGATACCCCGGCCCATGCATTAGTCGCAAGTACCCCATATGTCCTATTTTTAGCAAAGTCATGCTAAAATTCACGGAAATTTTTAGCATGAGCTTTGTTGAAAATAGGACATATGGAGTACCCGAATTTGCCGAATGTGGTTAATCGACATTCCGAAAACTCAAGGGCCTCTCGGTACCGCAAAATCATTATCCCCGCGTAATGAAGTCGCCAATGGGTCATTTCAGAAGATCACAAGTAGCATCATCACAAGTACAACATCATCACAAGTATAGCAGCAGCAGCAGTGAATACAGGCATAACAACAGCAGCAGGTTTATTCTTCTTCTTCATAAACATTAATTGGTGTGGGTGACTCTATCTTCCCTCTAATGACTCACTCAACTTAACAGGACAACCCACAAGCATTGTTTTGATTCCAACAAATTTCAGAAATACATCCAAAGAAAGGTGCTCTAAAATCATAAATACTACCCCCAAATCTTTAGCTCAATTCTGAAAATACATGGTCTTCTAGTTACAATACTACCCCCAACAGTCAAAATTACAAACCACACACTTACTTTCAACTATAAACAAAACTGACTAGCTGTTAATGAACAGTGGCTAAAGATATATAAAACTCCATTGCAAATGTGCCATGTCAATAAAACAACTCATGGAAGTAAACTACTAGCAGGCTCAAAAGTCAAGTAAACTGAATATTATGACATCTTGCAAACACAGGACCATGTCATTATCATGGCAGTCCACTATATATTTTTATGACAAAATACATCATTATCAGGGCACATTATGGCCATTTTCTTACATGATGCTAACTGTACCTAACTGAACATATTTCTCACCTTGGAGGTGTTCTTCTTTCTTTGCTGCATGTCGAACTTCACTTCCTTTACCTCCTTGGAAACCTGAAATATGCAGATGTTAGAAAGGTTCTAATTTGTATATGTTCTAAGAAAAGGGAAAAGGTGTATCAAGAACAGATTCACAGGTCTGGCTGTTAGCCACTACAAACTTAAATTTATCTATTTCTGTATCTCACAAACTATCATAAATGAATAATAGTACACTTAGGAGCTCACTGAAAAGCAATAACATATTCATGATCTAGTTTAGCAAAGAAGTTGCAAATACTTAACTGTCTAGAACATCACAAAGCATGCACGATAATAAGAATAATGTAAACATTTGGCTTAGTTATAAGCATAGTATACTTCTTACAAACTGAAAGTGGAACTACTCACAATGAAGAAGTATTAGCAGATAGTTTGTCAACTCATGAAATAACATTTTTTTCAGCCCAAAATGGATGCCATTTTATAACATTGCATAGGATTAGTCGAGCCAATGAGCCTTTCACCACTATATAATATTGCCATATAAAATTACAAATTTATGTAACCTGGATTTTTTTGTATGAAACCTAGTCAATGTGACAATATATAAACTATTGATCTACTAGTTATCAAGTTGAGAAATTGACCGCATATAAGCAAAAGAAAAATCCTACTGATCCTACTTAACTAACTACTGATCTACTGATCTACTAGTTACCTCCTCCACAAGTTGAGAAATTGAACCCTAGTAAGCAAAACCAATGAACACTTGAACACTTGAACACTAAAATTTTGACTGTAGGAGATCTTATGAACCCTAGAACACTTGCTGTTCAAAACTGACTTACTAGATAACAGCAGCAAAAACTGAACAGCAGCAAAAACAGTTGAAGAGAGGCTCACTAGATAACGGCAGCAAAAACTAAACAGCAGCAAAAACAGTTGAAGATAGGCTCACTAGATAACGGCAGGCTGCCGTAGGAGGGCGCCGGCGTCGAGGAGGCGGCGGGCGGCGGCGCGTCGAGGAGGAGGCGGCGCGTCAAGGAGGAGGCGGCACGTCGAGGAGGAGGCGGCGCGTCGAGGAGGAGGCCCGCCGAGGAGGAGGCGGCGTGTCGAGGAGGAGGCGGCGTGTCGACGGACATGCAGGCGTGGCGGACGGAGGGGACGGAGGGGATGGAGGGGGCGACCCTCGCGGGGGAGGCGGGGCTCAGGGGGGAGGCGGCGCTCGAGGGGGAAGAAGGGGAGAGGGAGGCGGCGGGGGCGCGTGGGCGGCTGCGGCGGCGACATACGGTTGGGGTCGATCGAGGGGAATCTAGCGAGGGAGGGAGGGAGGCCACAGTGCAAGGGCAGTAGATGGAGGGGGGGGGGGGGAGGGTTCTAATGGCGCACCTCCCCGTAGTGCGCCATAAGTACGACTATTCTAATGGCGCACCTCCCCCCGGTGCGCCATAAGAATTTTGTTTTAATCTAGCCCGACTGGTCAGGTTATATACCACCTAACCCTATCTACATCAGAACCCGCCCACTAGCCCGACTGGTCAGCACGCAACACACACACCAGGAGGTCCTGGGTTCGATTCCCAGGCTCCCCAATTTTTATTTTTATGCATTTAAAATACTGTTTGATATTTATTTGTGTTTAAATATGTTCAAACTTGTTTAAATCATAACAGTAATATTTTTTTTATAAAAACAGTAATAATTTTTTTATAAAAACAGTAATAATTTTTTAAAAATATGTTCAAATTTGTTATTTGAAAATATTTATGAATATTAAAAAATATTCATATGGGGGGATGGTGCGGTTGGTCGTCGGTGGCGGTGGAGTGGGGGAGGGTGCGGGCCGGGGGTCGGCGGCGGCGGCCGGTGGAGCGGGGAGGGTGAGGTGCTCATGGGGACCAGATCTGGCGAGGTGGGATAGCGATCGAGATGGAGGGATCGGGATCGAGTGTCCATGAAATTTAAAACATTCATGAGTACAAAAGTGCCCATGAAATACAATCGAGAAATGAAGGCTACAATTTAAATACAATCGATCTTAGTTAGCTATTTGTTCACAATCTTCTTGCCCTTATTTTTAGTAAATGGAGTTCTTCTCTTGAACGGACGTCCTTTAGGTAGGGTGGTCCTGCTTCTTCTTGTGGTGTATGATGATACTTGATCGTCGTCGTCATGTTCCATCTTCGGGTCTCCGTACTTGTCGAAGTCTTGCTCATTGGCGACTCCATCCATTCCAATGATCTTCCTTTTGCCTCTCCTCACGACAACACGAATGGGCTTTGGCGGGTCGGTAATGAAGAAGAATTGGTCCACTTGGGAAGCCAATACCCATGGCTCATTTTTTGCGGTGACGTTTGCGCCCGCGGTCTTGGATTTGGCTTCGGGTATAACCATGGTGGTGAAATACCGGTCTTCTTTTATGACGCTCTTGGCCCATCTGACACGGAACATCGGGACCTTCTCTCCAACAGTAGGTCAGCTCCGGATCTCCTTGATCCTTCCGTAGTATCTGTCCTTGTCGTTACGGTGTAGGATTCCATCGTTACCCCAGTTCGATAACCATTGCTCTTCATGTCCTTGTCCCGATGTAGAATGTGTAGCCGTTGATATCGTGACGCCTCATAGGTCATCGAGGTTGTGCTCGGCCACATGACAAAGGCGAATATGAGTTGTTCTTCCGTGGAAGAATCCTCATGTAAAGGGTACGACAGAAGCTTCTGCTTGAACCAACGCGTGAAACATGAGTTGCGCTCTTTGATTATATCCCCGTCCGTCCTCTGTTGGCCTCGGTCATTGTACGTCTTCTCAATAAAGGTTTTGTGCTCTACCACCCAAGGATCGACCACGTCTATGTGTTGTAGCGCCGACTAGGTTTGCTCTTTCAAAGTCGGATGCGACCCTCGAAGTCGACATGCATTTCGCGGCGACCCTCACGGTGACCCCATCCAGCGAGCCTGCCGAGGTGCCTATTGATGGGCAGACCAACGGGGTCCTCGATGCCTAGATAATTCATGCAGTAGGAGATGCACTCTTCGGTCAGAAAGCCCCTGGCTATGCTTCCTTCTGGACGTGACATGTTGCGAACGTATCCTTTGATGACACCATTCATCCTTTCGAACGGCATCATCTTTGTGCAGGAACGTCGGCCCGAGTTGGATGATATCCTCCATGATATGGACTAGCAGATGCACCATAACGTCGAAGAATGCGGGCGGGAAGTACATCTCAAGCTTGCATAGTATCACCACGATCTCTTCCTTTAGCCTTCTGAGTTGCCTCACGCCAACCGACTTCCGAGAGATGACGTCGAAAAAGTTGCATAGGCTAAATAGCGTTTCACGGACGTGCGCGTCCATTATCCCACAGATTGCAACTGAAGTATTCAAGGCGTCATCAAGACGCGTGATACCGTGAGACTTCATCCCGCTGAACTTCTGCTTCGCTCGGTCTAGGTATCTGCTTATCTTCCCCGCGTAACCGTAAGGAAGTTTTACTCCTACGAGGCAGGTGAAAAACTGATCGATCTCCTCCTGACTTAGAGTGAAGCACGCTGGAGGGTAGTCATTTCCGGTCTTCTTGGCCTTTTTGCCTTTGGCGATGACTTTCCGTGTCCCGCTTCGCCTCATCATCATCATGATCATTAGCGTGAAGCTCCTCCCCGATGCCCATTGATTTCAAGTCTGCCCTTGCTTCGGCCCATCTTTGGTCCTCTCTGCATGTTGAGCAGTGTACCAAGCAGACTCTCCCCCACATTCTTCATGATATGCATGACATCAAGGCTGTGAGGCAAACAGTGGATCTTCCAGTACGGCAAGTCCCAGAAAACAGACCTCGTTTTCCATACCTTCAGCAGCGGCTCTGGCGCCTTTCTCTTCTTTCCCGGCTCTGGCGCCTTTTGCTTCTTTCCCGGCAGTGGGCAATCTTTCCAATTTTTCAACAGCCGGTCTATTTCCTCGCCGCTCCTCGTACGCGGGCGTCTTCGGGGTTCGGTTTCACCATCGAACAGATCCTTGCGTTTCCTCCACGGGTCATCGTCGCGAAGCCACCTTCGATGTCCCATGAACACAGTTTTCGAAGACCCGGGATCTCTATCTAGTCGGGCGATACGTTGTGTCATCCATGCACCGACGCATCCAAAAATCCGTGGATCACCTGCCCGCGAGATATCTCAGAATCGAGATAGTCGTGCACCGTCGTGAGCGGTCGGCTCTCATACGTAAATATTCTTTACGTACGCGTCCACGTATTGGCTGGCATTTTCCACAGCTTGTCTAGATCCTCTTTCAGCAGCCCCAGATACAGATTGATGTCGTTCCCAGGTTGTTTCGGCCCTTCAATTAGCATACTCATGTGAATGTACTTCCTCTTCATGCACAACCAGAGGGGAAGGTTGTACATCCACACAAACACAAGCCAGGTGCTATGTGTGCTTCTCTGGCTGCCAAACGGATTGACTCCATCGGTGCTCGCGCCCAGCATGATGTTCCTTGGATCCTTCCCAAATTCTGGGTGTTCAAGTTCAACGCTTGCCACATCGCTCCCATCCCTACGGTGACTCGGCATCTTGTCTTTTTATTTATCTCTGGATCATTTGCGTCATCTTCTCGCTTCTTCTCCTCCCTATCCGCGTGCTAACGCAGGAGCTTTGCTACCTTAGGGTCCACGAAATACCGCTGCAGACGAGGAGTGATCGGAAAGTACCACACCACTTTTCGAGGAGCTTTCTTCCTCTTCTTGTATCGAGTGACGCCGCACACCGGAAATATGGTAGACTCCGCGTGCTCATCGCGATAAATGATGCAATTGTTCATGCACACATGGTATTTCACATGCGGTAAATCCAGAGGACACACGATTTTCTTTGCCTCCTCAAAACTGGTCGGGCACTTGTTCCCCTTGGGAAGACGTCCGCGCCAGAATGACATGTTCTCGTCGAAGCATGCGTTGGTCATTTTGTGTTTTACCTTCATCTCCAAAGCCATGAGAGTTACTTTCAGGCGGGTATCCTCGGGCCTGCATCCTTCATACAATGGAGTAACCGCGTTTATCTCCAGTTGATCCAGCTTGGCTTTCTCTCGGGCGGCAGCTCTTGCGTTATCCGTATGCTTGAGAAGCAGCTCTTGAACATGAGGGTCCTGCACCCAGCCCATCGATGGTCCATCGTCGTCTGCTCCGCCGGCATCTTCATCTTCATGATCATGCCCTTCGCCTGCTCGGCATCTTCCTCATCATCATGTCCTGCATCTTCTACATGATGACCGTACAACATCATCGTCGTGATCATGTCCTCGAGATTCTTCGTCTTCTCGCCTACCGAGTCTTGCTCATTTCTTGCCGCCTGACCCCCATGGACGACTTCATAGTCATCTTCATCACCTTGCCACCGATAGCCATCCATGAAACCACGCAAGAGCAGGTGGTCCCGCACCTGCCCGGAATCCGGGTCCGCAATAAGGCTCTTCAGCTTGCATCTTCGACACGGACATCTTATCTTCGTCTCGTTCTTTTGAAGCATCTCGGCCTTCACCGAGCTCAAAAACCTATTCATGATGCCTTCGGTCATCGTAAGGACCATGGTCGCTGCAAGGGTAGAGCAAAATGATATTATAGAACCAAGAAAAAATTTGGCATGACTTTCCCTAAAAATAGGACAAAAAGAATGCATAGTGCCAAAATTCTACTAAACGGAAATGAATCAACATTCCGGCAAAATATTGGCAACTATCGCATTTCAAATACCGGTACCTGCAAACACAAACATATATGCAACACCACAAAAATATGCAACACCACGAACATACATAGATCTAGCTATAGGCCACAAAAAGTGCATGTGCACATTGTTGGAGAGGGAGAACAACATAAAGATAGCTTCCCCCTTACTTACCTGTCAAAAAAAGTAATTTAACCACTTAATTTGGATGAATCTATGGTGCAAATGAGGTGAGGAGGAGGAGGCAGCCGAGACAAGCTTGGAGGACGAGGTGGAGAGAATGAAGTGGGGAAAGTGAGTGGGTAGGTGGGCTGTCCAAAATATATTGTTGGTCCCAGGTTACTAATGGCGCACCACCCGCAAATGCGCCATTAGTAACCCTGGTTACTAATGGCGCACCTGCTGCGGGTGCGCCATTAGAAGTTTTGCAAAAAAATAAAAAAAAGTATATATTCTAATGGCAAGACGGTGGCACGCGCCATTACTAGTTTAAATTAGTAATGGCGCACCTGCCATGATGCGCCATTAGAATCTTTGGAAAAATAAGAAAAAAATTACTAGTGGCGCACCGTTTGCATGGTGCGCCATTAGTTTCTTCCACACTAATGGCGGACCTGCACATGGTGCGCCACTGCTATATAGTAGTGGCGCACCACATGACAGGTGCGCCATTAGTGGCCATCCCATCTATAGCCCTTTTTGTAGTAGTGCTTACTCAATCCATATGTAGGTATGGTGGACTCTCATGGCAAAACTAGTTTAAGGGATGTTTGGAAGCACAGGTATGTCTACTTGGTGCGAAGAATTTGGCTAGCATCAGAGGGAAAGGCAAGCTCAACATGTTGGATGATCCATGTCAATATAACTTCTATTCAGATATAAGAAAACATAACCCATTATGTTGTCTTCCTTGTCCAACATCAACTTTTTAGCATGTCATATTTTAGTGAGTGCTCACAGTTACAAAAGATGGCCAAGATAGTATATTTATATGTGAAGCCTCTCTTTCTTTATTACTTCCTATTAATTAAAACAATGACCAAAACTATGTTTGTTAACTCTCAATGAATTTTATACATCATACTCTTTATATGTGAAGTCATTACTCTCCATAAGATCAATATATGATCTTTTTATTTCTTTTTATTCTTTCTCTTTTATTTAGATCCCTTAAAATCATAGCAAGAAGGCAAAGCCCTCAACTCAAAACTACTATTTATTATATATAGATCAAGGACTCGATTACATAGAAGGAACATAAAGCAAAACTCAAAGCTAGATCATACTAAAACTTTATTCTACTAGATCAAGATATAACCAAAAGGATCCAACTAAGAAAAATGATAAAGATAAAGATGTGATGGTGATACGATACCGGGGCACCTCCCCAAAGCTTGGCATTTGCCAAGGGGAGTGCCCATACCCATGTATTTATGTCGCTTTCTTCGGAGGTGGTGATGATGGAGTTGTTAATGTAGTAGGCTTCTTCCTTAGCTTGCGCTTGAGGATAGAATTTTCCTCCCTTAAATCATCGATCTCTTTCTCAAGAGTTAATATCTTTTTACAAAAGTTCCTGTTTGTTTTCCTGCAAGGGACGAAAAGGGATAAACTCGATCTTAGGTTTCTTTGCTTTGTTAGGAAGACTTGACTTTTTGAACTCCACATGCATGTCCCCAGGTTGGGGTAGTGGGACTTTCTCTTCATCAGAACTTGTCTCTTCCTTTCCCTTCGGATCATAGTCTTGTTCTTCCTTCGTGGTCCAGCCATAATGCTCTAAATCCCCATAGACCTTGGGGTCTGCAATGTAATCAGCTACATAGCTCTCCCCCTTTGAGTCTTGGGACAACATCTTACTCTAAATCTGCTAGAGAAACAACTCAAAACAAAAAACAGGGGATATTGCCATGGTGCGGTGGTCAAAACCTTCGGGAGATTATATATTTAATTTCTACCAACCAAAAGAAGTATCGTGCAAGAAAGCAGAGTCCGGAGGGCAGGGAGGCGCACCCTCCACCCATGTGGATACCTCGTGCGCTCTTCAGACTACTTTTAATTTTCCTAATTTTTTAGATATTCCAAAACAGAGAAAAATTATCATTGAAAACGTTTTGGAGTCGATTTACTTACCGTACCACATACCTATTCGTTTTCGGAGTCCGAAGCGTTCTGAAAAGTGTCCCTTATGTACTCCTCCGGTGTTACAGTGTCAATTATATTGGTCTCAACATTTATGGGAGTACCTGAGATATAATGTTTGATTCTTTGACCGTTCACCACCTTCGAATTTTTGCGTTCGACGTTTTTGATACCAGAACAATAGACCTCCTCGATAATGTAAGGACCTTCCCATTTGGAGAGAAGTTTTCCTGCAAAAAATCTTAAACGAGGGTTGTATGCCAAAACATGATCACCTACATTAAACTCACGCTTTTGTATCCTCTTGTCATGACATCTTTTAACCTTGTCTTTAAACAGCTTAGCTTCTCATGGGCTTGGGTTCTCCATTCACCAACTGAGCTAATGTCAAATAACCTCTTCTCACCGGCAAGTTTGAAATCATAATTGAGCTCTTTAATAGCCCAATATGCCTTATGTTCTAATTCAAGAGGTTAGCAACAAGCCTTTCCATAAACCATTTTATATGGAGACATACCCATAGGGTTCTTATAAGAAGTTTTATAAGCCCATAATGCATCATCAAGTTTCTTAGACCAATTCTTTCTAGATCTATTAACAGTCTTTTGTAAAATCAATTTAATCTCTCTATTGCTCAATTCTACTTGACCACTAGACCGAGGACGATAAGGAGATGCAATTCTATGGTTAACATCATATTTAGCAAGCATTTTACGGAAAGCACCATGAATAAAATGTGAACCACCATCAGTCTAATTTCTCTTGAGAGCTCATGATTGGGGCATGAATATAACATTGACTTAAGCCTCCCCCAAGCTTGAGCGATACTTTATCCTTCATGAGGCCAAAAGTTATATATATATATATATATATATATATATATATATATATATATATATATATATATATATATATATAATTCCGATCATGATGAACCAGATGCATAGGATAAAACTTCTGATGAAATACCAATTTCAATCAGTTGTAGTTCCATGATCCAATAACATCTCATAGCCTATGCCATGTCAATGCCTTTCCCTTAAAAGATAAAGGGAATACCTTCTTCTTCACAACATCCTCGGGCATACCTGCAAGCTTAAATAATCCACAAACGTCATCCACATAGGTTAGGTGCATATCAGGATGTAATGTTCCATCTCCTGCATAATGATTAGCTAGCAGTTTCTCTATCATACCCGAAGGAATTTCATAAAAATATTTTTAGTATGTGTAGTAGGTTTACGAGAAACTCTTTGCTCTTACGGTCGAGGTGAAGATACTCCGAACAAGGCCGTCAAAGGATTACTTTCCATAATAACAAGTGACAGTAAATTTCAGCACACTATATAAATGTTTCCTTACCAAATTCCACTTACCAAAGGCGCTTCACTCCCCGTCAACGATGCCAAAAAAGAGTCTTGATGACCCACAAGTATAGGGGATCTATCGTAGTCCTTTCGATAAGTAAGAGTGTCGAACCCAACGAGGAGCAGAAGGAAATGACAAGTGGTTTTTAGCAAGGTATTCTCTGCAAGCACTGAAATTATCGGTAATAGATAGTTTTGTGGTAAGATAATTCGTAACGAGTAACAAGTAAAAAAAGTAAAAAAGTGCAGCAAGGTGGCCCAACCCTTTTTGTAGAAAAGGACAAGCCTAGACGAACTCTTATATAAAGCAAAGCGCTCCCGAGGACACATGGGAATTGTTGTCAAGTTAGTTTTCATCATGGTCATATGATTTGCATTCGTTACTTTGATAATTTGATATGTAGGTGGACCGGTGCTTGGGTGCTGCCCTTCCTTGGACAAGCATCCCACTTATGATTAACCCCTGTCGCAAGCATCCGCAACATTGAAAGAAGAATTAAGATAAATCTAACCACATCATTAAAAATATGGATCCAAATCAGCCCCTTACGAAGCAACACATAAACTAGGGTTTAAGCTTCTGTCACTCTAGCAACCCATCATCTACTTATTACTTCCCAATGCCTTCCCCTTGGCCCAAATCATGGTGAAGTGTCATGTAGTCGACGTTCACATAACACCACTAGAGGAAAGACAACATACATCTCATCAAAATATCGAACGAATACCAAATTCACATGATTACTTATAACAAGACTTCTCCCATGTCCTCAAGAACAAATGTAACTACTTGCAAAGAATATTCATATTCATAATAAGAGGAGTATTAATTATCATTAAGGATCTGAACATATGATCTTCCAACGAATAAACCAACTAGCATCAACCACAAGGAGTAATCAACACTACTAGCAACCCACAGGTACCAATCTGAGGTTTTGAGACAAAGATCAGATACAAGAGATGAACTAGGGCTGATGAATATGCTGATGGAGATTGACCCCCTCTCTATGAGAGGATCATTGGTGATGACGATGGCTTCGATTTCCCCCTCACGGAGGGAAGTTTCCTTGGCAGAACAGCTCCGCCGGATCCCTAGATTGGTTCTGCCCAGGTTCCGCCTCGAGACGGCAACGCTTTGTCCCGAAAGCTTCCTTCTGATTTTTTTCCAGGGCAAAACACACCATATAGCAGAAGATGGGCGTCAGGGGCCTGCCAGGTGGCCCACAAGACAGAGGGCGCGCCCTCCACCCTTGTGGATGGTAGGTGGCCCCCCTCTTGTACATTCTTCGCCCAATATTTTTATATATTCGAAAATATTCTCCGTGAAGTTTCAAGACTTTTGGAGTTGTGAAGAATAGGTCTCTAATATTTGCTCCATTTCCAGTCCAAAATTCCAGCTGCCGGCATTCTCCCTCTTCATGTAAACCTTATAAAATAAGAGAGAATAGGCATAAGTATTGTGATATAATGTGTAATAACAGCCCATAATGCAATAAATATCAATATGAAAGCATGATGCAAAATGGGCGTATCACAGCAGTGAGGCTTCACAGCAACATATGGTAAGCCAGTGTGTTTTAGTACATGTGAAATGTAATGCGTGTGGGCTGCTTTCTTGGCTTGTGCCCTCAAGTTGTAATCCTACAAAATTATAAATAGTTTAGTTGTCTGCTTTGCTGTATTGCTTAATTCGAATGCTTGTTTGTTACTTGTTAGGCTATACCTGATTTCGCCAATATGTCAGCAGTGTCGGCTGTACTATCATAAAGAAATGCATGCCTAGTTCATTTGACTCCTTATCTTTTCCTATGAACTTCATCACAAGTCTTTCTTCGTAGTTTATATGAGGCCACACTATTAAGTGCTTTCTTAGATTATTTCCACTTCTTAGATGCCTTGGCAACTTAAATATAGCGGTGGCACACTCCCTTTCAACTAGGGATGTCAACTGGGTCCAGTTTAATCCCGATTAAAGTCCACTAGTGGTATGATAGTTCAAAAGAGTTTTTTTTTTGAGGAAAATTAACTAGCGAGCTAGAAAAAACTAACTAGATGGGACTGGCGTATGCCATTTATTTGCCACTTACACCTCTACTTTCATCTTACCGTTTTAATTTCTTTTCGGCTGATGCTGCTTCGAACCATTTAAATATAGCTTGCCATGCTTGGCAACAATTCATATGTCGTTTATCATGTAAGCTTACTGCCTGGATCATGTGATAACTATCTCTTACTTATGTCCAGCGGAAACCTTTCAGGATGCTGTTCACACTAGGACACAATGTACAACCCCAGAATCTATTTGTGGAAGTAGTGGGCCATCCATGTTACCAGATGGTAGCAATTCAGAGGCAGCACCGCCGGAGAGCAGTCTGAGCACATATATTATAGTTATTGAGGCTCTACTAGAGGCAAAAAGAGACGGTGTGGCTGTCGTGAATGAGCTAATCTTGATCTTGAGGCTAGAAATTATGCAATTAGCTGCACGCATTTTGCAAGCAACCCGATAATTGGAGGAATTAAGAATGTTGCATTTGAAGACAGCGGAGGTCCTGCTGCTTCTACTATATGAAGCCCAGGGTAATCAAAGTTCTTCTTTATATACTTGTTGAAATTGTCATTAGATTAGTATACTTGCATGTTGTTTCATGTCTCTCAATGGATTACGTTATAAGACCCCCTATGTTGTCTATGTAATGATCTAAATTTTTTAGGCGAGGTAATCCTCAGTGCTTGTATGATTGACATAAGGTGAACTGTTTTTCGTGTGAGCATATTCTATTGGATGAAATAACTATTTGACTCAAAGTCTATCCAACCTACTGAATTTGAAGATCACGGCATTTCTAAATCATATTCATATATAAGGGTGGAATAAATCTTTGTCGTTGTTTTGAAGGAATAAACAACAAAACGTAGAATGATGTATGGATATTCGTAATCGAAAACAAATTGTATTTGAATTTAGTTGCCAGGGTCTAGGGTAAAGGTGAATGCTAATTCTCCCAATTTTGAACGAAGTGGCAAAACACCCACTATCATTTGTCGGCTTCCTGAAGCAAGTGTTTGCGAGATGGAAACTATTGTCTACCCCTGACACTTCACATCCTAATCGACCCAATTTCCACTGCTATGTGTGTGGGCGCCAAACGTGGGTGGCAAAACACATTTGATTCAAGCTCGTCCGAAAGACATGTATCTCTCCCTCCATTTCCCCATTCATACATGGCGGGCGGAAAAACAAACTCTCCTCGTCCAAAATCTATCTAGGCAAATATTTTAAATAGGGGCAGATGTGTAACTTCCCTTATACGTGACACAACTGCCTTACCTGTCAGCCCCATTCATACATTGTGGGCGCCAACCATAAGTATTTATTTTGGGCATTTGGAATTAATCCAATAATTAATTGCTCTGGATATATATTTGTTATATATATAATATATGTCCAAAACTTCTGTTAATTGGTGAGGAGTTTTGGAGCAATCCAGCTAGTTCCTACAAAAATTGACAGAAGTAAATAAAATGATTTAATACCATTGCTAAATCAAAACAAATATCAGAAAATAGAAAAGTTAAACAAAAAGGAAAAGGCTTACCTGGACTTATCCGTGGCACAGGCTCTGTCTTGGCCTGGCACAGCCCAAGAGGCCGGCCCAGCCGGTGGCCGTGCGATCATCCCTTCCTCGCGCCAGAGGAGGCGGGGGCATCTTGGCTGATGCGTCTTGACCACCCAGCGTCCGGCGACGGCGTCCCCGCCACCTTCTGCTTCTCAACCTCGTCGTCTGGATACCCCGCGCGACGCCACGCGCCGCCCTGACTGCTCTCCCTCTCCCCCTGCTCTCTCCCTCGCCGTTCCCCCCCACCTCACCGAACGCGACCGCCGCCGCCGACGAGCACCACCGCAGCCACCGCCTCCCCCTCGCCCTCTCTTCGAGTCCGGGTGCTCTGCCTCGTCGCTCGCATCGTCCTCGACGAGCCAAGCGACCAGGGACGCGCTGCATCACCGCCACCATCGTCGTCTTCAACCTCCCGACGCCGGAGATCTGCCTCGCCGCCCCGCCGACTCCAGCCCCTCCCCGAGCTCGCCGACCGCCTTGTCCGAACCGCCGTGAGCTTCTACGCCGTCCCCCTCTCTCCGTTTCTCCGTTCTCGCGCCGTAGCTCCCGTTTCCCACCACGGCCGTAGCACCTCGCTGCCGTCCATGTCGCCGCTGTCGCGCTAGCTGCCGTAGCTCACGCCCGCGCACGTCAACGTGCTTAGCTGCCTCCCAGCAAGCCAACGCCGCTGCCCGAAGCCCCTGTCGTGCACCGCAGCTGTCGCAGCGCGCAGCGAACTCCGGCACCGCCTCGAGCTTCGTTCCGCGAGCTCCCGGCACCGTAGCCTCCCGCTTGCTCCAAACGACGCAGACGAGCTCCAGCTCCTCGTCCGTGGTCTCCGCCGCCTAAATGGTTGCCGGAGGGCGATTCCCGAGCCCCTCCGCCGCGTCTGGCCTCGCCGGCGTCGAGTCACCGGCGGCTTTGACCCCGCTGACCAGGAGGTTTGACCCTTTGACCTCGCAGGACTGACCAGTGGGCCAGGCCCCTGCTAATTTTAGTTAGATGTTAATTAAACTTAATTAGCCTGCTGATACTGACATGTGGGCCCGAGGCCACTAACTAAACTAGATTAGTTAGGTTAGACATCGACATATGGGTCCCACTGGTCAGGTTTGACTGGACCGACCGTTGACCTTGGCGTCGGTCAGACGTCATCTTGGCCAGCGATTAACTATTTTCTGGATTAAAGATAATTAGGAAAATCCAGAAAATGATCCAAACTTCAAAAATCATAGAAATTCAACCGTAGCTCAGATTGAAATAATTTATATATGAAAAATTATCAGAAAAATGCAATCTATCCATCTGTTCTAGTTTCATGCATGAAAAACCAACTTATACCTGCTGTATAAGTGAAAAACTAAAATGGCTTATATAAAGAGCTTACTTTGGAAATGCATTTGAATCTTTGGTTCAAATGGACTTCAACCAAATGAACTCTAGCTGCATTAGCTCAAACAGCATCACAAATTCATGCCATGATCATGCATCATATTGTTGCATATGCTTGTATTCTGATTGCCGACACCGTTCCTTCTCGATAGGTCCTGCTACGGAGAGTGCTCGAGAGTACCTGTCTGTGAAGCAGTGCCTCCCTTGTTGATCTACCAGGCAAGCAAACCCCCTTGTTCATTCCGATACAATCCTACTCTCTCGCTCCTGCTCTCAGTTATTGCATTAGGACAAAAACGATTCAACTGCTACTTTGTGTCTGCGGTAGTTGAACCCATTCCTCTGCATGACCATCATTGCCACGAGAATAGTTGAAACCCACTAGCATGTGTAGGAGTTGATTGAAGCCATTGTTGTGTTCCTACCATGCCATGCTTGCTATTGCTTAGAGTGTGTCAGGTCTGGTTCATTGGGAATGAATTGGAGTGCAGTGTTCTTCACTGATGCTGAGAGTGAAGTGTGTGAACACGATTTGGTAAAGGTAGCGGTGAGAGGCCATGTAGGAGTACATGGTGGGTTGTCTCACTGGAACTGTCCTTAAGCACTGAGTTCTGTGTATGTTGTCCAATGACTAGCTACTACCACACATTGGAATGCTTAAGTGCCCCTCTCGACTTATTAAACAACTTGACCTCTGTCCAGGAGTTGCAACTAGTTTCTGGTGTTTATAGGTAGTATTAGTAGTCTACCAAGTGGCACCCGGCCAGGTGGGCTTGGGACAGACTAGGCACAAGTGGCACGGTGTACCAAGCGTAGATCCATCCGGCGAGGTGGGCTTGGGAACCCTGCACACATCGTTTGGGGCCGTGAGCGACACCCCGGCCGGATCTCCTTGCGGATGGAACCCGAATAGGCGATAAACCTGGACTAGAGTCTTGTGTGGTTAGTCAGGTCGTGGCCGACACCCTCGCCAAAGCTTCCGCTTGAAGGTTGCCGAGATACATGACGTGTACATGGCGGTAAGTGGCGAGAGCGTGTGTGAAGAAGTACACCCCTGCAGGGTTAACATGATCTATTCGAATAGCCAGGTCCGCGGTTATGGACTTCTTGGATGCTTACATGGTACATAGACAACTTGAAGTGGATACTCTAAAATGCTCAAGACAAGTGTGAGTGCTATGGATGGCCTTCTCGTAGGAGACGGGATGAATCCATAGTAGTGTATTGTGTGGTGACTAGTGGACTCGTGTGCGCCACATCACCTCAAAGAAGTTCTTGTAGTCGTAGAATAGGATAGCCACTGAGTCAAAGCTGGCTTGCTGCAACTAAACCCCACATTACCTTCCTGATACTAATGCATGTATAATAGGATCTGATGTAAGTCTTGCTGAGTACCTTTGTACTCATGTTGCTTTATTTATGTTTTTGCAACGAAGACTTCGGTCTTACTAGTGTTCTCTTGAACTTCGACAACTAGCTTGTACCTCGGCTACGATCTTGATCGGATGTTGTAGATAGTCAGGCTCTTCAGCCTTTTTCATTTGTAGATGTCTGTACTCAGACATGTAATGCTTCCGCTTGTTGCTTGATTGCTCTGAATGTTGGGTCATGTGACCCCTTCTTGAAATAAATGCTATGATGGCTCTTCTGAGCCTTTATCTATATGAGTTGTTGAGTTATGTTGTGATGCCATGTTGTACAACACATACTTGCATGTTATGCGTACGTGTAATGTGTATTGCTATGTGTGGGATCCGACAAACTAGTTGTTTATCCTTGGCAGTCTCTCTTATGGGGAAATGTAGTCTTGTGCTTCCAGGAGCCATAGTAGTCCGCTACAGCCCGGTTCACCGGAGTCCGCCTAGCCCAACACTACTGCTCTGGAACACTTGACTGGCCGGCATGTGATTCACTTCGTTCCTGTGTCCGTCCCTTTCGGGAAATGTCACGCGGTGACATCCAGAGTCCTGCCTAGCCTGCTACAGCCCGGGTTCCCGGAGTCCTGTTAGCCCAGTGCTACAGCCCGGATTCGCACCCTGCTGATCGACATGCTCAATGTTGATTCATGTATGCCTGTCCCCATAAGTTAGTGCCACTTTGGGTTCACGACTAGTCATGTCGGCCCGGGTTCTCTATCATATGGATGCTAGCGACACTATCATATACGTGAGCCAAAAGGTGCAAACGGTCCCGGGCCATGGTAAGGCGACACCCGTGGGAATACCGTGCGTGAGGCCGCAAAGTGATATGAGGTGTTACAGGCTAGATCGGTGTGACTTAGAATCGGGATCCCGACATTCATGCAATACATCCAGGACCTCGGCATCAAGGTCTGTTTCGCTTCCGTGGCACATCCACGGAGCAATGGCCAGGCGGAGAGGGAAAATGCTGAAGCACCGCGAGGCCTGAGAACAAAGACTTTTGACAAACTGCACAAGAGAGGAAGGCGCTGGATTGATGAGTTGCCGGCGGTTCTTTGGTCAATCAGAAGGACACCAAATCGAGCCACCGGCCAGACACCCTTTGCCCTGGTATACGGGGCAGAACCAGTTCTCCCCATGGAACTCACATACGGGTCACCTCGAGTGCTTGCTTATGACGAGTTTGAGCAAGAGCAATTGCGCCAAGATGACGCAACGCTCCTCGAGGAAGATCGTCTTCGGGCGGCTGTGAGAGCAGCGCGCTACCAGCAAGCCTTGCGCCACTACCATAGCCGCAAGGTTCATGCCCGAAGCTTTGAGGAAGGCAACCTTGTTCTTCGGCGTGTTCAGTCGGCCAAGAATTCCAACAAGTTGACACCGAAGTGGGAAGGCCATTATTGGGTAATACGAGTCACCAGGCCTGGCAATGTCCGCCTGGAGACCAAAGATGCTATTCTAGTGAGCAACTCCTGGAACATCGAACATCTTCGCAAGTTTTACCCATAAGGCGTGGTTGCTGGGCCCCCCGGCAAACCACCTTTTGTACAGGCCTTGCCAGCGAGGCATGTAACCCTCTGTACAAAGCCAGGCGCAGACCCTGAGCATAAATAAATGAAGCGCTGGCGCCCTAAGTTTTAGCATGCATGCTAGGTCAGGTCTCTCCCTCGGTTAGGGTTGATAGTGCTTAGCGGCGACTAACCCCTAGCATGATGAGGACATCAATACCATTGTTACACCCACATCCCCTACTACTACATATACTAGACCAATTACTAGAGCTCGCGCACGCCAATTAAATTACCAGGTACTTTCGTTTCTTGGTAATGATTCTAATGTTCATGAGAATATGATGCTGCCTAAATTGCATATATTTGTTTTTCTTACAAATGAACGGCCTAGCTTGGAGAAGGATGAACATTGGAGCAAGAACACGCATGGAGTTGATGGCATGCGCAAGGGGATCAAGAACGGAGTTACAAGTGATTATTTCAGGACTTTGAAGCCACCATAAGGAGTGCATGAAGCCTTGGGCGAAATATACAAGATGCCACTTCATAAATTTCGTCTAGAGGCTGTTCTAGGTGCTGCGTCACCTTATTATTGGGCCAGGCCCATGTATTTTCGAAATACTTAAGTATAGGCTATTTTTAGAGTCTGTATGTGTGGGGAAACAAGAGTTAGGGTTGGTTTCGGACCCCTCCTCCAAGGGCCACGAAATTCCCCCCTCTTCCTCCATATATACAACCCTTAGGGCGTCGTTTAGACTTTGGGTTTTGTTTAGATCAAAAGTTCGCCATAGTTGCAACTTCGCATGCTTTGTTTGTGTTCAACGACCAGACCAAGGCGTCACAGAACCCCACCTTCATTAATAAAGCTTTCTCTTATATTCACAATATCCAGATTGCAATCTTAGTTTCTTGCTTGTTCTTTGTTGGCTCGCAGTAAACAGGCCCTCGTGGTCAGTTTGATCGTGCTCCGGCGTGGTCAATAACCCTCGGAAATTTGTTTAGCGATTGCTAAGGCGCGACGTCTCGCACGTTCATAGTCGGATCGTCAAGGTCGACTCCCACAGAAAACGATAGCCACCATCTCATCGAAACATCGGGACACCTTTGCCTCTATCAAGTGGTATCAGATTTCCAGGTTGCTCAGTGAGATTTTACAGTTTTTCGTAGTTTAGATCGAGTCTGTTCTTCATACCTATAGTCCACGAAAAAGCCAAAAAAATTAGGGTTAGTTCATCCCATCCGAACCAATCTGAGCCTTTGCATAATCTTTTCCGTATTTTCTTTGTTGAATCTGCGGTTGCATCATCGTGTCAAGTTGCTGGTCTTAGCGTCTAGTCCTTTAGAGTTTCGAGTTTTGTTCACAGGTTGTCACGTCGCCACTGCCATATACCACCACCGCACCAACTTCATCACCGCTGCCATATACCACCACCACATATTCACCGCCAATCCGAGTCCATATACGCCACCACATATCCGCCGCCATCACACCAATCCGAGTCCACCTGCAACATATATTTGCCACCAGTCTGAGTTCCACCAGATTCATCTCCGCCACCAGTTTGAGTTCCACAAGATTCATCGCCGCTACCAGTCCTATTCCGGGTCTAGTATTTTGTTACTCTGTTTTGGATTTCCGGATCACGCCATACTCCGAGTCGTGACAGAGAAGGACTCCCCAACATCCGTGCTACCCGCAGTAGAAAAATAGTTCCAAACTCAAAAAAAAGAGAAAAAAAAAGTCTGGAAAATTCTGGCTAGGCAGTTTTTAGACCATTTGTAGACTTTTTCGAAAAAAAATTGTTGCAGAGCAAAAAAAAGAAAAAAAAGAGAAAAAAATTCAGAGTGTGCTCCTCCCTTGTTTACGTGCCGCCTCGTGATTTTGTTAGTGTTCTAGGCTCGCGTCTCTATCACGGTCTAGCCTAGGACCAGCACAGTACCGTCGTTGAGCATTTATTCAACTTTGCATCTCTGAATTGATTATTGCTGACCTTTTTTGCTACCATATTATAAGCCTTCCCAGCTCCACATACATCTACATCGTGCGTTTGACACTCCCTGGTAATCGCTCCATCCAAGCGTTGAGAGTTTTGACTACATCGGTTGCCGATCACCGCCTGCTGCTGGGTAAGAACTGGTAAGAATTTGAGATTTGCTTGACGGAGTTGTGACACCCGCCACCACCACTACTTGTTAGTAGTCTATAGGATCATATTCTTGTGTGTTTCTTTCGCTGCTAACCATGCCAGACCATGTCGATTTAGACTGGCCGGGAGAACTTGACGAACAAGGAGCTTCATGATAAGTTTCAAAGAAATGATGAGTGGACAGGTGCACGATGTGCTAAACAGATTTGAAGAGGCCATGGAGAAGATAGATGGCATGGAGAAGACGTTTGAAACAAAGCTCGATAACAAGTTTGCTGAATTGCTTTCGCGTTTTCCACCACCACTGGCCGCTGCAGCTGTCGCACCTCTACAACAACAACAACAACATCACCTTCCAAATCAAGTGGGACGAGCACAGCGCGTTCCCCTTGAGCCTGGTCAAACTTCTGGTGCCGCTGTTGATGCTTCTGTAGCTCCTGCTGCTACTTCAAAGGTGGAGGACCATTACGAGGATGAGGTTGACCAAAATCAGAACTACGTGCAACCACCAGCACCACCACCACCAGGTCGTCCTCATGCATATCATCACAACGGTAGGGCTGCACCACCACCTGAGGTACATGACCATCTTCTTAAAATGAAATTCAATATTCCACCATTTGAGGGTAGATATGTTCCTGATACATATCTCACTTGGGAGTTAGAAACTGAACAACGTTTTACATGTTTACAATATCCCGAGTAGAGACGTGTTCCTGCTGCTGTTTGTGCTTTCACTAGTTTTGCATGTGTTTGGTGGTCTGAACATTGTAGATTATATCGTATTCCAACTACTTGGGCTGCTTTGAAAACTGCTATGCGTACTCGTTGGGTTCCACCATATTATCAACGTGAATTTCTTCAAAAATTGCAGCGCTTAAGACAAGGAAAGAATTATGTAGAAGAATATTATCAGGAATTACAAACTGGCTTGATTAGATGTGGTATTGTTGAGGAGAATGAAGCTATGCTTGCAAATTTTATGGGGATTAAATAGAGAGATTCAGACCATTCTAGAGTATAAGGATTATAATAATATCACTCGTTTATTCCATCTTGGTTGTAAAGCTGAACGTGAAGTGCAGGATCGACAGGCATTGGTGCAGACTAACTTTTCTGCAGGTCGACCTTCATCATGGACACCGCGTGCAACCTCTACTTCCACACATTCTACTACACCGACACCTCCATCAGCTATTACCTCCAGCCGTGATACAAGGAAGCAGGAACAACCACCATTATCTGCCAAGAGCACACCTATCAGGTCTGCACAGAGTTCTTCTTCATCCATGGCATCAACATGGCACACAAGTGATATTATTTGTCGTCGTTGTAAGGGAAGAGGACATTTTGTGAGGAATGCAAATATCAGCATGTGATGATTGCTACTGAGGATGGTGGGTATGAGTCCGCTAGTGACTATGATGAGGAGACTTTGGCTCTTGTTACACGTGAAGAACACGGTGGAGACGATTCTGACCATGAGACGTAATACATGGCTCCTGAAGATGCTGACAGGTATGAATGTTTAGTTGCTCAACGTGTTTTGGGTGTGCAGGTTACACAAGCTGAGCAAAATCAGAGGCATAATTTGTTCCATACCAAGGGAGTTGTGAAGGGATGTTCTATTCGCGTCATCATAGATGCAGGGAGCTGCAACAACTTGGCTAGCATGGAGATGGTGGAGAAGCTATCTCTCACCACAAGACCACATCCACATCCTTACTGCATCCGATGGTTCAACAACAGCGGCAAGGTTAAGGTAACACGTACTGTTCATGTGCATTTTAGTATCTTTACATATGCTGATTATGTTGATTGTGATGTGGTACCTATGCAAGCATGTTCCTTATTACTTGGTAGACCATGGCAATTTGATAAAAATTCTGTACACCATGGTAGAAACAATCAGTATACTCTTGTTCATAAGGATAGCTATATTACTTTGCTTCGTATGACTCCTGATTCCATTTTGAAAGATGATATTAATAGAGCTAATAAAGCAAAACAGGAGAAAAATAAGAGTGAAAATCAGATTGTGGCAAAAGAATTTGAGCAAAAAATGAAGCCTAATAATAAACCATCTAGTGTTGCTTCAGAAATTAAATTGAAAAGTGCATGTTTACTTGCCACCAAATCTGATATTGATGAGCTAGATTCTAGCAAATCTGTTTGCTATGCTTTTGTGTGCAAAGAGGCATTATTTTCATTCGAGGACGTGCCTTCCTCTTTGCCCCTCGCTGCCACTAACATTTTGCAGGAGTTCACGACGTCTTCCCACAAGACGTGCCACCGGGATTACCACCTATTCGAGGGATTGAGGATCAAATTGACTTAATTCCCGGTGCATCACTACCCAACCGTGCACCATACCGTACCAATCCAGAGGAGACGAAGGAGATTATGCATCAAGTACAGGAGCTGCTCGACAAAGGTTATATACGCGAATCTCTTAGTCCTTGTGCTGTTCCTATTATACTAGTGCCTAAAAAGGATGGTACGTCGTGTATGTGTGTTGATTGTAGAGGCATTAATAATATTACTATTCGTTATCGCCATCCTATTCCTAGGCTAGATGATATGCTTGATGAATTGAGTGGCTCTACAATATTCTCCAAAGTTGATTTGCGTAGTGGATACCATCAAATTCGTATGAAATTGGGAGATGAATGGAAAACAACATTTAAAACTAAGTTTGGTTTATATGAGTTGTTAGTCATGCCTTTTGGGGTAACTAATGCACCTAGTACTTTCATGAGACTAATGAACGAAGTTTTACGTGCTTTCATTTGACGATTTGTGGTAGTCTATTTTGATGATATACTGATTTATAGCAAATCTTTGGAAGAACATTTGGAACATTTACGTGCTGTTTTTAATGCTCTACGTGATGCACGTTTGTTTGGTAACCTTGGGAAGTGCACCTTTTGCATCGACCGAGTATCTTTTCTTGGCTATGTTGTTACTCCACAGGGAATTGAAGTTGATAAAGCCAAGATTGAAGCTATTGAGAGTTGGCCGCAGCCCAAAACGGTCACACAGGCTAGGAGTTTTCTTGGACTCGCTGGTTTCTATAGGCGTTTTGAGAGAGATTTTAGCACCATTGCTACACCTCTCAACGAGCTTACAAAGAAGGATGTGCCTTTTGTTTGGGGTACCGCACAGGAAGAAGCCTTCACGGTATTGAAAGATAAGTTGACACATGCTCCTTTACTCCAACTTCCTGATTTTAATAAGACTTTTGAGCTTGAATGTGATGCTAGTGGAATTGGATTAGGAGGTGTGTTACTACAAGATGGCAAACCTGTTGCATACTTTTCTGAAAAATTGAGTGGGCCTAGTCTGAACTATTCTACTTATGATAATGAATTATATGCTCTTGTTCGGACTTTAGAGACGTGGCAACATTATTTATGGCCCAAAGAATTTGTTATACATTCTGATCATGAATCTATGAAACATATTAAAAGTCGAGCTAAACTGAATCGTAGACATGCTAAATGGATTGAATTCATTGAGACTTTCCCTTATGTCATTAAACACAAGAAGGGTAAAGAAAATGTTATTGCTGATGCTTTGTCTCGTCGCTATACTATGTTTTCACAACTTGACTTCAAAATATTTGGTTTGGAGACCATCAAAGATCAATATGTGCATGGTGCTGATTAAAGATGTAATGCGGAATTGTAAAGAAGGAAGAACATGGAACAAGTTCGTTATTAATGACGGCTTTGTGTTCCGTGCTAACAAGCTATGCATTCCTGCTAGCTCTGTTCGTCTTTTGTTGTTGCAGGAGGCACATGGAGGAGGATTAATGGGACACTTTGGCATGAAGAAGACGGAGGACATACTTGCTACACATTTCTTTTGGCCAAAGATGAGACGGGATGTTAAGCGTTTTGTTGGTCGCTGCACTACATGTCAAAAAGCTAAGTCACGACTCAATCCTCATGGTTTATATATGCCTTTGCCTGTACCTAGTGTTCCTTGGGAGGATATATCTATGGACTTTGTTTTAGGTTTGCCACGAACAAAGAAGGGGAGGGATAACATATTTGTTGTCGTGGATAGATTTTCGAAAATGGCACACTTTATACCATGTCATAAAAGCGATGATGCTGTTAATGTTGCTGATTTGTTCTTTCGGGAAATTATTCGCTTGCATGGTGTGCCAAATACTATTGTTTCAGATCATGATACTAAATTCCTTAGCCACTTTTGGAGATGTTGATGGGCTAAGTTGGGGACTAAACTGCTTCTTAGTACTACTTGTCACCCCCAAACTGATGGACAAACTGAAGTAGTCAATAGAACATTGTCTACTATGCTTAGGGCTGTTTTGAAGACTAATAAGAAAATGTGGGAAGAATGCTTGCCTCATATTGAATTTGCTTATAATCGTTCATTGCATTCTACTACTAAGATGTGCCCTTTTGAAATTGTGTATGGTTTCCTACCTCGTGCACCTATTGATTTGTTGCCTCTTCTATCCTCGGAGAAGGTTAATTTTGATGCTAAAGAACGTGCTGAATTGATTTTAAAAATGCATGAGTTAACTAAGGAAAACAATGAGCGTATGAATGCTAAATATAAACTTGCTGGAGATAAGGGTCGAAGACATGTTGTGTTTGCACCTGGAGATCTTGTTTGGTTACATTTTGCGTAAGGATAGATTTCCTAATTTGCGCAAATCAAAGCTAATGCCACGTGCTGATGGTCCTTTTAAGGTGTTAGAGAAAATAAATGATAATGCATATAAACTTGAGCTACCTACAGATTTTGGGGTTAGTCCCACTTTTAACATTGCAGATTTGAAGCCTTATTTGGGTGAGGAAGATGAGCTTCTACCGATGACGACTTCATCTCAAGAAGGGGAGGATGATGAGGACATCAATACCATTGTTACACCCACAGCCCCTACTGTTACATATACTGGACCAATTACTAGAGCTCGCGCAAGACAATTAAATTACCAGGTACTTTCATTTCTTGGTAATGATTCTAATGTTCATTAGAATATGACGCTGCCTAAATTGGATACATTTGTCTTGCTTACAAATGAAGGGCCTAGCTTGGAGAAGGATGAACATTGGAGCAAGAACACGCATGGAGTTGATGGCATGCAAGGATCAAGAACGGAGTTACAAGTGATGATTTCAGGACTTTGAAGCCACCATAATGAGTGCATGAAGCCTTGGACGAAATATACAAGATGCCACTTCATAAATTTCGTCTAGAGGCTATTCTAGGTGCTGCGTCACCTTATTATTGGGCCAGGCCCATGTATTTTCGAAATACTTAAGTATAGGCTGTTTTTAGAGTCCGTATGTGTGGGGAAACAAGAGTTAGGGTTGGTTTCGGACCCCTCCTCCAAGGGCCACGAAATTCCCCCCTCTTCCTCCATATATACAACCCTTAGGGCGTCGTTTAGACTTTGGGTTTTGTTTAGATCAAAAGTTCGCCATAGTTGCAACTTCGCGTACTTCGTTTGTGTTCAACGACCAGACCAAGGCATCATAGAACCCCACCTTCATTAATAAAGCTTTCCTCTTATATTCGCAATATCCAGATTGTAATCTTAGTTTCTTGCTTGTTCTTCATTTGCTCGCAGGAAACAGGCCCTCGTGGTCAGGTTGATCGTGCTCTGGCATGGTCAATAACCCTCAGAAGTTGGTTTAGTGATTGCTAAGGCACGAAGTCTCGCACGTTCGTAGTCGGATTGTCAAGGTCGACTCCCACAGAAAACGATAGCCACCATCTCATCGAAACATCGGGACACCTTTGCCTCTATCATAGCATAGAGGTGGAGTGTGCGTCTCTCTGTTCCTTTCTGTCCTCTTTTGTTCGCAGGGTACATGGACGTTTATGCTGAGCTGTTTGGAAGGAAGAGAACAAGTTGACATTCCAACCGCGGCAAGCCAAGGTTGCCGGGGGCTGTAGACGTAACAATCCAACCACGGCAAGCCAAGACTGCCGGGGGCTGCGGATCCAGATAAGTCTTTCATCCCCAATTGTGCATTCCCATATGAAGTTAGGACGTGTGAAACCTCGTTTTATTCCTAGATCGCCGTGCTCCCCCTTCTTTCTATACCCAGAAACTATTCCCTGGGTCGGAACTGGGTCGCAGTCGCGGTGACAAGGAAATAAATGAAGGGCCTAACTCTACTTCACCCTTGCCTCCGCCAAGAGCATGAGAATGGTCGAACGAAGTAAGGGGACGACAAGGCCTGTTGCCGGGCAACAATGTTTATCTCAAAAATAACAAGGATTCACTCCTTGGCATGGGCCTCGCTCACGCACAAAGAACCCGACAAGCACCCTTTTTCATTAAAAACGTCCCATACAGGTACAGTTCATACGGGATGAAAAAAATGAGCAACGGGATTACAAGTTTTAAATCTAACAAGCGCCCGCAGGCTTACAAACTAAAAAGAGATAAGATGCCCGTAATCCCTTTCTTGTCCCTCTCCTTAGAAGATGGAACAAGGTAGCAGGAGGGCAAAAAGAGCGCATAGGCAAGGTACGAGTAGCAGAAGACATCGGGAGAGCATCCCGATGCCGGGAGAGGAGCCGGAAGATGAGGCAGCGGGGCGTCAATACGCGATGAAGGATTCGGTGCCCGCGTACTCTGACTTGACGGCCCGCCTTCTTCGTCTCCTTCGGCCCTCCTACGCCAGCCGCCCAAGGAGGCGGCGGGGAACGTGCCGATGGAGAGCTTGACGAGGAAGGCCCTCGGCAGGGCGCGTGGCCGAGGAATGGATGACGAGGTCAGTCGGAGTCAAGGTCGGCGTCGCCCCGCTTGACGCCCTCGTCGTCGTTGTCGCTGTCCTCCTCGTCACTCTCGCTCGAGGAAGAGTGAGGGAGTCCTGGATTAGGGGGTGTCCGGATAGCCGAACTATCACCGTTGGCCGGACTCCTGGACTATGAAGATACAAGATTGAAGACTTCGTCCCGTGTCCGGAGGGGACTTTCCTTGGCGTGGAAGGCAAACTTGGTGATACGGATATGTAGATCTCCTACCATTGTAACCGACTCTGTGTAACCCTAACCCTATTCGGTGTCTATATAAACCGAAGGGTTTTAGTCCGCTGACGAACAACAATCATACCATAGGCTAGCTTCTAGGGTTTAGCCTCTCCGATCTCGTGGTAGATCTACTCTTGTACTACCCATATCATCAATATTAATCAAGCAGGAGTAGGGTATTACCTCCATCGAGAGGGCCCGAACCTGTGTAAAAACATCGTGTCCCTTGTCTCCTGTTACCATCCGCCTAGACGCACAGTTCGGGACCCCCTACCCGAGATCCGCCGTTTTTGACACCGACATTGGTGCTTTCATTGAGAGTTCCTCTGTGCCGTTGCCGTCAGGAAGGATGCCTCATCCCATCTTTAAAGACGATACTATCGCCAAAGGAGCCTTGGCCACCGGGTCGACTCTTCGGTTAGGTGGTTTTCTTATGACCGCCAGTTCGGCCACCGCGCCGACGATGACTTCTCGGGTCATCGAAACCAATCTTCACGTTAACTCGGAACTTGCCGAGCAGTTAGATCCGATCGAGCTCTCCTCTGTAACGAGCTCTTGGATCGCATCGCTGCCGTGGGAGTCGCCACAGACTACGACCAGATCGGGCCTAAAACCGATCTAAGAGAGATCAACTCTCCCCAGGCTACCCATCATGTTGCTGTGATAGAGGAGCAATACGGCGATTCTTCTTCTATCTTAAGGACTAGCTACGTCCGGATTCCCGATCCCTCCATGCCGGATTCCCGCAGAGGGACGGATGTTGATCAAGCCACGAACTTAAAGTCGCGGCGGGTTGGATTCATTGGATAGCATTCAAAAATCCAAACTTCCAAGTTCGAAACTTCTCGCCCCTAAGTCTTAAATAGGACGGGGTTCCGGATCTAGTTCCACCCGCCCACCCAAACATTAGCGATCTATCCCGAATTCGGCAAGAGCCCGCTGAAACAGTATATCATTACTGGGCCAGATTCCCCCTGGTTATGGACAGGATAAAGGACTGCCGAGAGGAGGACGCAATCTCACTTTTCTGCAATAATTGCATGGACAAGGGAATCCTAAACGCCATAAGTCGTCATAAATTACACGCTTTGCTGACTTGGTGACCATAGTACAAAAGTACTGTGCGATGGAGAGTGCTTGGAAAACCGAAAGTAAATTTTGGGATAATCCGGCCCCGAATACAGCCCTAGTCCGAAATAAAAGGGTGCATCGTCACCAAGCACCTGGTTTATACATTAAAAAACAAAAAACCCCTAAAGGGCACGGAACCGTACTGGAGGGTTGGCTAAACGGACCCTGCAAAATTCATAGCACAGAGGGCGCCACTCCAACTCATAGCCTTCGAGCATGTTGGATACTACGGCAGGTGGCCAAAAGTGGCGAAGAGCTTCTAGCCTCAGAATCCCAGCCCAGCAACACCAGTACGGTATTAATAGTCTTCGAGACTTTCGCATCAAATAACATGCGGAAACGAACACTCCGCAACCTTGCCGAAGTCTACCAAGTAGCAACAATAAATCCATGGAGTGACACGGCTATTACATTTAATGCCAGTGATGAACCCAAATTCCGAACAGCCCGAGCACCAGCCGCATTGGTCCTCAGTCCATAGTGGACGACTTTCGCCTTACTAAGGTACTCATGGATGGCGGCAGCGGACTAAACCTCATCTACGAGGAAACCCTCCGAAAAATGGAAATAGACTGGAACCGCAATGAGCGAAGCAGCACAACCTTTAGAGGAATAATCCCTAGCCGGAAGCATGCTGCACAGAAAAATCACACCGGACGTAGTGTTCGCTCACGGACAATTACAGGTCCGAGGAGGTCACATTTCAAGTGGCCCCGTTCAGCAGCGGATATCACGCTTTATTAGGGCGAGAGGCATTCAGAATTTTTCAAGCTATACCGCATTATGGGTACATGAAGCTTAAAATGCCCGGACCTAACGGAATCATCACTCTCGCTAGTGATCCAAACATAGCACTCCGCACCGAAAACAAGACAGCCGCACTAGCCCTCGAGGCACTATCCGAAGCCCTAGCGGCCGAGGAACTCATCATGATGCGCTCCACGGTGAACAGGGACGATGTGATACTTGATAAAAGATCCAAGTCCACCTCTTTTAAACCAGCGGATGAAATAGTCAAATTCTAAGTCCACCCAACGGACCTCGCAAAGACGGCCTCCATTGGGGCACAATTAAACACCGATGTAGACGCCAGACTACGAGAATTTCTACGAGAAAATCGGGACATTTTTGCTCGGCACCCTTCAGACATGCCAAGAATCCCACGTCGGCTGGCCGAGCACAGCCTAAATACCCTAAAAGGATTCAAGCCACCAAATAGGCTCTTCGGGCGCTTCCGAACTCAAGAGACAAAGGCCATGGGAGAGGAGCTAGCCAAACTTCCGAAGCCGGATTCATCAGAGATATAAAACATCCGGACCGGCTAGCAAATCTGGTGATGGTACCAAAGAAGGATAAATCCTGGCGCCTATGTGTTGATTTCAAAGACCTTAATAAGGCTTGCCCAAAGGATCCCTTCCCCCTCCCTCGCATTGATCAAATTATCGACGCCTTCTGGCAGACACGACTCATTGTGCTTCCTCGACGCATACTTCGGCTACCACCAAATCAAGATGGCGGGGCCAGACCAAGCCGCAACAGCATTCATCACTCCATACAGCCCATTCTACTTCAACACAATGCCCTTCGGGCTCAAAACGCCAAGCAACATATCGGTAGCATGATTCGTATACATGTCCGCAACCCAGATCGGCAAAACAGTGGAAGCATATGTAGATGACGTGGTCGTCAAATCCAAGCATGTCGAAACTCTAGTAGACGACTTGGGGCTCACATTCGACAATCTCCAAAAATATGACATTAAGCTCAATCCGGAAAAATGCGTCTTCAGCGTTCCAGTCGGAAAGCTCCTGGGCTTCATTGTGTCCGGTAGAGGAATTGAAGCAAACCCAGCCAAGATCCGAGCTCTATCACAATTGGATATTCCAAAAGACCTCAAACAAACAAAAAAATTGACTGGATGCGTAGCGGCTCTAATCCACTTTATTTCCCGTTTGGGAGGAAAGGCGTTACCCCTTTACCGCCTCCTCAAGACAATCAACACTTCGAGTGGGACGGATGCCCGGCCTGGCCGGACTCGAAGAAATAAAAGCCATATTGGCAACAAATCCAGTCCTGGCCGCGCCCAACATGGGCGAACCAATGCTATTATATATCGCCGCAACACATCAAGTTGTCAGTGCGGTGCTCGTCGTCGAACGAGAAATGGACGGACACAGGTTCCCTCTTCAAAAACCGGTTTACTATGTGTCCACCGTCCTAACTCCATGCAAGTCCCGTACCCGCATTATCAAAAGATAGCGTACGCAGTGTTCATGGCATCCCAGAAGCTGCGACACTACTTTCAAGAGTGTTCGATAACAGTAGCCTCCGAAGTACCTCTTAACGACATTATAAACAACCGCGACACGACGGGCCGGATTGCCAAATGGGCCATAGAGCTCCTTCCATTCGACATAACCTATAAGCCACGACGAGCTATTAAGTCGCAGGTTTTGGCCGACTTCGTGGCCGAATGGACCGGTCGAACTCCCTAAAGAGTACGGCGCGATACTCCAATTGGATCATGCACTTTGACGGCTCGAAAATGTTGGCGGCCTAGGGTCAAGCGTCGTCTGACGTCCCCAACCGGGACACAGTCCAATACATCCTTCAGATAATATATACGGACTCCAACAACGCGGCGAATACGAGGCCCTTTTGGACGGCCTCCGGATAGCGCCTCCATGGGCATTAAACGCCTAGAGGTGCGCGAGGATTCAACCTCGCGATATATCAAATAAACGGAGACTTTGATGCCAAAGATCCAAAATGGCAGCGCATCGCAATACGGTCCTAAAAATGTCGCACGGTTCAAGGGCTCGAATTTCATCATATAGCCCCGGACATCAACCGGGCGGCGGACGATTAGCACGCATCGGCGCGCAAACGCGATGCCGCCCCGCCTAACATCTTTCCTCGAACGGCTGTTCAAGCCATCCGTACTATGGGAAGGAGTCCGGAAATAACAATCCGGACCCAACCGCACCGCCTCGACACCGAACACTCGACACAATCGGAGGCTCTGCCAACGAGATAACACCCTCCGCCCACGAAATAATGGCGGTTATCGCCCCGTGGACGGAACCATTCCTAGCCTACCTAACTAGGAAGGAAGTCCCCGACGACCAAAATGAGGCTCGCTGCTTAGTACGGCGATCCAAAGCCTATAAAGTCCATGAGGGAGAGCTGTATAAGAAAAGCACAACAGGAGTCCTTCAAAGGTGTATCTCCGAAGAGGAAGGGCGAAACCTCCTGGCTGAAATTCATGCCGGACTGGGTGGGCACCATGCCGCAGCCTGGGCCCTTGTAGGCAAGGCCTTCCGTACAGGATTTTATTGGCCGACGGCCCGGGCAGATGCGCAGGATTTAGTCCAACGATGCGTCGGTTGCCAACTTTTTGCTAACCAAAGCCACATGCCACCCACCGCCTCAAAACTATACCCATCACCTGGCCGTTCGCGGTCTGGGGGCTTGACATGGTTGGACCCCTTAAGGGAGGAACCCACAAGCAAAAATACCTATTGGTCATGGTGGGTAAATTCACCAAATGGATAGAGGCCAAGCCTGTTCAAACGGCCGAATCCGGGCCGGTGATAGACTTCATATCAGGGGTAGTGCACCGTTACGGCGTCCCCCACAGTATCGTCACTGATAACGGCACCAACTTCATGGCCGACGAGGTCAAATTATGGTGCAAAAACATGGGCATCAAGCTCGATTACGCCTCAGTCTATCACCCTCAAACCAACGGCGAAGTCGAGCGAGCAAACGGTCTAATCATGAGCAGCATTAAACCCAGACTAGTGCGGTCCCTCAAGGAATCTAACACGCACTTGGTTGAGGAGCTCGACTACGTACTCTGGGGGCTGCGGACCACGCCGAATCGTACTACCGGATTCACACCATTTTTTACGGTGTACGGCGCAGAGGCAGTCTTGCCCTGCGACATAATGCATGACTCACCTCGCGTGCGCATGTATGAAGAAAGAGAAGCCGATCTCGATCGGCAGGACAGTTTGGACGCATTGGAGGAGGAGCGCGACGTGGCAAAAGCTCATTCCGCATTTTATCAACAGCAGGCTCGAAGATATCAAAGCAAGGAAGTACGGGCCAAAGCTTACAACGTTGGCGAACTATTTCTACGCCTTCCGGACAAGAAAAGGACAAACTCAAGCCCAAATGGGAAGGTCCCTTCATCATCGACCAGGTCCTGACCGGCGGAGCATACCATCTGCGAAACGCATCGGATAACTGACTCGAGCCGAACCCATGGAACGCAGCCCGTCTATGAAGATTCTACGCTTAAGTTACTGGACTCCGAGTTCGTCTCCTTCCTCCGCCCACATTTTCTATTTTTGATGTCTTTTATTTCTCTCCTTCCTCCTCCTTCTTCTTGAAGCCTTTAGAGGATTGTTTGCGCTTTGTTCGCACATACTTGACGCGCTGTCCGCGCTCATTATACCTGGGGGCTTCTTTAACAAAATCTTATTTATACGGGCTTCATGCCCAACACATGTGTCAAACTTCTGCATGTACCTTTTACTCACCATTATATGCATCAATATGACTTAAGTTTTGGCCAAGCTGGGTTGCTCGGCTCTGTGCTTACCCCTCGCTCCCGATTGTTCGGCTAGGTGGTAAAGGGAGCACCTCTGCGATTGTTACTGCCGGGTCAGCCGGATGTGTACCTCAGACTGGGTGAAGCCGAAAGCTAGTGTTCTTAAGGGAATATTCGGTCGGTGAACTGAAAGATGATTTTTAACTATTTATCCATCTGCCCCCAGATGATTTTTTGCTTTCTTAGCAGTTTGGACATGCACTTTAGGGCATGCCTCCCAGGGAAAGGAACCCTTAACGGAACTATTCTCCCTGGAAGATGTTTCTTACTATCCATGTAATATAACATAACTAGTTGGGCACTTGTCCGATACAACAATAATGACCCCTCGCCTTGTCTCCATGCATGCCCCGGTTCTTACATAACCGCGAGGGTATTCGGACACACTCCGGACTATTGGGTCCCGAGGTCGGCGAAAAGGTCCGCTATGACAAACGATCTACAATCCGCTAGAAGACATTTTTCATGTCATATTCAATTACATAGTCAACTCGACTAATTGTATTCCTCCTCAATGCCATCTAATAGGCTATCTAATTTATAATCTTGTTGGGAATACTTGGCGGCCAATTCTACTTGGCCGTACACTAAGTTTACAGGGATCTCCTTCCCATCAGGCCCCACAGGTCCGACCTCGGCCATGTGGTTTGGGTCAGCCTTCGTGTACTGCATCTTTACCATGGCCCAGGCAGGCCGATATCTTCCATAGTCGGAAGCGCCGCCGTGCTCCTTGAAGCCGCTCTGCCAGCTCCCCAATGCCTTCAGGCAGGGAGATAGATGGCCACAAGGCCTGGGCGACGCCTTTCATCACCGCCAAACTTCGTTCGTCAGGTGACCACAGTTCAGAAGAAGATCACCAAGAATCGGGCATCTCCTCCTCAGAATGACCTGTGAGCAAACCTACATACATGTTTATGTTAGTCGCCTTCCTCGCCGAACTCTTTCAAAGTTCGTTTAAGAACTTACTAAAAATGCCGCGACGAAGCCGTCGATTCTCCCTTACGGAGTCAGACAACTGGGCATGAACATCCTTTAGTTCCTCACCCAGTTGGGCGTTGGCATCTTGGAGGTTATTTTTCTCCTGCCGCACACTCGTAAGCACATTCTCGCTGGCCTTCAACCGACGCAAGAGTTGTTGCTTGTCCGGATCTAGTCCGGCGCCATCTGCAATATTATTGTCAGATTTACACACACGCCGCACTTCATAACCTATTTATCTTTTGAGGCATATATTACCAGAGGGGGTCTCTGTGGCTCCCCCAGAGCGGCTAGTGCGGCCTCAAGTTGGGCCTTGCATTCTTCAAGATCCCGGGACAGTCGGGTATTCTTTTTGTAAGATCCTCAGATAACAAATGATCCTTAAATCAGTTATTCTAACTATTTTAAGTCTTGGGGCTACTTGGCACATATAATCGCCAAATTTCCTCACCAGATGTCCTTTACATACTGCCTCCGTGGCTCGCTAGACCATCTTGAGCGGCACGGAGGTGCGCATCTCCCGAATTGAAGGCATTCAAGGCCTCTTGGGAGAAACATGCGTCACGAAGAACTGCCCGGCGGCGCCTGTGATTCATGGCGCTCTCCACCTCGGAGTTGGTGGCGGACAATCTGTCGGCATCCTCTGTCGGAGGAGCATACGACGCACGCCTCGTGCTCGCCTCCGCTTCTGGACCCGGCTTTGGAGCCTGGCTGGCGGAGGTTCGATTGGCAACCTCTCCGGACTCAAGACTGGCGAGCACTCTTTTCCTGAAAAGAGCACCAGCGTTAATCGCCTTCCAGAATCAATCCTGGAATATGGTGACGCGCCATACCGTTACGGGCGGAGTTTCGATCTGGACCGCACTTCTTTTTTAGCTGCGGAGACGCCCCTTGTTGGCCAGCCGCCGCGGGCTCGGCCTCCTGCCTAGAAGGCACCCCCTGCGAAACACCATTGGTATACGGTGATCAAAAAATAAGCACGGATGGGTCATTATGAGAGTATTGGGACCTCGGTCTCAGCCATTGTGAGGCTGGAAGTATTCCGGGGTAATCGGTCGTAATGGCAACTAAGGCATTATCGATGCTCAGTTGGTGATATACCCCATCAATCAGCTCCACCAATATGTCCGGATCCTCTTGGGAGGCCGGATCGAGGAGCCTTTCTGTATCCTCGGGTTGTGGAGGCGGGCTGTTTATGTCTTTCACGGCCTGGCGCAGTTCCTACGTCAAAATCACAAAATGAGATACCTAACCATGGGAATACGTATCGGGTGTACAAAAAGAAATGTCCGCTTACCCAGCTTCGAGAATTATTCATAGAAAATCCACTCAATGGACTGACGTGGAGAAAATCCTCCTCTTCTCCCTTGTACATCGCGGACAAAATCGTCACCAGATCGGTGACCGATCCTGGCCCCTTACGGCCATGACGGGTGGCATCGTCCTCCCCGTTGAAATCCCACATAGGGTGGCCCCTATACTGGAGCGGCTGCACCCCCCGCATAATACATGTGGCCATGACACCGATCATGGTCAGTCCCGTAATGAGCTAACAATCTTATTCGCTCATCAGTAAAGGACGCCCCTGTCATCTTCCTCTCCGCAGCTCCGTGGGCGCCAACTCAGCGCTTTCTTCAAAGGAGCATTGCTGAACTCCGGAGACCGATCCAACAGGATCCGGCTGAGGGGACGTCTTCTATATAAAACCATTCCGAAGGCCAGTCTTCGGATGCCTTCTTCGGGGTTCCGGATAGATATCCGGTCCCGGCGATGCGCCATAGTTCGGCTCCTCCCACTTGATATATTGACCCCTCATGAGAACGGGGTACAAGGCAGAATAATCTCTTCCACTGCGCAAAATGAGCCTCAACGCCCAAGAACAGTTCGCAAAGGGCCACGAAGCCCGCGATGTGCAAAATGGAGGCAAAGCGTAAGGTGGTGCAACTGGAGGCCGTAGAACTCCAAGAGCCCCCGGAGAAACGGATGAATTGGAAATCCGAGTCCTCTTACTAGATAAGAGACAAAGCATACCCGCTCTCCTTTGGAGGGACCGGGGACACTCTCCGCTTGCTTTCCGCCCTTGTAGGTGGCAAGTCCGGCTCGAACCGGAACCATGAAGGCCGGGGGAAGAAATCCCTTGGTTTGGAGTGTCACTAGCTCGCTATGCGGGACTGAGCATCTCTCCCAATTTCCAGGCGGAGGGCTGGGAGCGCGAGAGGAGGAGCCGCGTCGACTGTCCATGGTGGAATGGATTTTTGTCGAAGGCACTCCGATGAAAGCTCGCGGAGGGGGGATGGTGTGACTCAGATCTAGATCCTCGTCCCTTTTATAGGCGGCTCATTTGCGCAGCTAGGGGGATAAGTATAAAAATACCCTGGCCTTTCGCATTCATTCAAACACGTGGAAGATGGCCATTATTGGGCATGGAAGCCAAGGAGCGCAGCATTTATCAGAAGCCGGACACTATTCGACAAGTATATGGAATTTCGAGAAGAACCCGCCTTGCAATGCCGAAGACAATCTACGCGCCGGACTCATCGCCATTGACGCCTGGTTCGGGGGCTACTGAGGGAGTCCTGGATTAGGGGGTGTCCGGATAGCCGAACTATCACCGTTGGCCGGACTCCTGGACTATGAAGATACAAGATTGAAGACTTCGTCCCGTGTCCGGAGAGGACTTTCCTTCGCGTGGAAGGCAAGCTTGGCGACACAGATATGTAGATCTCCTACCATTGTAACCGACTCTGTGTAACCCTAACCCTATTCGGTTTCTATATAAACCGAAGGGTTTTAGTCCGTAGGACGAACAACAATCATACCATAGGCTAGCTTCTAGGGTTTAGCCTCTCTGATCTCGTGGTAGATCTACTCTTGTACTACCCATATCATCAATATTAATCAAGCAGGAGTAGGGTATTACCTCCATCGAGAGGGCCCGAACCTGGGTAAAAACATCGTGTCCCTTGTCTCCTGTTACCATCCGCCTAGATGCACTGTTCGGGACCCCCTACCCGAGATCCGCCGGTTTTGACACCGACAAAGAGTCTTCATCATCGAAGGAGCTCTCCACGCAGCACTTTAGGCGAGTTCCAAGGTCCCCAAAGACCTTGACGGAGAGCAGCCGTTCTCCATTAATTTGAAGTAGAGAACGAGCCCCGCCGTCAGGCTGTGGACACGAGCGAAAGTCTTCCATCCACGACGAGGGTACATGACATGAGGAGCGTGAAAGTCGATGTCGAACCACATGTTGCCGTTCCCGCAGCCCCTCATATGCAACCTGAGGGTCTGTGGCGGGTCGAGCTCCATCTCCCCAGCGAATGGGGTGGGGAGACAAATATGACGACGCGGTGGCCGGCACATCCTGATGAAGAACTCACGGGGCTGGTCCCGGACGTGGCCCTCCATTGGGGGAGTCATCGCCGGCGGAGGCAGGGCCGGTGCGCTGCCCCGTCCCCTTCTTCCCCGAGCGCCACGGCGACCTCGGCCTCATGCCCCTCCCCCTTCCTCTCGTGGCCAGCTCCGCCGCCGCGGGCTCTTGGGGAGGAGGGACGCGCTGTCGAGCAGAGACCCTCGCTGCCACTGTCGTAGGGCCAGCGCCTCCTCTCGCCATCGCAGATGGAAGGAAGGAGACGAGGTGGAAGGAGATGGATGATGATAGAATGTGGGGTGCCATCCCCCTCCCCTCCTTTTTTATAAAGGGGCGGGATCGGGGCTCGGCCGCCCCACTCAACCAATCCGGTCGTCGGGGCCGCAGGGAATCGGGACCGACCCGCTGCTCCAATCAGCGACGGCTCGGTTTCCGCCTCCACCGCCTGCCACCTTGAAGGCATGGGGAACACGTCGCGATCAAGCAGAAATCAAGGGGACGGGTGAGGCGACCGTTCCCCACCCCGTGATCATGGGGCGCGGACGCCTTGAAGACCGCGACCCGAGTCCACTCAGTAAATGAGTCGTGCCTTTGTGTTTTCCTCTTTTTATGGGGAAGGCGCGAGCCGCCTCTTTACTGTGACATGGTGCATGCATGCGGGAACCACGCCACGCATGACCCCCACGTCACGCACGCCCCTCCACGACGTGCATTCAGCACGGGTCGTCGGGAAGAACAAGCGAGCAAAAAAAATTACCACGGTTAAAATCCGCCCCACCTGCCCGCGCACCGTTCTGGGCCTAGCCCAACAACGTGTCGCGCTTATGTGTGTCCCAGGCCCGGGGGCTCCTGTTGGTGTACAAAAGTAGGGGCACTCCTTTTTACCCCTTTACTTGTGCACGGGAAGTCAGAGCCGCGCCCACGGCCACACTGAGCAGGGCAGAAGAGGGAAGCCGAAGCGCAAGGCAACCAAAGCAACGCCAAGACCAAGAGACACAAAGAGCAAGAGGGCTAGGTGGATTCCCCCGGCAAGACCCTTGCCGGGGCAGCCTCCACAGCCTCGGCAAGAGCCTTGCCGGGGCAACTTGCCCGACGCCAGCAGAGCAAGCCACCCTTGAGCCCGCGGGTTCCAACACCACCAACCATCCACATTGGAACCAAGGCTCGGGAGGCGCCTCTCTGGTGGCATGCAGATCTTCGTCAAGATCATAAACACACAAGATCAGATGAGGGCGAGAAGACGACGGTCCTCAGCGAGATCCTTGCCGAGGAGATCCATGAGACCCCCGGCAAGACCCTTGCCGGGGACGACCACGGTGCCACGGCAAGACCCTTGTTGGGGCCCCAGGAAGGCCCTTGCCGAGGACACTTACGGGGCCATGGCCAGGCCCACCTCTGCCAAGACTACACCGCCACTCCCACGTAGCTGCTAGCTCAACCAGCTGGGCAGGCACCTGCGTGGCAGCATGCGGCCTCTACGCCGACTCAGCTAGCACCTGCGTGGTGGCATGCAGATCTACGTGAAGACTCCACCACCCTGCCAGCACAGCAGCCAGCCAACGTGGTGCTACAATGCCTTGTCAGCTCGGACGCGCGTCGCAGCCAAGCGAGGCGGCGACAGCTGGGACGAGCTTCCTTGCCATCCCTGATAAATCAAGAGGGGCACGTTGGCAGCGCATTAAATGTGTTTATTCGACGGTGCCAGAGGATAGACTCATCCACTGTACACGTTTCCACCTCCTGTGTGCAACTGTGGCGACCCCATTTTTCCTATAAAAGGAGGCCTGAGGTGACCAGGAGAAGGATTCCGATCTTTTGGACTAAGGACACACCATAGCTAGTTCAAGAACTCAAGAACACTCAAATACATACACCAAATCAGGACTAGGGTTTTATGCATCCTCGCGGCCCGAACCTGGGTAAACGATCCTTGTGCTTCCTGTCAGACCCGCTCTTTGCACAACCCCGCGCCCGCCAACCATAGGAGGGGTCCCAGTGATCCCATAGGTGTCATTTCCACCGACATTGTGCCATCGCATCAACTTGACATGCTCTTTATTTCTAAACATACGTTTCAACCGTGGTATTATAGGAGCATACCACATCACCTTGGCAGGAACCCTCTTCCTGGGGAGCTCGCCGTTAACATCACCAAGGTCATCTCGTCTCATCTTATACCGCAATGCACCGCATACCGGGCATGCGTTCAAATCCTCGTATGCACTGCGGTAGAGGATGCAGTCATTAGGGCATGCATGTATCTTCTGCACCTCCAATACTAGAGGGCATAGAACGTTCTTTGCTCCGTACGTACTGTCGGGCAATTCGTTATCCTTTGGAAGCTTCTTCTTCAATATATTCAGTAGCTTCTCAAATCCGTTGTCAGATACACCATTGTCTACCTTCCACTTCAGCAATTCTAGTGGGGTACCGAGCTTTGTGTTGCCATCTTCGCAATTTGGGTACAACCCTTTTTTCGTGATCCTCTAACATGCGGTCGAACTTTAACTTCTCATTTTCACTTTGGCATTGTCTCTTTGCATCAACAATGACCCGACGAAGATCATCATCGGGCACATCGTCTGGTTCCTCTTGACCTTCAACTTCCCCCGTTGCAGCATCACCGTATTCAGGGGGCACATAGTTGTCATCATCCTCTTCTTCTTCGTTGTCTTCCATCATAACCCCTCTTTCTCCGTGCTTGGTCCAAACATTATAGTGTGGCATGAAACCCTTCTCAAGCAGGTGGGTGTGAAGGGCTTTATGGTTAGAGTAAGACTTCATATTCTCACAGACAGGGCATGGACAACACATAAAACTATTCTGCCTATTTGCCTCAGCCACTTCGAGAAAATTATGTACGCCCTTAATGTACTCAGAGGTGCGTCTGTTACCGTACATCCATTACCGGTTCATCTTCATGCATTATATATAATTAAGTGTGTCAAAAACCATTACAGAACATCATGAATAGAGAAGTGACCAAATTAATAGAAGTTCATCATCACATTAAAACCAAAGTATAGTAGTGATCAAATGTTGTTACTGAAAAAAAAACATAAAGTTGATACATAGTTCTCATTGAACAACATATAGCTCTCCAGAGCATCTAATTAAACCTTACATTGAAACTATGTAAAACATTTCAATGCAACAACAAATGCGCTCATAATCGGAACTAAGGTAACAATTGATCGAACGGCATAATGATCCCAAGCCTCAGTATGAATGGCATATTTTCTAATCTTCCTAAGCTTCAAGTGCATTGCATCCATCTTGATCTTGTGATCATCGACGACATCCGCAACATGCAACTCCAATCTCATCTTTTCCTCCTCAATTCTTTTCATTTTTTCTTCAAGTAATTGTTTTCTTTTTTAACTAAATTTAACCTATCGACAATAGGGTCGGCTGGAATTTCCGGTTCACGTACCTCCTAGATAAAAATATCTGTCATGTTTGTCGGCATAATTGTCATAAACACTAAATGAACCAAATAGTTATAAAAGATAATATATACCACATCCGAATCATAGACAGGACGAGGGCCGACGGAGGCGGATACCAAAACCATCGCACTATATAATAACAAACAATAATAAAAGTAAGAAAATTATACAAATATCTATCTAAATCATAGAAGTAAGAACTATTTTCTTTTGGAAAGAAGATAGGAACAAGAGGCTCACCATGGTGGTGCCGGCGACGAGATGGGCGGGCGATCGACGGCGGGTAGGAGGGTGACGGGACAGGACGGACCGCCAAACCTAGACAAATCTTGAGGAAAATGGAGCTTCGAGAGGAGAAAGCTGAAGTGTGGCTCGGGCATTTCATAGAACACCTCATGTGCATAGGAGGTGAACTAGAGCACCACAAAGCTCTCCCACGGCCAGCCAAAAAAACAGAGTGATGGCTCTGCTCGCGGGCAGCGGCAAGGTATATATAGGCGTCTCTCTAGTCCCAGTTTGTGGCTAAAACCGGGACTAAAGGACAACCTTTGGTCCCGGTTCCAGCTACCAACCGGGACTAAAGGTGGTGGGCCAGGAGCGAGGCCCATTGGTCCCGGTTCGTGTCTGGAACCGGGACCAATGGCCCCCGAGGCCCGGCCGACGCCCTGGTCTCACGAACCGGGACTGATGCCCCCTTTGGTCCCGGTTCGTGAGTGAACCGGGATTAATTCCCTTACCCAGGCCTCAACCAAAGCCCTGTTTTCTACTAGTGTGTCAGGGGTAAAACAGGAATATCACAGGGCTAAACTTTCGGGCGCGAGATATTTCGATGTGAGCGGGAAGTTTGAAATCTTTCGGTGCCTGAAATTAAGTGTTCTACTCTTGTACATCCGACTATAATATCATGGCCGAGAATTTATTTGTTTTGCACGCAAAAAAAGTGCAAGTTTCGAAAATCAATGTCTCCAACTCAAAACTTAGATTGTCCATTCAATTCTAATATGGATCATTGAGCTAGGGGAAGAAAATACCATCATATGGTCCAATTCAAAGGAAATTCCAAATGTGTTTATCCTAAATATGATGACAAAAAATGTGTATGTGTATGAATAAAGTTGATGATTATAAAGTTTGAACATGTCCGTATATGTATATCTCTAGGTTTGATATATGAATTTGAAATCAAGAAATCCTATCTTAAAAAATGGACCTCCATTCAAATGAATTACAAATGCTAATGATGGACTCGAATTCCAAAATTCCAATCTTAGGTTTGTAATTCTACTACTTCAAGGTATATCACGCATGTTCAAAAGTATTGTTATCTCATAGTCCAAACTAAGAAACAAATTAATCAACCATGAGTGCACACACTATTGACCATATATATCTCAATTATGCTAAATTCTCTCAAATATAGACACCTCACTATTTATCATAGGCCACCTGATGTCTGCTATGCAACTTTATTCTTGTAGACACGTGTTGGGCCTCCAAGTGCAGCGTTTTGTAGGACAGTAGCAATTTTCACTCAAGTGGATGACCTAAGGTTTATCAATCTGTGGGAGGCGTAGGATGAGGATGGTCTCTCTCAAACGATCCTGCAACCAAATACAAGAAATATCTTGTGTCCCCAACACACCCAATACAATGGCAAATTGTATATGTGCACTAGTTCAGCAAAGAGATGGTGATAAAAGTGTAATATGGATGGTAGAAATATATTTTTATAATCTGAATAAATAAAAACAGCAAGGTAGCAATTAGTAAACGGGCAAAAAACGGTATTGCAATGCTTAAAAAAGGCCTAGGGTCCGTACTTTCACTAGTGCAGCCTCTCAATAATGCTAACATAGTTGGATCATATGATTATCCCTCAAAGTGTAACGAAGAGTCACTCCCGAGTTCCTATTAGCGGAGAACAAAATATAGGAATTGTTTGTAGGGTACGAAACCACCTCAAAGCTATTCTTTCTGTTTGATCTATTCAAGAGTCCCTACTAAAATAACACAAAGCTATTTTTTCCGTTCGATCTATCCTAGAGTCCGTACTAAGATAACACCAAAGCAAGTTCATATTCATAATACTCAATCCACACAAAGAACTATAAAGAGACCTCCAAAGTTTCCGTCGGAGAAAAACGTGCACCCACCCCTATGCATAGATTGCCCCAATATCACCGCGGGAATCCGCGAGTTGAATGCCATAACACTTATCAAGTGAATAAATATGATACCCCAATTGTCACCTCAAGTATTCATACCGCAAGACATATATCATGTGTTCTCATCTCTGAATATTCAATCCGACAAGACAAAACTTCAAAGGGTAAAGACTCAATTCATCACAACAAGAGTATAGAGGGGAGAAACATCATATGATCCGACTATATTAACAAAGCCCATGATACAGATAACAAGAGAGAGAGAGAGAGAGAGAGAGAGAGAGATAAAACACATAGCTACTGGTACAAACCTTCAGCCCCGTGGGTGGATTACTCCCTCCTCATCATGGTGGCCGCCGGGATGATGAAGATGGCCACCGGAGATGATTCCCCTCTGATAGGGTGCCGGAACGGAGCTAGATTGGTTTTCGGTGGATACTGAGCGTTACAGCGACGAAACTCCTGATCTAGGTTAACCTCGATGGGTTTCGGAATATTTTGGAATTTATAGTGCAAAGAGGGGGTGCGGGAGGCCACCGAGGTGGGCACAACCCACAGGCGCTTAGGGGGCCTGGCTACCGGTGGGTTGTGCCTCAGTGACCCCTGTGCTGCTCGGCCTAATGGATGTCTTCTGGCCCATAAGAAATCCCCATGGAGTTTCGTTGCGTTCGGACTCCGTTTGATATTGATTTCATGCGATGTAAAAGCCAAGAAAAAAACAACAACTAGCACTGGGCACTGGGCCAATAGGTTAGTCCCAATAAATAATATAAAGTTGCTATAAAATGATTGTAAAACACCCAAGAATGATAAAATAATAGCATGAATACTTTATAAATTATAGATACGTTGGAGACGTATCAGCATCCCCAAGCTTAATTCCTACTCGTCCTCGAGTATGTAAATGATAAAAGAAATAATTTATGAAGTGTGAATCCTAGCAAAGTGCATAAGTTTGATCAATGATAATTTCAATCACTTTTCTTAGCATCATAACGGCAATTCTTTCTTATAAAACTTATCATGATAAAGTAGCAATTGAAAATGGAATTTTTGTTGTGGAATGCTACCTATCATATTCATCATAAACTCTTTTCTTTTGTAGCCTGGACATTTGGACTTTTATATGGTTCAAATCAATTGTATAGTTTTGACATGAGGATTTTAATACTCAAGCATACCAACAAGCAACCATGTCTTTCAAATATCAATGCTAAAATATGTTATCCCTGGCCCATCATGCTCAATCATTGATCCATTCATGAAACACACTCGCATATTAGCTACACTCAATGCTCAAGTACAATAATAGTGCCTCCTAGTTGGTGCTTTATAAGATAAGATGGAGACTCAAATTAAAAACAAAAATTGCATAAATTAAAATAAAGGCCCTTCGCAGAGGGAAGTAGGGATTTGTAGAGGTGCTAGAGCTCAAAGAAAAAATTGAGAGATAAAAAACATTTTGAGAGGCATACTTTTCCCACCAACAAAAACGACTAGAGCTCCCAACACTTTCCATGCTAGATATATCATAGGCGGTTCCCAAACAGAAAATAAAGTTTATTCCTTTTTCCACCATACTTTCAATTTCCATGGCTAACTGTATCCACGGGTGCCCTCCATACCAACACTTTCCAAGGAATTTTTTATTTGACAACATAAAGTAAATTCATTTTTCATTTCGGGACTGGGCATCCCTAATACCTTTTGTTTTATCAGACCGGACCTCGCATACCGATCTCTATGCATAAGTGTTATCCCTGGATCGGTAATGCTGACACACACAATACTTGAAGGATTTATAACAGAGTAGCAATCACACACCTATTACATCGTATGTCTCAAAAGAGAACTTATTACAATAAATATGGCTTAAGGCCATCTAATACGATAACAGCGGAAGGATTGGAAGATAAAGTGAGTCGATCAACTCCAACGACATCACTGAGTGAAGGATCACGACCTAAGGCTCCTTACTCGTCGTCTGAAAAGTCTGCAACATGATACGTTGTAGCCCGAAAACGGGTCAGCACATGGAATATGCTGGCAAGGTAACACGGAGGAGTAATGAACAGAATAATGCTATCACTACATGCATATATGGCTGGTGGTGGCTGTATGGTTAATATGTTTTGTGAAAAGCCAATTTTTTCCTACTTCAAAGGAATATATTTTATTTAACTATCATGGTGGTTGTTAAACATTCAGAATGGTAAACCCCATCTCAATCCTAACTAAAAGTAATTAATAACCCAATGAAATTTTATAATTAAGAGTGATGAGATACACATGATAATCCAAGAACTAGATACTCAAAACGTCCATAACCAGGGACACGGCTAACCATGATTAGATTGTACACTCTGCAGAGTTTTGTGCACTTTTCCCCACAAGACTCGATCTCCTCCGTTGGATTTCTTGCACTACAAAATGTTTGAGAAACGGATGACCGAGACACAGTCTTTCCGAAGAGGTCCCCTTAACCGATAGATAGGCCGGTACACCTACAATCCCCTACATCTGCTAGCCCAACATGGAAAGGTTTCCCACAACTTACTCAACTATGCCAGAGCCCATAATGGCATGTGGCTGCACACGGAAGTTTCTAGCATGAAATATCTTATGATCCCTTTGATCCTGGGTGGCAGTCCATAGGAGAATCACACGGTACCCCGGGATTTCCAAAAATACAGGCAATCACTAGAATTCCCCAGGTGCCTCAATCCACCCAGATGTGTATTTAAGTTGCCACCTTAAGTTAACCATTAATTAACAATCTCACAACTGTCATGAAATACTCTCAAACCCAAACCACGTCTACGAGCATAGCATAGCAATATAAGCAACGTAGAAGTAACTCCTAGGGTTTGATAATAAACAGGTGAATAGGTACTACCTCATCTACTTCCCAAACCCACAATTTAATTCAGATCCTAACCATGCAATTGTTTGAGGGTTGATATAATGCAATAAAACTAGGTAGTAAAGAGGTATGATCAAAGTGTTACTTGCCTTGCTGATGATCCATGAAACCTAGAGACTCAGAGTAGCACGCTCAGACCGGGTACTCTATCGCAAACAAACAAGCATACAATAAGCAATCAAGCAAGGGCACGGGTAAAACTCAAATAAGAGATCTAACTAGAAAGTTCAACTTAATAACTCCGGTTTACAAAAAGAATCAAATCAAACGAAGCAACAAAACTCAAACGGTGAAAGAAACAAGCTTCGTTTACTAATCTATACTAAAGTCAAATTTTACAGTAGCAAAATCTTGTTTAAGTTGGTTAAACAGAAAGAGGGTTTCGAGACGAAACTCTAGGCGCTTGAATTGCCTAATTCCGATAAACGAGCGAAAAGTTATAGTAAAACGAAAATCGGATCAGAAACCGCAATCGAAAATAATCGCGGAAAAAAATCGAGAAAAGAAAATCTGACGAACAGGCTAACGAACAAACGTTGACTGTCTACGGCTAACGATGAACACCGTTCGTAAAAAAGAACGTACGTATGAACGTCCGTTGAATAAATAAACCAAAAAAAATAAAACCGATCTATTCTAAAAAAACGAAAACTAGGGTTTTCTAAAAAATGAATCGGTTTTAAAATAAAACCGAACGACGGCGTATACCTCCCATGAGGCGGGCGCGGGCGCGGCGAGGCGGCGAGTGTTGCTGGCGCGGCTTGGGCGGCGGGCTTGGCAGCGGCGGCGGAGGGCGGCGTCTGCGGCGACTTGGGGTCCCGAGGGGCCCCGAGCTTGGCTTATAAAGGGGGGGGGAGGGGGGCGGAGGCGGCTTGGGCGAGGGAGCATGGCAGCGGTGAGGCGTGTCCGGCTCGGACTCGCCCGGCGATGTCGGCGGCGGCGCGGGGTTGGGCCGGCCGGCTCGGCTGGGCTTCGGCCCAGTCGGGCGCTGACTTTTTTTAATAATAACGTTCCACCGAAAATAAATCCTAGAAAAATAAATAAAAATCTAAAAATGCCAAAACAAATTTTCACCGTCTTAATAAAATATTTAGATCAAGATGAACATCTTCTTGGCCCTAAAATGCAATTTTGAAAACGTGCTATTTTTCTAATTCAAATAATATTGCAATAAAATCCAAATAAAATATTTATTTGGTTTTAAATATTTTCCCTCTAATATTTCATCTATTTTGGAGAAGTCATTTTATCTCCTCTCATATATTTTTATTTTTTAAATATTAGGAAGGGAAAATAATCAAAACCAAATGATCGTCCTTTCAAAATTTGAGAAAAATCAAATATGAAAATAACGAAATCCCCAACTCTCTCCGTGGGTCCTTGAGTTGTGTAGAATTTCTAGGATCAAGCCAAAATGCAATAAAATATGATATGCAATGATGATCTAATGTATAACATTCCAAATTGAAAATTTGGGATGTCAGAAACCTATCCCCCTTAAGATGAATCTCGCCCTCGAGATTCGGGTTGGCTAGAAAATAGGTGAGAGTGATCCTTCCGTAGGTCTTCTTCTCGCTCCCACGTGGCTTCATCTTCGTTATGGTGACTCCACTGAACCTTGCAGAACTGGATTACTTTGTTACGTGTGACACGGCTGGCAAAATCAAGAATCTTAACTAGCTTCTCCTCGTAGGTCAAATCACTATCCAAATGTATCGCTTCCAGCGGTACTGTATCTCTCAGAGGAATATCAGCCATCTCTGCGTGGTACTTCTTCAACTGAGAAACGTGGAACACATCGTGAAGTCCTGACAATCCCTCGAGCAATTCCAACTTGTAAGCAACTTCTCCCATACGTTCCAAAACTCTGTATGGTCCCACAAATCGTGGCGCTAACTTTCCCTTAACTCCAAAGCGCTTCACTCCTCGAAGTGGGGATACCCGAAGATACACTCTGTCTCTGACTTCATAAACTGTCTCCTTGCGTTTAGAGTCCGCATAACTCTTCTGCCTGGACTGGGCTACCTTGAGTCTATCGCGAATCAGCTTAACCTTCTCTTCAGACTCTTTAATCAAATCTGGTCCAAACAACTGTTGGTCTCCAACTTCGTCCCACAACAACGGTGTTCTGCACCTCCTTCCATGCAAGGCTTCAAAAGGGGCCATCTTCAAACTGGCTTGATAACTGTTGTTATAAGAGAACTCAACATAAGGCAAATTATCATCCCAACTAGATCCATAGTCTAGTGCACAGGCTCTCGACATGTCCTCCAGAATCTGATTTACTCTCCCAGTCTGTCCATCTGTCTGCAGGTGAAATGTTGTACTGAACTCTAGCCTGGTTCCCAAAGTTTCATGCAACTGATTCCAAAACTTTGAAGTAAATTGGGTTCCTCTATCTGATACAATGGTCCTCGGAACTCCATGCAGACATACGATCCTGGTCATGTATATCTTTGCCAAATTAGCACTGGTGTAAGTGATCTTTACTGGGATGAAATAAGCTACTTTCGTCAAACGATCAACTAGAACCCATATCGAGTCATAGCCTGAACGAGTCCTGGGTAATCCCATGATAAAATCCATGACTAGCTTATCCCACTTCCATTCGGGTATCGGCAATGGTTGTAGCAATCCGGCTGGCTTCTGATGTTCTGCCTTCACTCTCTGACATACATCACAAACTGCTACATACTCCGCAATATCCTTCTTCATTCCGGTCCACAAGAAACTGTCCTTCAAATCCAGATACATCTTGGTATTTCCTGGGTGAATCAAATATGGCGAATCATAGGCCTCTTGCAAAATGAACTTCCTGATCTCTTGATCATTGGGCACATATACGCGGTCCTCAAATCATAAGGTATCGTGCTCATCCTCACGAAATCCTTTAGCCTTTCCTTCGCTCATTCTTTCCTTTATCTTGGCAATCTCCTTGTCCGTCTTCTGAGCTTCTCTGATCTTATCCATCAAAGTAGACTGAATTTCCAATGCTGCTACATAACCTCTTGGAACTATTTCCAAACATAGCTCACGAAGATCCTCTGCTAACTCCTTGGGTAACTCTCCGGTCATGAGTGCATTGACATGACTTTTGCGGATCAACGCATCAGCTACTACGTTAGCCTTTCCGGGATGATAATGTAATCTCATATCATAATCCTTAATGAGCTCCAACCATCTCCTCTGCCTGAGATTCAACTCCTTCTGCGTGAAGATATACTTCAAACTCTTGTGAGCGTGTATACCTCAGAATGGTTTCCGATGAGAAAATGTCTCCATGTCTTCAATGCATGCACTACGGCTGCTAACTCCAAATCATGCGTAGCATAGTTTAACTCATGGGGTTTAAGCTGTCGTGAGGCATATGAAACAACTCTTCCCTCCTGCATAAGTACGGCTCCAAGTCCTCGACGTGAAGCATGGCAATATACTTCATAATCTTTGTGTTGATCTGGCAGAATCAACACTGGTGATGTAACCAAGCGTCTCTTCAACTCCTAAAAACTGGCCTCACATTCCTCAGTCCATTTGAATTTGGTGTCCTTCTTCAACAACTCCATCATCGGCTTTGCAATCTTTGAGAAATTCTCTATGAAGCTCCGGTAGTATCCTGCGAGTCCAAGAAAACTCCGGATCTCTCCAACTGACGTGGGTGACTCCCAGTTTGTCACAGTGACAACCTTTGTGGGGTCTACTGCTATTCCTTCTCCGGACATAACATGTCCAAGAAATCCAACTTCCTTCAGCCAAAATTCACATTTCTTTGAACTTGGCGTATAGCTGATGTTCTCTGAGCTTCCCAAGTACCAATCGCAAATGCTCCTTATGTTCTTCTTCATTCTTTGAGTAGACCAGTATACCATCAATGAACACCACAACGAACTTATCCAAAAACTCCATAAACACTTTGTTCATCATATTCATAAAATAGGCAGGTGCGTTAGTCAGACCAAATGACATAACGGTATACTCATACAGCCCATATCTTGTGGTAAAAGCTGTCTTAGGTATATCCTGCTCTCGAATCTTCAGCTGGTGATACCCTGATCGCAAATCGATCTTGGAAAACACTTTAGCTCCTTGCAGCTGGTCAAACAAATCATTGATCATCGGCAGTGGGTACTTATTCTTGATCGTCACCTCATTCAGTCCTTGATAATCAACAACCATCCTTAACGATCCATCCTTCTTCTCCACTAGAAGTACTGGTGATCCCCAAGGTGACGAACTTGGGCGAATATAACCTTTATCCAGTAACTCCTTAATCTTCTTCTTAATTTCTTACCAATCCTTTGCGGGCATTTTGTACGGTCTGTTAGATATTGGCCCTGTGCCTGGCAAAAGTTCAATAAAAAACTCAATGTCTCTATCCGGTGGCATGCCTGGCAACTCTTCTGGAAATACATCCGGAAAATCCTTCACCACTGGTACTTCCTCCTGTACAACTCCAGATAAGGAATTTACTTGCGTCCTATTCGAAACATGCCGGGATACATACTTGATCCTTCTTCCTTCTGGGGTGGTGAGCAAAATCGTCTTACTGGTGCAATCAATGTTCCCTCCATACATCGATAGCCAATCCATTCCCAGTATCACATCCAAACCTGGCGACTCCAATATTATCAGATCTGAGGGAAAAACATGCCTACCTATGGTCAATGGCATTTGAAAACATCCATGGCTTGCCATATACTCTGCTCCGGGTGAGGTTACTAGCATGGGTGTCTTGAGAACTCTAGTGGGAAACTTATACTTATCCACAAATCCCCTTGATATGTATGAATGCGATGCACCAGTATCAAAAAGAACGACTGCAGTAAATGGCTTAACCAAAAACTTACCTATTACTGCATCTGGCTGTGCTTCAACCTCCTCCACGTTAACGTGGTTCACTTGTCCCCTCTTGAAAGGGTTGGGCTTCTTCCCAGAGCTTCCGTTGCCATTTCCATTCTTGGCTTCAGGACATTCATTGGCGTAATGTCCGGTCTTCTGGCATTTGTAGCAAGTCACATGGCTTAGATCCTTCTTGGCGGGTGTTGCCGGGTTGGAACGATTCTGTCCGCTACTTCCTCCGTTACCATTACCATTCTTGGGCCACTATGATTTGCGAACTTCCTCCATTATGAGTGTGGCCTCCATGGTTATGAACAAGTCCTCCTGAGTCCGGGGTGAAACGGGGTCTCTGCTGGGCTCCAGAATTATACCTCCCTTGTCCATACTTCCTCTTGCGGTTGTCAATATGCTGTTGTTTCCCTTCAAGCATGAGAGCTCTATCCACCAACTCCTGGTAGTTATTGAAATTTGCCACCATCAACTACATGCTCAGCTCATCATTCAGTCCTTCCAGAAACTTCTCCTTCTTAGCAACATCTGTAGCGACGTCATCTGGGGCATAACGTGCTAGCTTACTAAATTCATCCACATACTGGCCAACAGTGCATCCTCATTGGCGTAAGTTGCGAAACTCATGCTTCTTCATGGCCATAGCTCCTGCTGATACATGGGCAGTACGGAAAGCCTGCTGGAACTAGTCCCATGTCACAGTGTCAATGGGGCAAGTGACTACGAAATTCTCCCACCATGATGTTGCGGGTCCATCAAGCTGGTGTGCGGCGAAATGCACTCTCTTCGCATTTGTGCATCCTGCAGTAGTCAAATCCCTTTCAATCTTGCGGAGCCAATCATCTGCAAACAATCGGCTCGGTGCTACTGGAGAACACCGGCGGATTCAGCCTAAGAAAATGGGCTAAGTGATCAACTAGTGGTGGTGGTGGGTTGTTGCTGTTGTTGTTGTTGTTCCCCTGGTTCTGATTCTGGAGTAGTATCTGCACCAAGGCATTCTGTTGCTGGATCAACTGAGTGAGCTCCAGTGGGAAAGCAAATCCATTGTCGCGTCTCGGAGGCATCTGCTGGGTTTAGAAAAGATGAGAAAACAGAGTAGAATGAGGTCTAGGGGGAAAAACACTACCCATATGCACATGAGACAAAACACAAACATATCACTCAATCAATCAATCAATCAATCAAGGGCATACAATCAGTCTAGAACTATCGTTACAAAAGTGCTTGGACTATACATGGTGGAATACTACTACTGGTTTGGAGGTCTACTAGAAAAATTGCTCGGTCGAAGACTCCATGATATCTGCTCCAGCTTCATCAACATAGTCATCATCGATATCGTCGGGGTCCGAGTCAGTGTCGTCGATGATGATGTAGTTCTCCGGGAAAGTGGAATCGTCATCTTCTCCTCCTGGCGTGGGATCTCCCATGAAAACTCCTAGCTTCCTTGTCAGGTCGTCATTCTTCTCCACTAGTATGACGATTTCCTCCTCATAATCTTCACGTGTGGCCTTGAGTTCTTCCACCAGCTCCGTGATCCTTGTCATTGCTTTCTTCAAATCTGTCATGCCTGCGCACATCTGGTTCTCCTGGGGTCGAATGTGCTGGTTTAACTCCTGGATGGAAGAGGCAATCGATCTATCCTTCCGGGTGCTGATCATCTCCCATTTCTCATCTCGGCGCCCACAAATCTGGTAGATAGTGTCCTTGAGATCATTGTGGTAAATTTCTCCAATGCGTCCTATGGTAATGTGAGCTGCCATACTCTTTCCTAGACTCCATGTTGGTGCATCAAAGGAAAACTCTATGGGCTCAGTGACTGGTGTGAACATCCTTCCTAGAACTTGAACTTGAATTTTCCAGCGCTCCTCTTTTGGTAAAGTGGCATTGTAAGTCCCGGTGAAGCTTGGTATTCCAATGTTCAGGTACCTAGTAACTTCCTTCAAGTGGCATCCAAAAGGTGTGTATTCATCCGGTTGCGTGAACTTGATCCTTGCATCCGCCATCCTAAAGAGTAGAATATGGAGAGGAGTCAGAAACGAGAAGAGAGTAGTGATCCAGGGATTTAGCTTAGTGGTCATGTCCTACAGTCAGCGTGTGCTCTGATACCATCTTTGTAGCGACCAGACCTCAAACAGTCTGATCTCTATGCATAAGTGCCATCCCTGGATCGGTAATGCTGACACACACAGTACTTGAAGGATTTATAACAGAGTAGCAATCACATACTTATTACATCATGTGTCTCAAAAGAGAACTTATTACAATAAATATGGCTTAAGGCCATCTAATACGATAACAGCGGAAGGCTTGGAAGATAAAGTGAGTCCATCAACTCCAACGGCATCACTGAGTGAAAGCTCACGACCTAAGGATCCTTACTCGTCATCTGAAAAGTCTGCAACATGATACGTTGCAACCTGAAAACGGGTCAGCACATGGAATATGCTGGCAAGGTAACACAACAGAGTAATGAACAGAATAATGCTATCACTACATGCATATATGGCTGGTGGTGGCTGTATGGTTAATATGTTTTGCGAAAAGCCAATTTTTTCCCACTGCAAAGGAATATATTTATTTAACTACCATGATGGTTGTTAAATATTCAGAATGGTAAACCCCATCTCAATCCTAATTAAAAGTAATTAATAACCCAATCAAAATTTATAATTAAGAGTGATGAGATACACATGATAATCCAAGAACTAGATACTCAAAACGTCCATAACCGGGGACACGGCTAACCATGATTAGATTGTACACTCTGAAGAGGTTTGTGCACTTTTCCCCATAAGATTCGATCTCCTCCGTTGGATTTCTCGCACTACAAAATGTTTGAGAACTGGATAACCGAGACACAGTCTTTCCGAAGAGGTCCCCTTAACCGATAGATAGGCCGGTACACCTACAATCCCCTACATCTTCTAGCCCATCATGGAAAGGTTTCCCACAACTTACTCAACTATGCCAGAGCCCATAATGGCATGTGGCTACACACGGAAGTTTCTAGCATGAAATATATTATGATCCCTTTGAGCCTGGGTGGCAGTCCATAGGAGAATCACACGGTACCCCGGGATTTCCAAAAATACAGGCAATCATCGAATTCCCCAGTGCCTCAATCCACCCAGATGTGTATTTAAGTTGCCACCTTAAGTTAACCATTAATTAACAATCTCACAACTGTCATGAAATACTCTCAAACCCAAACCACGTCTACGAGCATAACATAGCAATATAAGCAACGTAGAAGTAACTCCCATGGTTTGGTAATAAACAGGTGAATAGGTACTACCTCATCTACTTCCCAAACCCACAATTTAATTCAGATCCTAACCATGCAATTGTTTGAGGGTTGATCTAATGCAATAAAACTAGGTAGTAAAGAGGTATGATCAAAGTGTTACTTGCCTTGCTGATGATCCGCGAAACCTAGAGACTCGTAGTAGCACGCTTCGCACTCCGGGTACTCTATCGCAAACAAACAAGCATACAATAAGCAATCAAGCAAGGGCACGGGTAAAACTCAAATAAGAGATCTAACCAGAAAGTTCAACTTAAGAACTCCGGTTTGCAAAAAGAATCAAATCAAACGAAGCAACAAAACTCAAACGGCGAAAGAAACAACCTTCGTTTACTAATATGGACTAAAGTCAAATTTTACAGTAGCAAAATCTTGTTTAAGTTGGTTAAACGGAAAGAGGGTTTCGAGATGAAACTCTAGGCGCTTGAGTCGCCTGATTCCGATAAACGAGCGAAAAGTTATACTAAAACGAAAATTGGATCAGAAATCGCGATCGAAAATAATCACGGAAAAAATCCGAGAAAAGAAAAACTGACGAACAGGCTCACGAACGAACGTTCGCTGTCTGCGGCTAACGAGTGAACACCATTCGTTAAAACGAACGTACGGACGAACGTCCGTTAAATAAATAAACCAAAAAATAAAACTGATCTATTCTAAAAAATGAAAACTAGGGTTTTGTAAAAAAATGAATCGGTTTTAAAATAAAACCGAACGACGGCGACGGCGGAGTATACCTCCCATGAGGCTCCCAGGCGGGCGGTGGGGCTCGGGCGTGGCGAGGCGGCGGTGGGCGACGGCGAGGCGCAATGGTGGCTTATAAGGCGGGCGCCCAACGGCGGCGGAGGGCAGTCAGCGACTTGGGGTCCCAGGAGGCCCCGAGCTCGGCTTATAAAGGGGGGAGGCGGCTTGGGCAAGGGGGCACGGCAGCAGCGAGGCGTGTCCGGCTCGGACTCGCCCTTCGATGTCGGCGGCGCGCGGGGTTGGGCCGGCCGGCTGGGCTGGGCTTCGGCCCAATCGGGCGCTGATTTTTTTTAATAATAACATTCCGCCGAAAATAAATCCTAGAAAAATAAATAAAAATCTAAAAATGCCAAAACAAATTTTCACCGTCTAAATAAAATATTTAGAACAAGATGAACATTTTCTTGGCCCTAAAATGCAATTTTGAAAACGTGCAATTTTCTAATTCGAATAAAATTGCAGTAAAATCCAAATAAAAAATTTATTTGGTTTTTAATATTTTCCCTCTAATATTTCATCTATTTTGGAGAAGTCATTTATCTCCTCTCATATATTTTTATTTTTGAAATATTAGGAAGGGTAAATAATCAAAACCAAATGATCCTCCTTTCAAAATTTGAGAAAACTCAAAATGAAAGTAACGAAACCCCCAACTCTCTCCGTGGGTCCTTGAGTTGGGTAGAATTTCTAGGATCAAGCCAAAATGCAATAAAATATGATATGCAATGATGATCTAATGTATAACATTCCAAATTGAAAATTTGGGATGTTACACTTACTCTCGTGCAATGACAAGTGAATAAACACTCATCGTGAGAATAACACATCTAGCATGGAAAATATTATCCATCCCTCACTGCCTCGCGAGCGGTACGAGCACACAAAATAGAAATTTATTTTGAAAATTAGATATGGCACATACAAATTTTCTTAGAACGGCAAAAGAGTACTGCGTATAGGTAGGTATTATGGACTCATGTGGCAAAACTGGTTTAAAGGATTTTGGATGCACAAGTAGTGATCATACTTAGTGCAAAATAAAGGCTAGCAAAAGATTGGGAAGCGACCAACCAAGAAACGAATAATCTCATAAGCGAGCATTGAGAATAATTAACACTGAATAATGCACCACAAGTAGGATGTAATTTCATTGCATAACTATTGACTTTCATGCTTGCATAGGGAATCACAAACGTTCACACCAATATTCTTACTAAATCATAATTAATCATCAACATGACTCACATATCACATCATCATATCTCAAAACTATTGCAAGGAATCAAGTTTATTTTGTCCAATCATCTTCATGAAAGTTTTTCTTATATCCTTCTTGGATATCTATCACTTTGGAACTAATTTACATGTGTTGCTTTTGATAAGCTCAAACAAATATAAGTGAAGATCATGAGCATAATATTTATTTCTCTCAAATTAATTTAAGTGAAGTAAGAGAAAATTTCTTAAAAAATACTAAAGCACACCATGCTCAAAAATATATAAGTGAAGCACTAGAGCAATTCCATAGAAAAAAGCTTCGTTGACGGGATGTGCATGCCGCTTACCTAGCCTCCCTGGCAACTATTTGAGGACTCTATTTTATTTAAAAACTTTCATATCTAAGAATTTTATTAAAACAGAAAGAAAAATAAAATAAAATGACATTCCAATATAGCACAACTCATGTGAAGAAGCAAAAACTTAGGTTCAACCGATACTAACCGATAATTGTTGGTGAAGAAAGGTGGGATGCCTACCGGGGCATCCCCAAGCTTAGATGCTTGAGACTTATTGAAATATTATTTTGGGGTGCCTTGGGCATCCCCAATATTGAGCTTTTGTGTCTCCTTAATTCCTTCTATATCACAGTTTCCCTAAATCTTACAAACTTCATCCACACAAAACTCAACAAGAACTCGTGAGATAAGTTAGTATAAACCAATGCAAAAAACTTTATCAGTCAATACTGTAGAAAACCACTAAAATTATAATTCAACATTGAATACTAAATGACTTTGCATATTTAATATTCCTATCCTCAAATAGAATCATTAAACAAGCAAACATATGCAAACAATGCAAACATAACAGCAATCTGCCAAAACAGCACAGTCTGTAAAGAATGCAAGAGTATCAATACTTATTCAACTCCAAAATTTATGAAAATTTTACCACACTGTAGAAAATTCATCAGATCTTATTATGCAAAAAGTTTCAACATTTTATCACATTCTGACTTTTCTAGGGGATTTTTGCAACAGCGGTAAACTTTCTGTTTTCAAACAGCAACATGTAGACTTATAAAATAAGCATGGTAAAGGCTATCAATGCCACTTTTATTGAAATAAAAGATGCAAAGAATTATTATTAATAACAGCAAGCAAATCCTAACAAAATAAAATGACGCTCCAAGCAAAACACATATCATGTGACGTAAAACATAGCTTCAAGTGAGGTTACCAATAATGTTGGAGACGAAAGAGGGGATGCCTTCCGGGGCATCCCCAATCTTAGAAGCTTGGATATTCCTTGAATATTACCTTGGATTGCCTTGGGAATACCCAAGCTTATGGTCTTTTCACTCCTTATTCTCCTCATATCGACATCTCACCCAAAACTTGAAAACTTCAATCACACAAAACTTAACGGAACTTCGTCAGATAGGTTAGTATGATAAAGAGCAAACCATTCCATTTTTGGTACTGCCAAAACAAGATTCATAATTGTTCTCACACAATTACTATTTTAGGATATCATTTCTACAATTTATATTGAGCAATATAAGCCATAGAAACTAGAAAGCAAGCAAACTATGCATTGAAAACAGAATCTGTCAAAAAAGAACAGTTTGTAGAAATCTCTAATCAAACCATACTTATGCTACTCGAAAAATCCTGAAACAATTCGTACCACGTGAGAAATTTGTATATTAATCTTCTGAAAAAAAGAATCAACTCAAAAGAACTATCTGTTAAAAATTAGAATTATTTTCGTGAGCGCCAAAATTTCTGTTTTTCAGCGAGATCAAATCAACTATCACCCAACATGATCCCAAAGGCTTTACTTGACACTCTATTGAGCAATAAAACATGATCAATATAGTAGAATAATCATGTGAACATGCAAAAACAGTAGGAAAAAGTGTTGAGTTGTCTCCCAACAAGCGCTTTTCTTTTGTGCCTTTTTAGCTAGGCATGATGATTTCAATGATGCTCGCATAAAAGTAAAGAATTGAAACATAAAGAGAGCATAATTAAGCATATGACTAGCACATTTAAGCCTAACCCACTTACTATGCATAGGGATTTTGTGAGAAAACAACTTATGGTAACAAGAATCAACTAGCATAGGAAGGCAAAACAAGCATAACTTCAAGATTTTCAACACATAGAGAGGAAACTTGATATTATTGCAATATGTAAAAGCATTTGTTCCTCTCACATAATAATTTTCAGTAGCATCATGAATGAATTCAACAATATAACTATCACATAAAGCATTCTTTTCGTGATTCACAAGCATAGAAATTTTATTACTCTCCACATAAGCAAATTTATTCTCATGAATAGTAGTGGGAGCAAACTCAACAAAGTAACTATCATGGGATTGAAAATTAAAATCATGATGAATAGTTCCATGGTTATCATTATTATTTATAGCATACATGTCATCACCATAATCATAGATAGGAGGCATGCAATGATCATAATAAATTTTCTCATCAAAACATGGGGGACTAAAAATATCATCTTCATCAAACATAGCATCCCCAAGCTTATGGCTTTGCATATCATTAGCATCATGGATATTCAAAGAATTCATACTAACAACATTGCAATTATGCTCATCATTTATACCAAACATTCTATTGAATTCTTGTTCTATCAATTGAGCACAAGTTTTCGATCCATCATTTTCAAGAAAGGCGTTAGGAAGATGATGAATAATTTGATGCAACCTCAATTCCATTTTTATGTAGTTTTATTTTATATATCAAACTAGTGATAAAACAAGAAACTAAAAGATTCGATTGCAAGATCTAAAGATATACCTTAAAGCACTCACCTCCCCGGCAACGGCCCCAAAAAAGAGCTTGATGTCTACTACGCAACTTTATTCTTGTAGACACGTGTTGGGCCTCCAAGCGCAGAGTTTTGTAGGACAGTAGCAATTTTCCCTCAAGTGGATGGCCTAAGGTTTATCAATCGGTGGGAGGCGTAGGATGAATATGGTCTCTCTCAAACGATCCTGACAAAATACAAGAAATCTCTTGTGTCCCCAACATACCCAATACAATGGCAAATTGTATAGGTGCACTAGTCCGGCGAAGAGATGGTGATAAAAGTGTAATATGGATGGTAGAAATATATTTTTATAATCTGAATAAATAAAAACAGAAGGTAGCAATTGGTAAACGGGCACAAAAAGGTATTGCAATGCTTAAAAACAAGGCCTAGGGTCCGTACTTTCGCTAGTGCAACCTCTCAACAATGCTAAAATAGTTGGATCATATGATTATCCCTCGGAGTCTAACGAAGAATCACTCCCGAGTTCCTATTAGTGGAGAACAAAAGATATGAATTGTTTTTAGGGTATGAAACCACCTCAAAGCTATTCTTTCCGTTCGATCTATTCAAGAGTCCGTACTAAAATAATACAAAGCTATTTTTTCCGTTCGATCTATCCTAGAGTCTGTACTAAGATAACACCAAAGCAAGTTTATATCATAATACTCAATCCACACAAAGAACTATAAAGAGACCCCCAAAGTTTCCGTCGGAGAAAAGATAATAGAAACCCGCGTCAACCCCTATGCATAGATTACCCCAATATCACTGCGGGCATCCGCGAGTTGAATATAATAACACATATCAAGTGAATTAGTATGATACCCCAATTGTCATCTCAAGTATTCATACCGCAAGATATATATCATCACTACTAGGGAAAAGCCTAGCAGCAGCGCGGGTTTTGGGCCTCTCAGTAGCGCGGGGACCGGCACTACTAACAAGGCGCTACAGCTAACGTATTGCAGCAGCGCCTGTTGTCTCACGCTACTGCTATACATGAATAGATGTAGCGCTCTTTAGAAAAGGGCGCTGCTGATATTATCTGCAGCTGTTCTTTGGGAAGCGCCATCGTAAGGCGGCGCTCTTGCTAAATCCCCCTCGCTACTACTAGTTTTATTAGTTTTTTCCCTGCATATTTGTTTTTGTATTTGTTTTGTATTTGAATAGGCTTTATACAATAATCTTTAGCATATCATACACATACAAATGTAATCATAGCATATACATACAATTAGTCTCATCAAATCATGTCATCATCATAATCATCATCCAACACAAAGTGGTCTCTCGTCATCATCTCGAAAATAGTGATACAAGTCTCGATTACTTGCAAATACATCGTCATCCATCTAAACAATGATATACGCGAGAAGAGCTATCACTTTGAGTACATGAGTTCGTATCCCTCTCTCGCATTAGCGTGAACCTAAACTAACTATCGCTTGTCGCTCGAAACTGGAAACCGGTACACTGGGCACGACACTCCGGCCACTTGTCGATATATACTCCTGGCGTAGCACTTATTCATCATCGTTGATCTATGCACCTGCATCGTCACATGAGTCGATGATATGCAACATATATAGTTGAGCAACAGAAAGAGATAGACTTGCCAAAAATAGAAACAACATATCATAAGCATAAATAACAAAGTTCATCGTACCCCAAAATTCCCTAACTAGAGTGATTTTCGCTAGTCGAGGAGGAGGATGGTTTAATTACATCACAAATAAAGTTTCACCGTGCATAACTCAAAGTATTGTCATACAGAAAGTATGGACTAAACTGACACATTGTCATATATCGACAATCACTCCAACATGTCGTTCCATCCATCCATGTCAGGGAGATAGTCCCCGAGCCTAGTGAAAGGCATCAGGTCGAGATGCTGAGCGGCTACCCGTGTTCGGACGTCTTCCGCGACATTTGTCCTTCTTCGTAGAACATCCCTGTTTTTAAGCGACCTCCTTCATGATGATTTGGGCAAGTTCGCGCTGGATGTGATAGAACTCGGCTCGAAGTCGATGATCCTCGATATCTCCTATGTTCTTTGCCCATTACAGAATATGGGCATCGCCGGATCTAGGTGACATGCGAAGGTTCTGGCGATCCCGTCTGTACTCCAGCATATGGTCTAGGACATAGAATCCATCATTAAGATAATCGTTCGGTTCTTTGGATGCGGTGAAGTCGGTCTTATGGCGAAGGCGACCACTGCCGCCCTTCTCTTCTTGTCCCTAACCTCTCCACCCCTTGCTTGGTAGTAAAACATAGCACTATCGAGAACATCCTTGATGTGGGTGTAATACTTTTGTGAATGTTCTTGACGAGTCCAAGTAAAGAGCGTGGGAGAATCGGGGTATAGGATGATGAGGACGGTAGCGCCCATTGCATGCATAAAATAAGTACACCTCAAATTAATTAGCCTCCACCGTGCAAATGAATGATTGAAATCAAAGGAAGGATAGCAGCGCGGATGACTTACACGGGATGATAAGGCATGAGAATCGCCTCCTTGTCCTTATTGGCGAGCATGAAATTGACGATGTATTCCCTCGCGTATACACGGTGCTCTGCGTAGACTCCCAAGAAGCCCTCGTGCATGTAGTGTGGGTCAGCAACACAGATATGAGATATCTGCTCAACCCCGATGATGTAGTTCATGTGCAAGGCATAAAGGCGGAGAAAAGTAAAATCCAGCTTCTTCACATGAAACATGTCGAATATGTAACCGAATCGGAGGAAGAACTTATCCGCGGGGAAGCTGTCGGCGTACGACATTTGCCGCGGAACGTTAACCACGTAGAGTGGGTATCCTGGATCTTTCGAGGCCATGATGCCTTTCTCTACCCGTAGCACATTGTCATGAAGTCTCCTTAGATCGCCGAATCTGACCCCTAGCGCTGTTGCAGGTAGGATTGGTTGACCGGGGATATGCCATTTATCCGCATCGGGATATCTATACGGTCCTGAGCCGAGGCTGCCGAGGCGGCTGGATCATAGAATCAGCTTTTTTGCCTTTCCTCGCTCTCTTCCTAGACTTCTTTACTACTGGAAGGTCGTCCATAATACGTTGAGACGGCAATTCAGGCACCGACCCATGACGCTCAAACCCTGAGGAGGCACCAGTATAGAAATACTGTTCAGCGCCATCGTCGTCCTCATCCTCATCCATGGCAACGTCATCAGCGACTAATGGAGCCTCCTCCTTACCCCGTCCGCTATCACCCAAGCCGACACCCGACGCTAATTGGGTAGGTGGGGTGTTGATGTTCATACCTTCTTTGAGGCTGCGTGCTCGTGGGTGTGCTCCCGACCGCTTCGAGCCAAGCGTACTCTTTGGCCACAACAGGACCCACCCATTGCAACAATCACCAAGCATCCACGGTGTCTCCTCGTCATCCACCAGTAGTATTGGAGGAGGCAAATTCTCGTGGCCCGGTTCGACACTGGCCACGGAAACCTTGAAGACGTTCGGGGGGATCGGCCGGCCGTGGAACAATGGTTCCTTCGGCTCCATTATCGTCGCCTTCCCCACGTCCACCTTCCGTCGCCGATGGTGTACAATATGGTGCCGCGGGGTTTCGTCGACTGCAAAGAAAAAGTCTGCGACGTGAGACATCCGAAAAGGCAACGAAAACGGGAGATTATACATTTATATTGAAGGGGCCGGTCTCGACAGATACCGTGAGGGCGTCGAGCTCGACCAAAAGACGGCAACTGCCGAGCACGTCCGGTGCGGGAGCCGGTGCGGGAGCAGGTGCTCCCAAGAAGTCAGCAAGGGGAAAGTCCTCTGCATTTTTTTTTCTGGATTTGGCCTTGACCAAGTAAAAATGGCCGGAACCAAGGAAGTAGACAAATCTGCAACCACCTGTTTTGCGGCAGCTACCGCTATTCTTGTTATGCGAGATGATTTCTTCTCAACCGCAATCTCAACCTTCTTGTCGATGTTTTCTTGAGTTAACCTCCGTCTTTCCTTTCTCTCCTCCGAGGTCTCACGGTAGTACTTCTTCCACGTGGCGCCGTCTCCGACACCGCACGCAGCGTCCATACGATGGTCGAGTATCCACGGTTGTCGTTTCAATATGTTCAACGCCGGTTGAATGGAGTGTCCCACTTGGGCCTCGCCAATGCCTCGAACGGCGAAGTCGCTTTCGGCCGCAATCCGGTGCTGCTCTCTCGCAAAAGGCACAAGGATCGTTTACAAATATGACTAACGTGTGCGGTCGAACTGATCGAAACTAAAATTACCAGCGGTCTCATGAACTCCGTAATGACCGGTGTTGTCTCGTAAACCTTCTTCACTTTGGGTCCCAACAGGTGCGGGCCCTCGGGGCGTCACGCTCCTGCGGGGCGGTGAAATCCGCCAAAGTGCAGGATGCCCGGACTTCGCGGCTTCAGCGTCCTCCTTGGCCCATTTGGACCTCTTTCCGCCGTAACCACGGCTTACGAGGTGGTGGCTCCCAATGTTCCTCTCTTGAAGCCCCTTCATGTACTTAGACTTTTTTGCCGGCTTGGCCTCGCAAGCCTCCTTGAATATTTGAACTGCTCTTCCGTGATTGTTGGATTATCCTTTACAATCTCGGGAGTAGGGTTCCTTCTTGTCGATGATCCTTGCTTTCACTCGAGTTTTCCAGGCGGCCAACGCGTCGCTAAACTTGGTCATGGCGTGTTTGTTTATCTTCTTCATTGCCGGGTCCTCGTCTGGATCTTCATAATCGTTCTCATTGTTGATGGTGGCGGTTGTCCGTACGATGCAGCCTATTTGATTGCCGTAGCATCGACGCGCTTCCTCGTGCGCCTGGCTCAGTGTCCACCTCCGTGACCACCAGTCTAGTAGTCTTGAGTTTGTTAGGAAGCCGTTGCCTCTTTGCTTTTGGTTCTACACCAGCTCCGCTCCCCGAGGCAGCACCGGTCTCAGTCTCAGCGCCAGTCTCGATGCCGGTCTGAGTCTCAGCGCTGGTTTCAGTCTCAGCACCGGTCCGCTTGTCGGTCTCAGTCCCCGATGCCACCGGTGGGCCCAGCAACAACATCGGTTGATCATCGGTAAGGCTAAAAAATTCGCCTACTGCCCGGTAGACGCCGTCGCAATCACCAGAACCATGTCCTTCATCGTTGCTAGCCATGTTTCCTATGATTAAATCTAGTCCATTAATTCTAGACCTACTAAAATGAATAATGACATAAAAAGGCCTATTGTTTTGCAGGAATGTTGAATCCTTCCTGGTGCGGCAAATCCCGGGCACTCGATATGTCCTAGTTTGTAGCACAAGTCATGCCGAAATTCACGGAAAATTTCGGCATGACCTTTGCTAAAAAGTGAACAAATCGAGAACCTGAAATTTTCCGGAACAGAAATGAATCAACATTCCGGCAAAATATAGGCCACTCAGCACCATTCCCTGGAAACAGTGTTCAAATATCCCTCTTCGACACCGCAACACATGTCCAAATATACAAGAGCAACCACAAGTACAAATTTCACAAGCTAATTCAAAAAAAAGTGTAGAAGAAAATTCATTTAACAACTAATAGAACAAAATTCAGTTAACTTTAGTGCTCTATAATGATGAAAGGAAAAAAATTTCAGTTAACTACTAATTTCATTCATTTAGGTTATTCATTTAACATCATCTAATTAACCTACTGTACCACTACTACTAGCAGCACTACTAACCTAATTAACCTAGCAAAACTCTAGTGCCCTAACTGAAAAACATCTAATTAACATCTACTAGTACCACTATTGCCCTAACCTAATTAACATCTACTAGTATCACTATATACTATCCAAGCGACATCTACCCTAATTAAACCCTATTGCCCTAACTAACTTTTGTTGTAAACCAATTTTTTTGCTCTAAACTAATTTTTGCTCTAACATCTACTACTTAACATCCTTTGCTCTAAACTAAATTTTTTGCTATAAACAAACTTTTGCTCTACTAATTTTTTCTCTAAAATGCAGAGAGAGAGAGGAGTGGGGGAGGGTGGGGGACTTACAGAGGAGAGGCGGTGGCGGGAGGTGCTCGGTGGCGGAGGCACGGGCGGAGGGCGGGCTCGAGCACGGGCAGCAGTGGTCCTGGGCGGGCTCGAGGCGGTGGTGAGGTGGAGGCGCCAGCGGTGACATCGAGGACGGCCTCGGGCGGCGGCGGTGAGGCTGAGGGCGGCCTCAGGCGGCGGCGGTGAGGATGGCAGCGGCCTCGGGGGGAGACGGTGAGGTTGCGGGCGTCCACGCCGGCAGGAGACGGCCGCGAAGTGGGGCGACGGCAAATTGGGGAGACGGCAGCGAGGGCAAGGGATTTGGGGAAGAAGTGTGGTGGCCGAGGGGGCGGGGGGGGGACCGTTGTTTAGCTACAGCGCATTTCCTGAAACCCGCTACTGCTATTCCTTTCTCCTTTTTCCCCTTTTTTCTTTTATTTTTCTTTACATTTTTTTTCCTTTCTCCTTTTTCTATTTCTTTCATTTTCGTTTACTTTTCTACTTGTTTTTCACGTTATTTTATTTCCGTTAGCAGTAGTGCCTTACACGTAAGCGCGCTACAACTAAGGAGAGTAGCGATGTATTTGGGCGATATCTGGCGCTTCTTGCTAGGTTGGGCTAACCATGTGCGCCCAGTTCAAACATATAGCAATGCGCTTTTTGCTAATGCGTTACTCTTGCTAAAGTCATAGCAGTAGCGCGGTTTATTTACGCGCGCTGCTACTAAGTAGCAGTAGCATATGATTTTGTACAGCGCTACTTGTAACATTCTGTGTATAAGGTTTTCCCTAGTAGTGCGCATGTGTTCTCATCTCTGAATATTCAATCCAACAAGACAAAACTTCAAAGGTTAAAGACACAATTCATCACAACAAGATTATATAGGGGAGAAACATCATATGATCCGACTATATTAACAAAGCCCATGATATAGATCACGAGAGAGAGAGATAAAAGCACATAGCTACTGGTACAAACCCTCAGCCCCGAGGGTGGACTACTCCCTCCTCATCGTGGTGGCCGTCGGGATGATGAAGATGCCACCGGAGATGATTCCCCCCTCCGACAGGGTGTCGGAATGGAGCTAGATTGGTTTTCGGTGGATATAGAGTCTTGCGGAGGCGAAACTTCTGATCTAGGTTAACCCTGATGGGTTTCGGAATATTTGGGAATTTATAGTGCAAAGAGGGGGTGCGGGAGGCCACCGAGGTGGGCACAAGCCTCCTGGGCGCGCCAGGGGGGCCTGGTGCGCCCTGGTGGGTTGTGCCCCCCTCGGGGCACCCCCAGGTGCTGCTCTGGCCCATAAAAAAATCCTCATGGAGTTTCGTTGCGTTTGGACTCCGTTTGATATTATTTCCTGCCATGTAACAAACAAGCAAAAAACAGCAACTGGCACTGGGCACTGAGTCAATAGGTTAGTCCTGAAAAATGATATAAAGTTGCCATAAAATGATTCTAAAACACCCAAGAGTGATAAAATAACAGCATGAATACTTCATAAATTATAGATGCGTTGGAGACGTATCACCACCCACCCTGTCTCCCCCCCCCCCACAAATTATTCTCTCCCCCGAACACAAACATGGGAGCACATTAACACCCCCTCTCTTCTATAGTTCGGACCCCAAATGTCTCTATCACTTTGTCTCTCGGGCATGCACACATCTCTTCCCCCACTCTCTAGGTCTCCCGGCATCTATCTTTCCCAAGCACACACACTATATAGAGTGTATCTTTCCCATACACACAAAACGTCGCCCCCAAACGTCTATCTCCTTAGTTATGTGGTTCTCGCACACTCACCTCACTCACCACCCGCACTGCAAACAAGCACCCTTTGTCCCCTTGTGCACCACTCTCCTCTTTCTATATCTCCCACATGCGGGCCCGCCCCAGCTCCTTCCCAGTATACATATATGTCATGACTCTTTCCATAGCATGTATCATCGTTCTCAATCACGCACGTTGTTCTCTACACCATCTATTCTAGATCTCTCATTAAGTCTCTATCACACACACGATGACTCGCTTCCCTTGCGTCTCCGTACATAGGCCACTTTCGAACAACATCAACCTTGTCTCCCTATATATATGCCACTTCCGCACATAAATGACCCCCCCTCTCTCTCTCTCCCTCTCTTCCTCTCTCTCTCTCCCTCGCTAGCTCTCTCTGTCTCTATCTCTTTCACACCCCTCTCCCATACGCACTCGATGTCTCTTCCAAAAGTCTGCTCCCCTCCCGCACCCATGCTATCCCGCTACTACACATGCCTTTGTCTCTCTTTGACACACATGTTACACCATTCCCCCTTCCCTACTAGGTTTACATCATTAGTGGTCTCTCTTCTCCACATACACACACTCCCTCTCACACACACGCGCGCACAAACACACACAGACACGCACAAACACCCATCTATCTGGATCCTTCTTTTAAGACACACACCCTTGCATATTCTCTCCAGCTCTAGGTATGTATATATCCCCCTCTCTATAGCTCACATGCACACCAAAAATCTCCATCTCTCTAACTCACACATTTCTCCCTATGTCCACATGTGTATCTCAGACACTCACTCTCTGATTATGTCTATGTGTCTCCACGTTACACAACACATGCCCCATGCACATTTCTCTCTCTATCCTCCACACACAGAGACACAAAGAATCTCTTATCATTGCCTCAGTCTCTACACATATCACACACACAAGCTATCTCTCTCTCGTGGACATGCTTAACAAAGGTTCTCCCGTGAATAACTTACCATCTATTCATCAACTATCGTGGCAGTACGACGAACACAAGATGTGAAAAAGAATAAATCTACACGTGCGTAGACCACCTAGTATGACTACTAGGACCAGAGAAAGCCTGAAGTGCGCCACCGTCACCCCCTCCTTATCAGCGACGGGAAAACCTTTGTTTTACACAGTCGAGAAGTCATCGTGCTAAGGCCCCACATGCTCAGCCGTTGAATATATAGAATGTAGATCCAAGTTTATGGAAACAAGTATCGATAATACGTTTGTATCTCCATACTTATATCTCTTCTATTATAAAAAAACCGAGTTGGTGATGATGGTATGCCCGCCATCTTGCAATATAGACTGTTCAATCTATATCTGGCGGATAGAAATTAAACTAAAAGATACCCGCACCTCTCTCCACATTTGCAGACAAGGCCTTCCCTCGTTCGTCCTTATCTCCCACAACCTCATTGTTGAGCAATTAAAGAAAGGAATCCTCTGGAACAAACTGGCATGGTGGTCGCTGCCGGCATCGTCCATCCCCATGCCTCTGCTCAGTCCGACCACCAATCACCGCCACGCCCCACTCCTCCTCACCTTATCTCTCCTCTTTCTCGAGATATCATTAGTTTTTACACATGGGATTACTCCCGCATGGGTCAATCACAACAGGTGTTTTATAAAAAATGCATCTTGATGTTCCAAGCAATGAACGGGCATCTTGCTAGTACTCCTACAGAAGCCTTAGTTGGTGATGATGGTGTGTGTGCCATCTGTCATTTCTGACCGTTAGATCTACATCTAATGACTATGAGGTAAGTTGTTGCCTTTTCTCAACAACATCCCACTTCTCTACCAATTTGCAAAAAAACCCTTAATTAGTATCTTAAAACCAACCACATCCCTCCCTCACCTCACCAAAACAGCCCAAGGAATATATTCTGATTGAAACATACTATTTCTAGTGATATATGTACATCAAAGTTAGAGTGTTTTCTATCAAGTTTGTGAATAAGTACTATTTTAATTATGATCTGTTGCAATGCACGTGAACATTGCTAGTATTTCCAACCATGAAAAAAATGCTAGTATTTCAATAGTTTCGAGTTTTCCATCAAGATATTAGTCACTCATGGTTGATATTTAATTTGAATGACGTATACATAGGCACTATGTAAATAGCCGTGCTTTATGGCTTCCAAAGCTTAACTTTCACTCCTACTTACAGTATCTAGAGTATTTAACAAAAAACACCACTTTCAGCCAGCCCTAGGAAGAAACTATTGTACAAAAACTAGCAAAAACATACCCAAAATTTCTTAATCCGCGCCAAAAAACTACTACCAAGTGCCGATTAGGCTCGTTTAAACTAGTTTATGACAGGGTTGGCCCACACATCCGTGCTAACGAGGCAGCTTAAACCAACAAATTTTGTTTGACTGTTGATATGGGGGACCCACATCTGACCTTCTATCATGTTCTTCCTCCTCCAATCATTATTTTTCCTGAACATTACTTCAAACAGTTCTTATGCGTGTTTGTCGGTGGCCCCGGTGATGAGCGAGCTGGCCGCCGCTCCGTCGGACAGGCCAAACGCTGCTCTGGCCTCCACACGGGTTGTCTGGCTGGCCCGAACGTGGCTCACGCGTGAGCAAGCCGCCGCGCTGGCCTTCGCTCGAGCCAGATGGCTAGCCGTAGCACGGCGCACACGAGCAAGCCGCCGCACCGCCATGTCAACCTAACTAGCAAACCTTGCAGACAAGCAGCTGGATGCATCCAGCATGGTGTGTGCTATCTTGGCTAGCTAGCGGTCGCGAGCGCTGGACAGAGCTGGCATCTGGGCTGCCGCAAGATGGACTCCGTGCCACCGGCGCTTTTGACCTCGTCTTCTGCCGGTGGCGGTAGTTGTGTCCCATGGCCGAGGATGACTAGGTGGATGGGCCGGAGGTAGGAGGTCACTCGGGGATTTTCGTCTAGACTGACATGTAGGTCCCACAAGTCATAACGCCTAATTTGCCGGTCGAATAGAAGGCGTTGACTTAAGGGGCAACATGGGTTGAAACGTGCCTATAACGACACTTTGTAGAGTAGTTGTTTCTTGGTAGGGCTGGTCGGTAAGTGGTAGTAGTTTCTTGGTATTAGTGGTTTCTTGTAAGGAACAATGTACTAGTAATAAAAGGCGATTCTAGGTTGCATTGTACTCCAACGAGTACTAATAGTGGTCACGGGAGTGTATAGCTCGTTTTGTGGGTTCAATCCCGGCCGAACGCACGGCGGCCTTTTCTTTTAAATAGTAACCTCGCTGCGAGCTAATATTGTACACTGGTAGTTTGACTTTTCAAGTTGAACGGACGTGTCACACCTCAATCTGGGTGCACTAGATAGCCCAGCCACGTGAACGGGTTTCCCCTCCCATCATCTCGTGGCTCGCATACTAGAATAGTACTCCTATATATCAATTCACACCATGCAAAGTTTCTCGCCTACGTGCTCGCCCTAGCCACACCTCGCTTGTAGCTTCCTCATCAGCTACCATATTTAAACTAGCGCCTCCCAATTAATCCCGAGGAGCCGGGAAATCCTGACGCGACATTGGGAACTATGCACACATGGACTTCGCTCCATTATTGGCTCTACAAAAGAAATTCATCTTGACGTGATATTTTTTGTTTTGAAACAGAAGCAAAAGCTTTGACTCATCTAATTCATAAAGAAGGAACTAATAAAGTTCGACTTACACCTCCACAAATGGAAGCAAAAAGCCTAGTCTCGCTATATCAAAGAACTCAAATGTTCTGCCCCCGCAGTAACCGTTGTTGATAAAGAGGCTACTAGTGTGTGTGCGTGAGAGGAGTAGTTGAGTAGGACAACTACGTGCTTGAATAGAGCACGGAGAGTATGCACTACGCGGGTGTACTTTTCCTGCATTGATAGTACAGCAATGGTTCTAGGGAACGGTAGTACCCTCCACTTGCAACTGTAGCTCATTGGCCTTGAGATTCAAGAGTTCAAAACTGGTGCACTATAGAAGCACAGTACATCGCACTACTAGTTGAGAAAGTAGTACTACTACTGCTACAGTACTAGTACGTAGTAAATAATAGCCTCACCATCACGGAGCACGAGGCACTACCACTATGCGTGCTCGCATAACTTCCTTAGCGAAGGGACAAGGCCCTGCGGTTACGCTCTTATCTCCTCTTCGCCAGTTCCCCTCCCCCTGAAGAGACCAAGGCAGTTCATCGCTGCTCCCATGGATTCGCCAGGAGGTTCTCCTCCTAGTCGGGACTGGGAGACCTTGGACGACGATCCTCTGGGAGAAATCGCATGCCTCTCCGACATCCTCACCGCCGCAAGACTCGGTGCTTCCTACACCAACTTCTTTAAGACAGTTCTTAAACATGCTTGGGAAAAGGGCATGCTTGTTGGTCTTCCATGCGTCCTCGAGGAGAAGGTTATTATATGGGACAATCCACCGCTCCCTGGCCATGGTTGCACGTTGACTCCGCTAGAGTTGCGGACGTTGAGAGGTAGTTGGATTTTGTCCGATGAGCAGGTCAGTCATGGAGTTTGATCATGCAGTGTATCTTCTGAATATAGTACTAAGTTATTCCATCTCGTAATTTCTCCGCTGCCACCATCTTATATATATATAGGTCTGGGTTGGTGCCAACGAAGGTGGGTCGGCAAACCTCCAGCCGGATACCACCATCATTTTGCACAACATCCATAGCAGTGCGGCCGTTCCCGTAGACCCCTTCTCCACCATTGGGAACGGCCTTCCGGACTGGCTGGGCTTGAATACGTATGATGATGCCTACATGAGAATGAAGAAGATAGAAATTGCGGACCTGCCAACAAAGCGACGCGGCTACGACAATTACTATCTCATCGTGGTGTTCGACATGAGGATTGTCATCAGTACAAGAGGCAGTAACGGAAGAGGCTGGCACATGTTGGTCACGGCAGATTTGTACCCCTACACGTTCGAAGACGCCGTGTTCCATGTAGTCCGCATCTTCGCAGTGATAAGCCAAGGGACTTGTTTCATCTGGTTGCCATGCTACGATACAGGAGATTACAAATGGAATGCACAAACCATCATTTGCATCCCTAACGGTACTCCATTATTTTGAAGGGACCAGTCATCTCCCGGTCAAAATAAGATCGTCGATCCTGGATGTGCATTTGCATCCGCGATTCGGCCTAACCTCGAATCTTGTAGCTGACTTTGGCATATTCAGATCAACTATCTTAGCAGTCGTTACCCATGGTACCACTGATGTGCCACATGGTCACACAATCTACCACGATCGGACCGTCACCATCTACCAGGTATTCCATTTTCTCATTGTTGTGTGTTAGAGTAGTAGTACTTGTTAGTTATTTTCTTTTCTTGACTCGGACATGTTTACTTAGTATTATATTTTTTAACCTTCTCGCCTTCTCTCCATTGTAGTACCACTTACTATAGTACTAGTACTTTTTTACTTGGAGGACGCGTATAGCTAGCAGGCCCTTGAAGACTTGAACCCACTAGCTCCCACTATTTTTGTTTTTCCATGTCTTACTATCTCATCCATGTAGCCAAGAGTGGCTATATAATAAGCCGGTTATTTTGCTTCCTCTATACCAGAGTAGTACTATTTGCTGCACAATATTACTGACCGCCATATTTGAGCACAACATTATTATGCATGGACCTTGACCATGTACGCCACCATGTGTCCAGATCTGAGATGCCGCGTGTACCAGATGAACGATGCCGAGTTTGACCCCCGTGATTCTATGTGGGTGCCGAGGAACACTCTTGGAGATTACTCGCTTTTCATTGGGGATAGCTACCCCATTGTGAAGCGGATGCCACCTTCCTTGCACGACACCGAAGGCTTTCCGTTCATGAAGCATGGTTGTGTCTTCAGTGCGCACCGCCAGATGAACGTCATGATGGGACCTGATTTATGCCACATCAGCTTGGATGAGTCTCCATCGTGTGGAACCAGACTAGAAAGTTGCGACAACGATGCCTGTTGCCCACCGCTATGGATCGTGCCATCTATAAAGAACACCTGGGACTGGAACCTAGAGGAGGACATGGAGCCCATCTATAACATGTAAGTGGAGTATGGTAAATTGTGAATGGTAGCGCTGTGAATATATGTAGACTACTCGTGCACAAATTTATCACATGAAGTCGAGATGAACTTTTGTGGCATACTGGCATTTGTCCTCTAGAATTTATTACTAGTAAATGTGTTATGTGTATGTGCAACTTATGTGGCTATTGCACGGGCTCCAACACGCTCTGTGAGAAAAAAGGTGGCACCGCTTTGGATATAGGTGGCGTGGCGGCATCATATAGTAGCATTGTTTGCTATAGTTATAGTACTCCCACTAGGACGACAACTCCTATAAAACCTTGCGCTTGGCTCTTTGCCTCTTCCGGAGGTTCAACCGTTCGTACTCCTGTGAACCTTGCACTTGGCTCTTCACCTCTTCGGAAGGTCCAACAATGATGATACTACAGTACAATATGCTTCTGGCAATCTGACACCGAATGAACTGTTGCACGTCCACCGCGAGGGCGAGGGTGAGGGAGAGGGCGTTGTAGTCAAAACTCTCTCCTCGTCATATGAGCCACTGCGCGCAGGGGCGAGGGAGAGGGCATTGTAGTCAAAACCCTCTCCTCTTCCTGCGAGCCACCATGCGCGGGGGCGAGGGAGCGTAGGCGTACGTAGTAAGCAAGCTTCTCCTCGTCTTGTGAGCCACTGCGCGTGCGCGAGGGAGAGGGCGTAGTAAGCAAGCTTCTCGTTGTTAGACGAGTTGAAAGGGACACATCAAAGTAGTAGTACTAGTCCATAATGCGTCCTTTCCGGTGAATATGGCTTAATTTGAAACGAGAAAAATACACTAGCGGTCAACGTATGTAACAAATACGCTCATTACGGTCACTATATAGTTTTGCGGTGATTATACGGTCACTATATAGTTTTGCGGTGATTATACGGTCACTAGCTCACCGTAGAGCACCGTATTACACCCTACTGACTGGCCACATAGTCGACGTGCCACTTTGTTGACTGGTTAAATTGACACCTGGTTTCTGGGTCCCGCCTATCAGTTGGCAGAGGAAAGAAATCAGTTAAACAAAACTTTAGGCAGGCGCGACAGGAGTCCAACCCTTGCGCGCGAACCACCCTGGCTGTGTATGTGAGTGCATGCACGTTGATACTTCTCCAATGTATTTACTTTTTCTCATGATTTTCCTCTTGTTTTGGACTCTAATTTGCATGATTTGAATGAAACTAACCCTGGACTGACGTTGTTTTCAGCAGAACTACCAAGGTGTTGTTTTTCATGCAGAAATAGAAGTGGAACAAAACTTTGCAAGGATTTTTATATGAATAATAAGAATTTTTGGAGCCAAGTCCTGCCATAGAGGGGCACTTGGGTGGGCACAACCCACCAGGGTGCGCCCCCCTCTCCTGGCGCGCCCAAGTGGGTTGTCACCACCTGGAGTCCCCGCTGACCCTGAAACCGACGCTATAGAATCCTATTTTCGGAGAGAAAAATCAGGGAGAAAGAATTATCGCGACCCACGAGACGCAGCCGCTGCCAATCCCTGCTCTTCCTCGGGAGGGCAGATCTGGATTCCGTTTTGGGCTCCGGAGAGGGGAATCTTCATTCTTCGTCATCACCAACCCTTCTCCATCGCCAATTCCATGATGGTCCCCACCGGGAGTGAGTAATTCCTTCGTAGGCTCACTGGTCGGTGAGGATTTGGATGAAATTCATCATGTAATCGAGTTAGTTTTGTTAGGGCTTGATCCCTAGTATCCACTATGTTCCTAGATTGATGTTGCTATGACTTTGCTATGCTTAATGCTTGTCACTTTGCGCCCCGGTGCCATGAACTCAGATCTGAACCGTTTAAGTTATCATCATTATATCCATGTTTTAGATCCGATGTTGCAAGTTATAGTCACCTACTACGTGTTATGATCCGGCAACCCCGGAGTGACAACAACCGAGCCCACTCCCGGTGATGATCGTAGTTTCAGGAGTTCATGTATTCACTATGTGTTAATGCTTTGTTCCGGTTCTCTATTAAAAGGAGGCATTAATATCCACTAGTTTCTAATATGGACCCTGCTGCCACGGGAGGGTAGGACAAAAGATGTCATGCAAGTTCTTTTAATAAAGCACGCATGACTATTTATGGAATACATGCCTACATTATATTGATGAACTGGAGCTAGTGTCATATTGCCCTAGGTTATAACTGTCACATGATGAATATCATCCAACAAGTCACTGATCCAATGCCTACGAATTTATCTTATATTGTTTTTGCTAAGTTACTACTGCGATCATCACTGTTACACTTGCTACAAAATTACTGCTATCATTATTACTGTTACCGTTGCTGCTGTCACTATTATCAAAACTATCAAACTACTTTGCTAATGATTACTTGCTGCATATAATTAATCTCTAGGTGTGGTTGAATTGACAACTCAGCTGCTAATACCTTCAAATATTCTTTGGCTCCCCTTGTGTAGAATCTATAAATTTGGGTTGAATACTCTACCCTCAAAAACGGTTGCGTTCCCCTATACTTGTGGGTTATTGATGATGCTATTTCTGCTATGGATAATGCTTATGATGATGCTAGTACCTTGCTTGATAATGATGATGTGCCACTTGGTGAATTTATTGATGGACAAATTGATAGAGTGATACAACATGATGTTGTTGATTCCGATGAGGAGCTTGAAACTGAAACTCCTGAAACACCTGCTAGAACTAGCCTTCCTAGATATGAATTGCCTAAGCTACCGGAAGGTTATGTTATGAGTGAAGAAACAACTAGAGATATTCTTGCTTGCAATGATAGACATGATCTAGAGAAATTACTACACAAGTATAAAGAAAAATCTCTGAATGCTAGAATGAAATGTGATCCTAAGTTTGCTACTTCACCTATCTTTATTGATTATAAGGATTATGAATTCTCTATCGACCCGGAGTTAATTACTTTGGTTGAATCTGATCCTTTTCGTGGTTATGAAACTAAAACTGTTGTGGCACATCTTACTAAGTTGAATGATATAGCCACCCTTTTTACTCATGATGAGAAAACTCGCTATTAATTTATTCTCAAATTATTTCCTGTCTCATTAAAGGGCGATGCTAAAGCTTGGTACAATACTCTTGCTCCTGGTTGTGTGCGTAGTCCCCATGATATGATTTATTACTTCTCTAAAAAATATTCTCCTGCTCATAAGAAAGAAGCTGCCTTACAGGAAATATTTAGCTTTGTGCAAACTAAAGAAGAGAGTCTCCCACAATCTTGGGGGAGGATTTTCCAGTTACTTAATGCTTTGCCTGATCATCCTCTTAAGAAAAATGAAATACTTGATATCTTCTATAATGAACTAACCGATGCTTCTAGGGGCTTCCTAGATAGTTGGGCTGGTTGTGTTTTCAGGGAACGAACTATTGGACAAGCTGAAGAATTATTGAATAACATATTGAAAAATTATGATGATTGGACTCATCCTGAACCACTGGCTAAACCTACTCCGAAGAAGAGGGGTATGTTATATCTCTGTCCTGAAGATATGCAAGAGGCAAATAAATCTATGAAGGAAAAGGGTATTAAAGCTGAAGATGTTAAAAATTTACCTCCTATTGAAGAAATACATGGGCTTAATACACCACCACTGCCTAAGGTGGTAGAGGTAAATTCTCTTATGAAGTTCAATGATAATGATAATCCTCACAATATTCACCCTAGTCAATGCCTTTATGAGTTTGAAAACTATATTAGAAAACAAGATCACTTCAATGCAAATGTTATGAAACAGCTGAAATATAATTCTAATATGATTGCTCGCTTGAGTGACTTGTTATTTAGAATATCAAATGATGGTTTAGGTGTTGGAAAACATGCTTCTATGGTTCAAACTCAATTAGAACAAGTTGCCAAATCACAAAGATAATTACTTGATGAAACGAATCATAATATGCATGACTTTGTTGGTAGAGTTGCAACTAGAGGAGGTAAAATGACTCAGGAACCACTTTATCCTGAGGGACACCCAAAAAGAATAGAACAATATTCACAAAGAAATAACACTAGTGCACCTAGTCCTGCTAAAAAGAAGAAAAAGAAGAAGAAAATTGATAGGACTTTGCACACTTCTAGTGAACCTGAAATAGAAAAACCTCCTGATAATGAAAATGAAACTTCTATCTCTTATGTTGAAACTCAATCTGGTAATGAACGCTCACCTAGGGATAATGATGAGGTTCATGAAGACACTCAACCAAATGATAAAGAACCAGACAATGATGTTGAGATAGAACCACATGTTGATCTTGATAACCCACAACCTAAATTTAAAAGATATGATAGAAGAGACTTTGTTGCTAGGAAACACGGTAAAGAAAGAGAACCGTGGGTTCAAAAACCTATGCCTTTTCCACCCAAGTCAACTAAAAAGAAAGATGATGAAGAATTTGAAGGCTTTGCTGAAATGCTGAGGCCAGTCTTTTTGCGCACTCGCTTGACTGAAATCCTTAAAATGCCTCCTTATGCGAAGTATATGAAAGACATCATCACAAATAAGAGAGAAATACCAGAAGTTGAAATCTCCACTATGCTTGCTAATTACACTTTTAAAGATGGAGTGCCTAAAAAACTTGGAGATCCGGGAATACCAACTAAACCTTGCTCTATTAAAAAGAAATATGTGAAAACTGCTTTGTGTGATTTAGGAGCTGGTGTTAGTGTTATGCCTTTCTCTTTATATAAAAGACTTGACTTGAATAAACTCACACCTACTGAAATATCTTTGCAAATGGCTGACAAATCAACTATAACATCCAAAATTTTCAATTTGGAATGTTATACATAGGTCATCATATGCATATCATATTTTATTTGCTTTTCGTTTGTGATCATTGGAATCTTAAGCAACTCAAGGACCCACGGAGAGAGTTGGGGATTTCTTTATTTCCATATTTGAATTTTTCTCAAAGTTGAAAAGAGGATCATTTTGGTTTTAATATTGTTCTCTCCAAAATATTTCCAATATTAAAAATAAAAGAGAGGAGATAAAATGACTTCTCCAAAATAAAAGAAATATTGGAGGAAAAATGTTAAAATCCAAAAAAATGTTTTTATTTGGATTTTATTGCTATTTTATTTGAATTAGAAAAATATGCATTTTTCCAAATTTCATTATTAGGCCAGAAAATTGTTCATTTTGTTCTAAATATTCTATTTAGACGACGAAAATTGTTTTTGGCATTTTTAGAATTTATTTTTTATACTTATTTAGGATTTTTCCTTCAATAGAATTTATTTAAAAAAATCGCATGCTGAACTGGGCCGGCCCAGCTGGGAGCCAGGCCTCGGCCCAGCCCGCCACCAGACCGCCTGCTTCCGCCGGACTCTGGCAAGAAGTCCGGGTCGCCGCCGCCCGCGTGTCCCCTCTCCCAAGTCGGAGACCCCGGGGGGGCCGTTATAAGCCGCCGCCCAGGCCCCGTCTCACCACCGCCGCCCGCCATGACAAGCAGCAAAGAATGCCATGCGGCGTGACCCCACAACGCCGCCCGCCCAGCGCGAGCTCCAGCGCCGTCTGTGCAGCCCCGTCTGCGCCGCTCGCCTCGCCCCGCCCCGCCGGAGCCGCCGACGCCACCGCCTTTGACCACCGCCGACCCGTCGGTTTTGTTTCGGTGAACCGGTATAAACCGCCGCCAGTTTTTTTGGTTTAGATCTAGTTCGGTTTTTTTAATAGATCGGTTTTCCCCGGTTTTCTTGGTTTAGAGGTACTTTGCGAATTTTCGTTCGTTTAGATCTTTTAACCGAACGAATTCATTCGTTTGTCTCTGTTAGCGGACGATCGTCCGATAGATTTTTTTCGGCCAGGGACCTATCCGCAAATATTTTTATCGCAGATTAGCTCCTGATCTTCAAACCCTCGCAACTTTTCAACCGTTCGTCCAAATCCAGTGAAACCAACGCCAAAATCTTCGTCTCGAACCCCTTTTTCTTGTTAATCAACTTGAACATGGTTGTGACAATTTAAAATTTAGTTTGAAGCAGATTTGATTTTGAACTTCTTTTGATCATAGTTTCAGTTATGTAGCTCCGATTCGATTGATTCCTTTTGCAGATCGAAGTTCTTCAGTTGAAATTTCAGTTTAGATTTTTTTATTTGAGTTTTACCCTTGCATCTATTCCCGAGTGCATATGTATGCTATCATTTGTTTGCGATAGAATTTCCATAGTGCGAAGCATGCTACTACGAGTCTCTAGGGTTTGCAGATCGTCAGCAAGGCAAGTAACACTTTGATCATATCCCTTATTACCCAGTTTTATGCATTAGTTTCAACCCTCAAACATTGCATGAGTAGGATTGTTAACATGTGGGTATTGGGAAGTAGATGATGAGGTAGAACCTATTATCCTTATTATCAAACCCTGGGAGTTACTTCTACGTTATGCTTATACTGTTATGCTATGCTCGTAGACGTGGTTTGGTTGAGTGATTCATGACAGCTGTGAGATTATTTATAAACTAAGGGTTTATTTAAGGTGGCTACTTTAACACACATCTGGGTGGATTGTTTGTGGGGACCTGGGGAATCTAGTGTTGTCCAAGGAGATCCCGGGGCATCCGTGTGATCATCCTATGGTTTGCCACCCAGGCTCAAAGGGATCATAAGATTATTCATGTTGGAAACTTCCGTGTGCAGACACAAGCCATTATGGGCTCTGGCATAGTTGATTATGTTGTGTGACCTCTTTCAGTGGTAAACAAGCAGATGTAGGGGATGTAGGTGGTATGGTTTAACCGTCGAAAGAGTTAATGCCTCTGAAAGACTGTGTCTCGGTCATCCGTTTCTCAAACACCATGTAGTGCGAGAAATCCAACGGAGGAGATCGAGTCTTGTGGGGAAAAGTGCGCAAACCTCTACAGAGTGTACAATCTAATCATGGTTAGCCGTGTCACCGGTTATGGACATCTTGAGTATCTGGTTATTGAAGCATTGATGTGATCTCAGCACTCTAAATTAATTTGTTGGGTTATTAATACTGCTTAATTGGGATTGAGAAGGGGTTACCATTCTCAATGTTTATCAACTACCATGATAGTTAAACAAAATATATTCCTTTGTTGTAGGAAAAAATTGGTTTTTCGCAAAAACATGATAACCATAGAGCCTCCACCAGCCATATATGCATGTAGTGGTAGCATTTACCTTGTTCATTGCTCTACTGTGTTATTTTGCCAGCATATTCCATGTGCTGACCCGTTTCGGGCTGCAACATATTATGTTGCAGACTTTTAAGACGAAGAGTAAGGTGCGCTAGGTCGTTGTCGTGCACTCAGCTATGCCGTTGGAGTTGATGGACTCATTTACCTTCGATGCTTCTTCAGTTATCTTTATTAGATGGCTTTAAGCCATATTATTGTAATAAGTTATCTTTTGAGACATTTGATGTAATAAGTGTGTGATTGCACTCTGTTATAAAACCTTTAAGTACTCTGTGTGTCAGCATTACCGATCCAGGGATGACACTTATACACAGAGATTTGACTGTCTGAGGTCGGATCGCTACAAGATGGTATCAGAGCACACGCTGATTGTAGGACACGACCACTAAGATAAGCCATAGGTCACTCTTCTCTAGTCATTTCTGACTCCTATCCATTTTCCACTCTTATAGATGCCAGACTCAAGGAACAAGTTTGCTCAACCGGATCAAGACACACCTTTTGGATGACACTTGAAGGAAGTCACTAGGTACCTGAACATCGGAATACCAAGCTTCAACGGGACCTACACCGCCACTTTACTAGAAGAGGAGCGTTGGATGCTGCGAGTTCAAGTTCCAGGAAGGACATTCATGCCAGTTACTAAGCCCATAGAGTTTCCTTTGATGCACAAACCCGGAGTCTAGGAAAGAGCATGGCAGCTCACATCGCCATGGGACGCATCGGCAAAGTTTATCACAAGGATCTTAAGGACACCATCTACCAGATATGTGGGCACCGGGATGAGCAATGGGAGATGATCAGCGCCAGGAGGGACAGGCCCACTGCAGCTTTCATCTAGGAGTTAAACCAGCACATTCGTTGCCAGGAGAACCAAATTTGCGCAAGCATGATAGAACTGAAGAAGGTGATGATCAGGAACATGGAGCTTGAAGAGGAACTCAAGTCTACATGCGATGGATTTGAGGAGGAAATCGCAATACTAGTAGAAAAGAATGACGACCTGACAAGGAATCTAGGAGTATTCATGGGAGACCCCGCGCCAGGAGGAGATGACGACCATCCCGAGGACTACATCATCATCGACGGCACCGAATCCGACCCGGACAGTAGTGATGATGATTACAAAGACGAAACTGGAGCGGATATCATGGAGTCTTCCACCGATCAAAATTTCGAGATGACCACCATATTATTAGTAGTAATTCCCCCATGTATATAGTAGTAGTCCGAGTATTTTGTAACGGTAGATTAGATCGTTTGTATGCCATGTTTGTCTTGAGTGGTGTGAAATGAATGTGTTTGTCTCATGTGCATATGGATAGTGCTTTTCCCTTTAGACCTCACTCTATTCTAATCTCTTCCCTCTAAACCCATCAGATGCATCCGAGACATGACCCCGGATTTGTCTTCCCACTGGAGCTCACTTAGTTGATCCAACAACAGAATGCCTTGATGCAGCTACTAGTCCAGAACCAAGGCAACAACAACAACAACAACCCACCGCCACCACCTCCAGTTGACAACTTAGCCCATTTTCTGAGGTTGAATCCGACGGTGTTTTCCAGTAGCACCGAGCCGATTATTGCTGATGACTGGCTACGCAGGATTGGAAGGGAGTTTACCACCGCTGGTTGCACACATGTTGAGAAGGTACGTTTTGCCACACATCAATTGGATGGACCCGCAGCCTCATGGTGGGAGAATTACACTGCCACTTCCCCTATAGCCAAGGTTAATTGAGATCAGTTTCAGCAAGTGTTCCGCACTGCACATGTCTCAACTGGAGCTATGAGCATGAAGAAGCGTGAGTTTCGCAACTTACGCCAGGGAAATCGTACTGTGGGGCAGTACGTGGATGAGTTCAGTAAGCTAGCTTGCTATGCCCCGGATGATGTGGCCACGGATGCTGCAAAGCAGGACAAGTTTATGGAAGGGCTGAATGATGAACTAAGCATGCAGTTGATGGTGGCAACATTTGCTAACTACTAGGAATTGGTAGACAGGGCCCTTATGATTGAAGGGAAGCAACAACAGATAGAGATCCGCAAGAGGAAATATGGGCAAGGGAAGTATAACTCTGGAGCAATGTAGAAGCCTCGTTTTACTCCTAACCCGGAAGGATCTACCCATAACCATGGAGGACACACTCACAATGGAGGAAGTTCCCATAACCATAGTGGTCCCAAGAATGGAAATGGGAATGGAGCAAGCAGCAACCAGAACCGTTCCAACCCAGCAACACCCGCTAAGAAGGATCTGAGTCATGTCACGTGTTACAAGTGAGGGAAGACTGGGCACTACGCCAATGATTGTTCTGAGCTGAAGAATGGCAATGGGAATGGAAGCTGTGGGAAGAAACCCAATCCCTTCACCAGAGGTCAGGTGAACCACATCAACGTGGAGGAGGTTGAGGATCAGCCTGACACAGTGATTGGTAAGTTTTTGGTTAAGTCATTTACCGCTCTTGTTCTTTTTTATACTGGTGCATCGCATTCATACATATCAAGGGGATTTGTCGACAAGTTTAAGCTACCCACCATAGCCCTTAGGTCACCCATGTTAGTAAGCTCGCCAAGAGCAGAGTATATGGCCAACCGATGGTCTGATCGGTTACCTTTAACCATTGGCAGCCATATTTTCCCCTCAGACCTAATAATTTCGGAGTCACAAGGATCGGATATAATACTAGGCATGGATTGGCTATTGAAGTAAGGAGGAAACATTGACTGTGCTAGTAAGTCGATACTTCTCACCACCCCGAAGGGAAAAAGGATTAAGTATGTATCCAGGCATGCACCAAGGAGAAACCAAGTAAATTCCCTCTCAATAGTTGTTCAGGAGGAAGTGCGTGTAGTGAAGGATTACTGAGATGTATTTCCAGAGGAACTACCAGGCATGCCGCCGGATCGAGACATTGAGTTTCTGATAGAGCTGTTGCCAGGCACCAGACCGATATCAAAGAGACCATACTGGATGCCCGCAAATGATCTGGAGGAGATTAAGAAGCAGATTAAAGAGTTACTAGAGAAAGGTTACATTCGACGAAGTTCGTCACTGTGGGGAGCCCCAGTGCTCGTGGTTGAGAAGAAGGATGAATCTTTGAGAATGGTTGTTGATTATCATGCGTTGAATGAAATGACGATCAAGAAGATGTACCCACTACTGATGATAAATGATTTGTTTGACCAGCTGCAAGGAACTAAAGTGTTCTGCAAGATTGATCTGTGATCAGGATACCACCAGCTGATGATCCGAGAACAGGATATACCTAAGACATCTCTTACCACAAGGTACAGGCTATATGACTATACGGTGATGTCATTTGGATTGACTAATGCCCCTGCCTATTTTATGAGTATGATGAATAAGGTGTTCATGGAGTTCTTGGAAAAGTTTGTCATGGTGTTCATTGATGATATTTTGGTATACTCGAAGAATGAAGAGGAACACAAGGAGCATTTGCGTTTAGTTCTCGAGAAGCTCAGGGAACATCGGTTATATGCCAAATTCAGCAAATGTGAGTTTTGGTTGAAGGAAGTTGGATTTCTTGGACATGTTATATCAGGAGAAGGTATAGCAGTAGACCCTACCAAGGTTCAGTCAGTCACTGATTAGCCAGCACCCACCTTAGTAGGAGAGATCCGCTGTTGTCTTGGACTCACGGGATATTATTGGAGATTTATTGAGAACTTCTCCAAGATTGTGAAGCCTATGACGGAGCTGTTGAAGAAGGACACTAAGTTCAAGTGGACCGAAGAGTGTGAGGCCAGTTTTCAGGAGCTAAAGAAACGTTTTGTTACAATCCCAGTGCCGATTCTGCCAGATATAGGCAAGGATTTCCAAGTGTATTGCGATGCTTCTCTCTTAGGACTTGGAGGTGTACTTATGCAAGACGGAAGATTTGTTTCATATGCCTCACGACAGCTTCGACTGCATGAGTTGAATTATGCCATGCATGATTTGGAGTTAGCAGCTATAGTTCATGCACTCAAGACCTGGAGACAATTTCTTACTGGAAATCGTTGTGATGTGTACATGGATCACAACAGTTTGAAGTACATTTTCACACAGAAGGAGCTAAATCTCAAGCAAAGGAGATGGTTGGAGCTTATAAAGGATTATGACATGAAGCTACACTATCACCCAGGCAAGGCCAATGTCGTAGAAGAAGCTTTGAGCCGGAAGAGTTATGTCAATACTCTCATAAGCGGAGGATTACCAAAGGAGTTAGCCGAAGACCTCAGGGAGTTTCGTTTAGAGATAGTCCCTAGAGGTTTTGTCGCAGCAATGGACGTTAAGTCAACATTATTGGGAAAGATTCGAGAAGCTCAAAAAGACGACAAATAAATTGTTGAGATCAAGGAGAAGATGAGTAAAGGAAAAGCCAAAGGTTTTCATGAGGATGAGTACGAAACCTTATGGTTTGAGGACCGTGTTTATGTACCCTATAATGCAGAGATTAGGAAGTTAATACTTCAGGAAGCTCATGACTCGCCATACTCGATACACCCCAGAAACACCAAGATGTATTTGGATTTGAAGGAGCGTTTCTGGTGGACTGGTATGAAGAAGGATATTGCCGAGTATGTAGCAGTGTGTGATGTATGTCAGAGAGTAAAGGCAGAACATCAGAAGCCCGTAGGATTACTGCAGCCTATGCCGATACCCGAATGGAAGTGGGACAAACTTGGCATGGATTTCATCACCGGATTACCCAGGACCCGATCGGGATATGATTCTATCTGGGTAGTAGTGGATCTTTTGACCAAAGTGGCTCACTTTATCCTAGTGAAGACCACCTATACGAGTGCGAAGTTGGCCAAGATATATATGACAATGATCGTGTGTCTACATGGAGTTCCGGGGACCATCGTATCCGATAGAGGGACTTCGTTTACTTCGAAGTTTTGGCATCAGCTGCACCAGACTTTGGGTACCAGGCTAGAGTTCAGTACAGCCTTTCATCCGCAGATAGATGGACAAACCGAGAGAGTCAATCAGATACTGGAGGACATGTTGAGAGCTTGTGCGCTAGATTATGGATCTAGTTGGGATGATAATCTGCCTCACGCGTTGTTCTCATACAACAACAGTTACCAAGCCAGTTTGAAGATGACCCGTTTTGAAGCCTTGTATGGACGGAGGTACAGGACACCGTTGATGTGGGATGAAGTTGGAGACCATCAGTTATTTGGACCAGATTTGATCAAAGAGTCAGAAGAGAAGGTTAAGTTGATTCGTGATAGACTGAAGGTAGCTTAGTCTAGGCAGAAGAGTTATGCAGACTCAAAGCGCAAGGAGGTAGTTTATGAAATCGGAGACAGAGCATATCTTCGTGTGTCACCTCTGCGAGGAGTAAAACAATTTGGAGTCAAGGGAAAGTCAGCCTCGAGATTTGTTGGACCATACCGAGTTTGGGAGCGTATGGGAGAAGTGGCCTACAAGTTGGAGTTACCCGAAGGACTGTCAGGAGTTCATGATGTGTTTCACGTTTCCCAGTTGAAGAAGTGACATGCAGAGATGGCCGATATTCCTCTGAGAGATACAGTGCCCCTGGAAGCAATACAATTGGATAGTGATTGACCTACGAGGAGAAACCTGTCAAGATTCTCGAGTTTGCCAGCCCAGTCACACTGAGGGAGTCCTGGATTAGGGGGTGTCCGGATAGCCGAACTATCACCGTTGGCCGGACTCCTGGACTATGAAGATACAAGATTGAAGACTTCGTCCCGTGTCCAGATGGGACTTTCCTTGGCGTGGAAGGCAAGCTTGGCGATATGGATATGTAGATCTCCTACCATTGTAACCGACTCTCTGTAACCCTAACCCTATCCGGTGTCTATATAAACCGGAGGGTTTTAGTCCGTAGGACGAACAACAATCATACCATAGGCTAGCTTCTAGGGAGTAGCCTCTACGATCTCGTGGTAGATCTACTCTTGTACTACCCATATCATCAATATTAATCAAGCGGGGTAGGGTATTACCTCCATCGAGAGGGCCCGAACACAGGTAAAAATATTGTGTCCCTTGTCTCTTGTTACCATCCGCCTAGACGCCTGATTCGGGACCCCCTACCCGAGATCCGCCGGTTTGACACCGACATTGGTGCTTTCATTGATATTTCCTCCGTGTCGTCACCTATAGGCCCGATGGCTCCTTCAATCATCGAACGACGCAGCAGTCCGGTGAGACTTTTCTCCCCGGATGGATCTTCGTATTCGGCGGCTTTGCACTGCAGGCCAATTCGCTAGGCCATCTGGAGCAGATCGAAAGCTAAGCCCCTGGCCATCAGGTCAGATTTGGAAGCTTGAACTATACGGCCGATGTCCGCGGAGACTCGATCTTCGACGGATTCGAGCCACAGCCGAGCGTGCCGCACTGTCTCGATGGGTACGACATAGCTCTGCCGCCGAACAGCGCCCTGGAGGCCGCACCAGTATCCGCTCCGACCCTTAATCCGGAGCCGGTTTCGCCGATCGAGGACGAGTGGTTGGACACCGCCTCGGGGGCTACGATCTCTACGGCGATTGAGCCGAACTCCATCCTTGTCCTTTGCGAAGACCGTGACTCCAAGGTGCCGGACTCCTCTCCGGACTCCGAACCCTTCAGCCCCTTGTCGAATTCGATTGGGCGCGATTATGGAGTTCATGCCGCGGACATCTTTCAAAGACTCGCCCTTTGGCGACATCCTGAATTCACTAAAGTCTCTCTCTTTATCGGAGAGCCACGGCGGTCTGATCGGGGAAGGTTGAGATGCGGACAACGAAGAAATTCAACGCCCACCCACCACCCACTTTGTAGCCACTTGTCGATGATTTAAGCGACATGCTCGACTTCGACTCCAAGACATCGGCGTATGGGCGGCGATCTTTGAGACGACCAAGAACCAGCGCCTACGAGGGCACCGGAAGGCCACCTCGTCATATGACATATACATTGTGGACATCCCAAAAGATGGGAATGGCGATGGAACGGCGGAGGATGACCCTCCAAGAAACAACCCAAGCGCCGACGTCGTGGCGCCGCTCTAAATCCGCCATAGTAAAACGGCGATTCCGCACGGGAGACAATAATACCGGACGGTGCGAAGATGACCCCTCCGGCAGGACTCGGCGCGGGAGGAGGGAGAAGGAAGTCCGCCGCGACGGTCTGCAGCGAGAAAGAGAGGTAGAGGACGATAATTATGCGCCCCCTTCGAAGACGAGGCAAGCCTCGACGATGACGAATTCGTCGTGCCAGAGGACCCCGTCGAACAAGAGCGTTTCAAACGCAGGCTTATGGCCACGGCAAGCAGCCTCAAGAAGAAGCAACAACAGCTTAGAGCTGACCAAGACCTGCTAGCTGACAGATGGACGGAAGTCCTTGCATCCGAAGAGTATGAACTCGAACGCCCGTCCAAGACATACCCAAAACACAGGCTTCTACCCCAATTAGAGGAAGCATCACCCAAACCTACATCACCAGCGCATGATGCGGCCGACCGGCCACCCCGTGGCCGCGACAGAGAGGCCTCTAGACCCTCCATTCAAGCCGCACCCCAGCGTCGCTCGACCAAGGCACGGGGAAACGCGCCAGACCTGCAAAACATATTGGAGGACAAGCCAAGGCAAACAAGATCGATCTATGGATCGCGTGGGCGCCCCACGACACATGATGATAACCGTCACGCCGGATACAGCAACTCCGGCCGGGCGAACCACGATGAGACAAAGCTCATTTGAGCTGCGTCGTGATATAGCCCAATCTGAGGCGCCACACACCCACTATGCTTCACGAGGCAGTGATGGATCATCAAAGCCCCGATGGCTTCAAACCCGTAAACATCGAATCATACAATGGCACAACAGATCCTGCGGTTTGGATCAAGGACTACCTCCTCCATATCCACATGGCCCGCGGTGATGATCTACACGCCATCAAATACCTCCCACTCAAGCTTAAAGGACCAGCTCGGCATTGGCTTAACAACTTGCCTGCAGAATCAATTGGTTGTTGGGAGGACACGGAAGCCGCATTCCTTGATAACTTCCGGGGCACATATGTGCGACCACCGACGCCGATGACCTTAGCCATGTAATTCCGCAGCGGAAGAATCGGCGAGACAATTACGGACGCGGTTCCTAACAAAGAAAAATCAGATCGTCGATTGTCCGTATGCGAGGCGCTTAGCAGCCTTCAAACACAACATCCGCGACGAGTGGCTAGCCCGGCACCTAGGACAGGAAAAGCCGAAATCCACGGCAGCCCTCACCACACTCATGACCCGCTTTTGCGCGGGAGAGGACAACTGGCTAGCTTGTAGTAACAACTTGACCAAAAACCCTGGTAGTTCGGATACCAAGGACAGCAATGGCAGGTCGCGTCGCAACAAGAACAAAGCGCCGCGTGCGGCGATAATGCTGAAGATACGACAGTAAATGCCAGATTCAGAGGCTCTAAACCCGGTCAGCGGAAGAAGCCACTCAAAAGAAATACCCAGGGCCCGTCCAACTTGGACCGAATACTCGATCGCTTGTGTCAGATATATGGCACCCCCGAAAAACCAGTCAATCACACCAACAGGGATTGTTGGGTGTTCAAGCAAGCAGGCAAGCTAAGCGCCGAAAACAACGACAAGGGGCTGCATAGTGATGACGAGGAGGAGCCCCGGCCGCCGAACAATAGAGCACAGAAGGGTTTCCCCCCACAAGTGCGGACGGTGAACATGATATACGCAACCCACATACCCAAAAGGGAGCGGAACCGTTCACTAAGGGACGTATATATGCGATGGAGCGATCGCCCAGTTCAACCCATGGTCCTCCTGCCCGATCACATTTGATCGAAGGACCACCCACTAGCATCCGTCACGGCGGATTCGCCGCGTGGTTCTTGACCCAATCATCGACGGATTTCACCTCACTAGAGTCCCGATGGGCCGGCGGTAGCAACTGAACACCTGCTTTATCGGGATACGGTCGCCAAATTAGGCATAGACCCTCAAGGATTAAACCCACAAAGATGACCGTTAAAGGCGTCATACCGGGTGTAGAGGCCAATTATGCGAGCTCGATTACCCTCGAAGTGGTATTCGGATCCCGGATAACTTCCGGCGAAGAGTTAATCTTCGACATAGTCACATTCATGGCGGCTATCACGCCTTTGCTTTCAGACGAACCGCATTTGCAAAGTTCAATGCGGTGCCGCACCACGCATACCTCAAGCTCAAGATGCCAGGCCCTCGAGGAGTAATCACGGTCAATGGAAACACGAACACTCTCTCCGAATGGAGGAGCACAGCTGACCCTCGCGACGGAGGTGCAAAGCAGCCTCTCACATCAATTCTCGAGTCCGGCCACTAAACGTCCGGACACCGCTGCGCGCCCAAGTAACCTACAACAAGACCGCTGGCACGATCCAAGCACAGCGTAGCAATCCGCCCCAACCCCAGCCCTCGCGAAATTGCGAAGCCCGATTACGCGTACATAACTACGCTCTGGAGATACCATGGGCATAAGGGAGGGCACGACCACGGCTGCGCCAGTGCGCGCTCAACCGCACTGTGGGCTCCGATTGTGTCATTCTTTTTCTTTTTCTTTTTCTTACTTTTAGGACTCCGTTTTCCGGAAGCCTGTCGGCACTAGAATTGCCGAACTCACGGCGCATAATGAGGGAAGCTGACTACGTCGATCGTCCAGGTGGTCTCTACTACAAGCATTATACCTGTTTTACATACCATCCCGCAGCTTACCCCTGGAGGGGGACATGTTAAATAGTCCCATCCCTTGCTTATTGCACTATTTGTATCATTCTGCTTTCATTGCAGTACCTTTTTGAATAAACAATACATATCTTTTGCCTATTATTGCATTCTTTCCCATTATATATGTTCATTTATGACATTGCGCAGCCGTACAATTTGGTACGGCCAATACACCAGGGGCTTATGTACCCCAAAAATATGGTGTGATAAGTCTGAACACTTTCACAAGTGCGGCACCCCGAACTTATAGCATTATATGCATCGGCTCCGAATCATGTATTGGGTCAATAGTTGGGTTTGCCCGGCTCCCATGTTATGGTACCTTACGTTCCGTTATATCGGCTAAGGTAGCTGGGAGAACCACTGCGATTGTGCCCGGTTGAGCTGGGTTGAGCACCTCGGTGGAAAGCTAAAGCGACAGTCATGATAAAGGCGAGAGCGATCGCTGTTCGAGAGGTTTCTTCGAGTCCCTAAAGACTTATGCCGCTTAGAGCGAGGAACCGGCATTGTCCGGCCAAAGGCGTGGATAGCGCCCGAACTTCGGTGTTCCGAACACTAGGGGCTTCGCCGAAATTTAAAATTATAGAATTCTATGGCTAAGTGAGAGTGTTCAAGCACTATAAGTCCGGTTGCCTTGTTCGTTGCGTTGAGCGCCTCCCTTGACGGAACTAAGAATGGGAACAAGAGCGCTCAAGTTTATCCCGAACACCCCAGCACTCGTGGCATGGAGGTTGAAGCCAACGACTTGCCATCTCTCAAATTTGATAAACTGCCGCACAGAAGGTAATATTTTAAATTAACATGTGTTGCTTAGCGGATATGAACAAGTTTTCAGCGTACAGGATAACAAATGCGAATCTATTAAAAAATTACATCTTTGGAGCACTCATCCGCTATGCGGCGGGCACCCTTCAAGATGCCCTTATAGTACATTTCGGGCATGCGATGCTCCTTGCCCTTCGGTGGCCCGTCCGTCACAAGCTTCTCCACATCCTGCTTGCCCCAGTGCACTTTAGCACGGGCAAGGGCCCGACGGGCACCTTCAATGCAGACGGAGCGCTTGATGACTTCAATCCATGGACAGGCGTCCACCAGCTGCCGCACTAGCCCAAAGTAGCTCCCAGGCATGGCTTCCAATGGCCACAGCCGAACTATGAGGCCCTTCATGGCCTGTTCGACGACCTTGTAGAGCTCGAACAGCTGCTTCTTGGTCGCTTAGGGCACCGGATGTTCGGCCTCGACATCTTGAGACCGTAACACCTTTTCCGTCGAGCTCCCCTCCTTGGCGCGGTAGAACGCGGCAACATCAGACACACTACGGGGCAGATCTGCGAATGCTCCTGGAGAGCTCCGGATTCGGGTAAGTAATAGATAATTCACTTTCACATGCTTGCTTTGCAAAAAGAATGCCTTACCTGCCGCTATATTCTTTAATGATTCAATTTCTTGGAGGGCTTTTTGGGCTTCGGCCTTAGCAGCTTTGGCACTCTCAAGAGCCGAGGCGAGCTCGGACTCTCAAGTCTTTGAGTCACGCTCCAAACTCTCGTGTTTTTCCACGAGAGCCTGGAGCTCTTGCCGCACCTCCGCCACCCGCTCTTCCTGCTTCTCTCGCCCGGTGCGCTCCGCGGCTGCTTTGCTTTCGGCCGCGGACACCGCTTCCTTCAGGGTCGCCACCTCGTTCGTGGCCCCTACAATACCCACGTTATTCCTGTCATTTTTTGCAACCGAATCCTTCCTATAAGGTTTTTTTAATAAGGTATTGCTTACCTTCCCTGTCCTCGAGCTGCTTCTTGGCAAGGCCGAGCTCGTTCTCGGACCGCTCGAGGCTCTTCTTCAATGCATTGACCTCCATGATCGGTCTTGGTAGAGGTCGGCGCAGCCTGCAATCGCATATTGACATACTTATGTTAGACCCTGCGTATATCTTTTAGATCCTTAGTCCGGCTTTTCTTCCGAACACCGAACTAAGCATCGAGAACCCTTGTCTATCTTGGTAATATTTTTACATATTCTAAACTTACCTCAAAGTCTGTTAGAAGGCTGAGTACAGGCTTGATCAGCCCGCTCTGGGCGGACTGAACTTTCTGGATCACCACACTCATAACAGTGCGGTGCTCCTCGTCGATGGAGGCGCCGTTAAGCGCCTCCAGTAAGCTATCTGGTGCCTCCGGTTGGACGGAGGACACCGGCGTCTTACCCTTCCTACGAAGGGGCCACTTGCCGGACTTCGGAATCGCTGAAGGTTCCGATATGGACTCCGGACGAGGGTCGGGCTTAGAGCCCGTGGGGGTCTCGCTCCCCTCACGCCTGGAGTCTGGGAGGTTGCCTTGGGGCGCCTCCTGCGGCACCTCCTCTTGAACAGGCCCCCCTTGGGGCCCCACCTCGGCATCGTCCGCAGCGTGAGGTGAGGAGGCGGCCGGAAGTGAAGTACTCTCCACTTCCGACGAACTCAGGGACCCCCTCGGCCAGGCGGCGAGCCTGCGTCATGGGCGGGCTGCATGATTGTTCGGCATTAGAGAACACTATGCAATGAAAAAAAGCCATGGGTATCCGAACACTTACGATCTCGCCAGGGGCTTGGCCCTTGTTGGCCACTCCTCCTCGTTGTTGTCGGCGTTGGTGGAGAAGTCCGGAGGAAGGGTCCTTCCCTTCTTGGACCCTCGGCCTCCCGGTTTGGGCGGCCTTCCTTTTCTTCTCTCCCCTGGGAGAGGCTTCTTACCTCCTCCTCTTCCTCGAGAGGAGGATTCCGCTCGGGGTTGTCGGGCGATGAGTCCGACAGCCCTGGCGCCGGGAGCTCCTTCGAGTTCCCGTGGCCTTCTTCTTGGCCTTCTTCTCCGGCACCACGTGAGGTGCCGGAGCCAGACCCGTCAATCGAGGCGTCCGGCTGGTCTTCGGCAAAGGGGCCGACGGTTAATCTGTCCGGACGTCTTCAACCGATCCTTTCAAAGGATAGGGAGTTTTAGATCCCGCATAGAGTCAAACTATGAAAAAGAGTCCCATAAAGGGTAAAATAACTTACCTCGATGGCTTGTGGCTGCGAGCTGAATCCACGATCTTGATGGCGGATGAGGGAGCCTCGGCGTATGAACAACACCTTCCGAGGCGTCTTCGTGCGTAGTGTCGAAGAGCCTTTTCAGAGATTGGGTGTTGTGCCGGATCGAACTCCCACAATTTGAAGGCCCGTTGTTGGCATGGGAGAATCCGGCGGATGAGCATCACCTGGATTACGTTGACAAGCCTGAGATTCTTGTCCACCAGGTTTCGGACGCAAGTTTGGACTCCGGACAGCTCGTCTAAATCCCCCCACGTCAGGTCCGTCTCTTTCCATGATGTGAGCCGTGTGGGGAAGTCAAATCGGAATTCGGGGGCCGCCGCCCATTGAGAGTCGCGCGGCTCGGTGACGTAGAACCACCCCGATTGCCACCCCTTTATGGTCTCCACAAAGGAGCCCTCGAGCCATAGGACTTTGGCCATCTTGCCAACCATGGCGCCTCCGCACTCCGCTTGGCGGCCGCCCACTACCTTCGGCCTGACATTGAAGATCTTCAGCCATAAGCCGAAGTGGGGCTAGATGCAGAGGAAGGCCTCGCACACGACGATAAACGCCGAGATGTTGAGGATGAAGTTCGGGGCCAGATCGTGGAAATCCAGGGCGTAGTAGAACATGAGCCCCCGGACAAATGCATGAAGTGGAAAACCTAGTCCGCGGAGGAAGTGGGTGAGGAATACCACCCTCTCATGGGGCCCGGGGGTGGGAATAAGCTGCCCCTCGTCGGGTAGCCGGTGTGCGATGTTGCTGGACAAGTATCCGGCCTTCCGCAACTTTTTGATGTGCCCCTCCGTGACGGAGGCGGCCATCCACCTGCCTCCCGCTCCGGACATAGTTGGAGAAGGTTGAGGTGGGCTGTGCGGACTTAGTATTTGGAGCTCGAGTCTTGTGAAATGGATGAGCAAAGGAGGAAGAAGGCGTGGGTGAAAAGGTGGATCCTTATCCCCTTATATGGACGGATGAAGCTATCGTCCCGCCAGCCTGGTAAAACTCGCTTATCTCCCGAGCGCCGTAATCAATGGCGCGGATGGGTTACCCACGTCTGTATTGATGAGAATCCCGGAATAAGGGGGCACGATCTCCGCTTTGATAAGACGTGCCAAGGAAACCGCCTCGCTAAACGCGCTGAGGTGGACAATAAAAATGATTCGTAAAAAGGCCTGGCCGTGGTGTGATGTCACGCCACGGAATACGTCAGCAGATCTGTGCAAAAGTTATTCTCTCTACGGTTGTATGTGGAACTTGTTTTGCAGAGCCGGACACTATCCTTGTGTTCAAAATCTTCTATGAAGTATTCGGAAGAGGAACCCGCCTTGCAATGCCGAAGACAATATGCGTGCCGGACTCGTCATCATTGAAGCCTGGTTCAGGAGACTCTTGAGAGAGTCCTGGATTAGGGGTGTCCGGATAGCGAACTATCACCGTTGGCCGGACTCCTGGACTATGAAGATACAAGATTGAAGACTTCGTCCCGTGTCCAGATGGGACTTTCCTTGGCGTGGAAGGCAAGCTTGGCGATACGGATATGTAGATCTCCTGCCATTGTAACCAACTATGTGTAACCCTAACCCTATCCGGTGTCTATATAAACCGGAGGGTTTTAGTCCGTAGGACGAACAACAATCATACCATAGGCTAGCTTCTAGGGTTTAGCCTCTCTGGTCTCGTGGTAGATCTACTCTTGTACTACCCATATCATCAATATTAATCAAGCAGGAGTAGAGTATTACCTCCATCGAGAGGGCCCGAACACAGGTAAAAACATCGTGTCCCTTGTCTCCTGTTACCATCCGCCTTGGCCTTGACAGTTCGGGACCCCCTACCCGAGATCCGCCGGTTTGACACACCGACACACACAGCAAGGTTATCATGTTTTGCAAAGTTCATTGGAGCCACCATACCGAGGATGAAGCCACACAGGAGCGAGAGGAAGACCTACGGAAAGACCACCCACACCTATTTTCTAGCCAACCCGAATCTCGAGGGCGAGATTCAAGGGGGGTAGGTTTGTAACATCCCAAATTTTCAATTTGGAATGTTATACATAGGTCATCATATGCATACCATATTTTATTTGCTTTTCATTTGTGATTGATCCTTGAAATCTTAAGCAACTCAAGGACCCACGGAGAGAGTTGGGGATTTCGTTATTTCCATATTTGAATTTTCTCAAATTTGAAAAGAGGATCATTTTGGTTTTAATATTGTTCTGTCCAAAATATTTCCAATATTAAAAATAAAAGAGAGGAGATAAAATGAATTCTCCAAAATAAAATAAATATAGGAGGGAAAATGTTAAAATCCAAAAAAATATTTTTATTTGGATATTATTGCTATTTTATTCGAATTAGATAAATATGCATTTTTCAAAATTGCATTATTAGGCCAGAAAAATGTTCACTTTAGTCTAAATATTCTATTTAGACGGTGAAAATTATTTTTGGCATTTTTCAATTTTTTTATTTAGTATTTTTCCTTCGGCGGAATTTATTTAAAAAAAATCGCTGAATCGGGCCAGCCAGTAGCTAGCTCGGCCCGGCCCACCGCGCCGCCAGTGTCCGCGCCGGACTCCGGCAAGGAGTGCGGGTCGCCACCGCCCGTGCGCCCCCTCTCCCAAGTCGGAGACCCCGGGGGGGCCTTTATAAGCCGCCGCCCCGGCCCGTCTCGCCACCACCACCGCCGCAGCAGCCGTAGTCGCCTCCGCACCGCGCCGCCTCGCCCGCCCGACGCCTTGAGCCCGCGGAGCCGCCGCCATTGACCACCGTCGACCCGTTGATTTTGTTTCGGTGAACCGGTATCAACCGCCGCCAGTTTTTTGGTTTAGATCTAGTTTGGTTTTTTTAATAGATCGGTTTTCCACGGTTTTCTCGGTTTAGAGCTATTTTGCGAACGTTCATTCATTTAGATCTTTTAACGAACGAATTCGTTCATTTGTCTCTGTTAGCGGACGTTCCGACGATAGATTTTTCTATTTTATTTTATTTTTCCGGCCAGGGACCTATCCATGAATATTTTTATTATAGATTAGCCCCTGATCTTCAAACCCTCGCAACTTTTCAACCGTTGGTCCAAATCCAGTGAAACCAACGCCATAATCTTGGTCTTGAACCCCTCTTTCCAGTTAATCAACTTGAACATGATTTTTATAATTTAAAATTTGGTTTCAAGCAGATTTGATTTCACACTTTTTTTGATCGTAGTTTCAGTTCCGTAGCTCCGATTCGATTGATTCTTTTTGCAAATCTAAGTTCTTCAATTGAACTTTCAGTTTGGATTTTTTATTTGAGTTTTACCCTTGCATCTATGCCTGAGTGCTTATGTATGTTATTGTTTGTTTGCGATAGAATTTCCGGAGTGAGAAGCATGCTACTACGAGTCTCTAGGGTTTGCAGATCGTCAGCAAGGCAAGTAACACTTTGATCATATCCCTTATTACCCAGTTTTATGCATTAGTTTCAACCCTCAAACATTGCATGAGTAGGATTGTTAACATGTGGGTATTGGGAAGTAGCTGATGAGGTAGAACCAATTGTCTTTATTATCAAACCATGGGAGTTACTTCTATGTTATGCTTATACTGCTATGCTATGCTCGTAGACGTGGTTTGGTTGAGTGATTCATGACAGCTGTGAGATTATTTATAAACTAATGGTTTATTTAAGGTGGCTACTTTAACACACATCTAGGTGGATTGTTGTGGGCACCTGGGGAATCCAGTGTTGTCCAAGGAGATCCCGGGGCATTCGTGTGATCATCCTATGGTTCGCCACCCAGGCTCAAAGGGATCATAAGATTATTCATGCTGGAAACTTCTGTGTGCAGCCACAAGCCATTATGGGCTCTGGCATAGTTGAGTATGTTGTGTGACCTCTTTCAGTGGTAAACTAGCAGATGTAGGGGATGTAGGTGGTACGGTTTACCCGTCGAAAGAGTTAATGCCTCTGAAAGACTGTGTCTCGGTCATCCGTTTCTCAAACACCTTGTAGTGCGAGAAATCCAATGGAGGAGATCGAGTCATGTGGGGAAAAGTGCGCAAACCTCTGCAGAGTGTACAATGTAATCATGGTTAGCCGTGTCCCCGGTTATGGACATCTTGCGTATCTGGTTATCGAAGCATTGATGTGATCTCATCACTCTAAATTAATCTGTCGGTTTATTAATACTGCTTAATTGGGATTGAGAAGGGGTTACCATTCTCAATGTTTATCAACCACCATGATAGCTAGACAAAATATATTCCTTTGTTGTAGGGAAAAATTGGCTTTTCGCAAAAAACATTATAACCATAGAGCCTCCACCAGCCATATATGCATGTAGTGGTAGCATTTACCTTGTTCATTGCTCTACTGTGTTATTTTGCCAGCATATTCCATGTGCTGACCCGTTTCGGGCTGCAACGTATTATGTTGCAGACTTTTCAGATGAAGAGTAAGGTGCGCTAGGTCATTATCGTGCACTCAACTATGCCTTTGGAGTTGATGGACTCATTTACCTGCGATGCTTCCGCAGTTATCTTTATTAGATGGCCTTAAGCCATATTACTGTAATAAGTTCTCTTTTGAGTCATTCGATGTAATAAGTGTGTGATTGCACTCTGTTATAAAACTTTCGAGTACTGTGTGTGTCGGCATTACCGATCCAGGGATGACACTTATACACAGAGATTTGACCGTCTGAGGTCGGATCGCTACATCAACTGCCATACCTATGGGTATCTGTGAGGATGTGCTCGTTGTTGTTGCTAATGTTACTATTTTGACTGACTTTGTTATACTTGAGATGCCCGAGGACGACAACATGTCGATTATCCTTGGTAGACCCTTCTTGAATACTGTAGGGGCTATTATTGATTACAATAAAAGTAAGGTCACTTTTCATATCAATGGTAATGAGCATAGGCTGCACTTTCTGAAGAAACAATTCCAAGTGAATGGTATAAATATTATTGATAAATCTCCGACAATCACTATTGGAAGTTTTCAAATACCTCTACCTACTGTCAAAAAGAAATATGAAATGCTTATTATTGGGGACATTCATATCCCCATTGAGGTAACTTAGTGATTTCCGAAAGTTCTTCAGTTTCATGCTAATCGAAGGTGGTTGTTAATAAGACCTAATCAACCTCATTAATGAATCATTTTTTAGCGGTATGAAGTTGATGAATTTAATAAGCACTACTTTCTGTCCCTACTTTCTATTTTCTGATTTTATTAGTTAAATAAAATAAAATGCCATGTTTGTCTGTTTTCTAAATTTCCCGTGCAATAAAAAAATGACCAAAAAATAAAAGTTCTCAGAATGCCCTGAAAAATTTACACGATTTTTTTTTGAATATTTAGGAATTTATGGTGCAAATAATAGCAGAGGGAGGTGCACCACGTGGGCAGAACCCACCTGGGCTCGCCAGGACCCCCAGGCAGGCCCTGGTGGGTTGTGTTCCCCATGTGGCCCCCCTCACTTACCTCTTCACCCCACATCATCACTTACCTCCAGAAAAAAATCTCCATTGCTCTCTCTCCCGTGTTCTTGCTCTCAAACCCGCGGATTTCGATCTCTTTGCTCGAAGCTCCGTTTCCGAAACTGTTTCGGGGGATTGTTGCTTGAAAATTGTACGCGGACATGAATATCTTCAGGAAGTTTGGCTCTAGGAAGAACTCCAAGGGTGTTATTGGGGAGCCTTCTGACAGTGATCTCCACCCTGGGAAGTTGGCGGAGGTACGGCCGTGCGAATGGCCGCACACCCCGTTCTTGGAAGAGGCTGGAATTCTTCAGGAGTTCACACAATATGTTGCTAATGCCGGCCTCACCGACTTCATCGCAGATGAGTGTGACTAGCACCAAATCCTCACAAACATCTTTGTTCAGAGTTTTACTTTCCTTCCTAGAAATAATCCCCCTGAAGTGAGCTTTGATTCATATGCTAAAAACCATCAGATACCACTTACTTAATTTTGTGATATATGCATGCTCCCTTCTGATGGGAGTTTAGCTGAGCCTAGGCCGACTGGGTTTGAGGCCTTTTATCGCACATTGACAGTGGGAGATGAGAGAGGGGTGTCAGCCACCACGGCTGCTAGCATACACTTTCCTACCGTACATTATTTTGCTTTATTTGTTGCTAAGTGCTTGCTTGCTAGAAAGAAAGTAGGTGTGCTCAACGCACCACACTTTGCTGTTTTACGCCGAGCACTGGAGGGCGACAACACTCGTAGCTTGGGAGCTATTGTAGCTCGTTGCCTCCATCTTAATAAATCTCAGGGTGAAATACATGGTGGGAGTTTTGCTACTCCTTTGGCGGCTCACTTCAATGTTGAGATACGCCCTCATGATTACCCTCTAAGCAAGGTTTACTTAGACCGTGCAGCCATGGAACACCATCATTTTCTTGCAAATGATTATCCTAACATCCCCATTCCTTATAACCTGGTCTTTAGTGTTAAAACTCGTGATATTATTCCCTTGCCTGCACCTGCTTTGTTTGATTCTGCTGCCACGGGTGGATATAGGATTATTCCTGCGGACATATCATCGCCTACCAGAACGCTTAGGCTGCTGCAGAGGCAACATAGGAGGAACCTCAGCAGTGGGATGAGTGGATGCCTGCTCCTCAGCACCCCTACTACTCTCCAGGCTACTGATCGACTACCAACTTAGGCCAAAAGCCTAAGCTTGGGGGAGTACGTGTTTCTCGCCAACATTACATTTATGTCTACATATCATTCTATTTGTCGGTGTTCACACTCTTTCATTGTATCATCCATGCTTACATTTATTTTCTTGCTTTCTTCTTGTGTGTTTGAAAAATTTAGAAAAATCAAAAAAAAAAGTTGTAGTAATTTACTTTCTATGCATCCTTAGTTGTAGTAGTAATATTAAAAAGAAAACCCAAAAAGAATTCCTTGTTCTTCTTTTGCTTGTTGGGAGCTTTCCCATGTAAATAGTTTTTCTTGTTTTTGATTTTCCCTTTTATTTGCTTGTTCAAGAAAACCAAAAACTCCAAAAATATTTCAGTGTGTTTCTCTGAATTACTTTTCCTTTAATTCGAGTTGTACAGAGGAGAAGGCCACGATGAAAATGTTGAGTGGCTCTCATATGAATAATTCTTGATCTAATAAAGAGCACATTTTACCTTGTCTTCTCTTGTTGAATAAAATGTTTGCATATTCCAGCTTAGTCCACGACACTCTTGCACTATTATTATTTTATGCAAGTGAAAGGCAATAATGATGACATTCGATGAACTTGTCGTGGCAGAGAGAAACTGGTATGAACTCTACTTGTTCTGTTTGTGTAAATATGTTTAACCTAATATCCATGATTCAGCCCATTATGATTAAACACGTTTGCAATGACAATTGGAGATTATAGTTTCTCATGCCATGCATAAGTAGCTGGGAGTTAATAATGATTTATCTTGGATATCAACATAGCGTTAAGATGATTGTGATGTAGTATGATGATATGGTATCCTCCTCTGAATGTTCGAGTGGCTTGACTTGGCACATGTTTATGCATGTAGTTGAATCAAAACCAACATAGCCTCTATGATATTTATGTTCATGGTGTTCATATCCTACTCATGCTAGTGTCCAATGTTACTTATGCATAATGCATGGTTATGATCGTTGTTGCTCTCTAGCTGGCCGCTTCTCAATCTAATTGCTAGCCTTCGCCTGTACTAAGTGGGAACTATGCTTGTACATCAAAAACCTGGAAAGCAAAGTTATTCCAGATGAGTCCACCATACCTACCTATATATGGTATTACACTGTCGTCCTAAGTAAATTTGAGTGTTTATTCACTCGCCATCGCACGAGAAAAGGGCAGTAATAGGGATGCCCAGTCCTAAACTGCAAAATACAAAAGGAGTTTGTAGCTCGAATAATCAAACAAAAACTCCCAATGGAGTCAAAACCTTTACTTTTATCGCTGGGAACTGGCACTAGCTTGTTTAGCATGTAGATATTGATAACTGATGGTCGTGAAGTAAATGAGAAGGGTGCATGTCTCAAAATATCATTTATCTCTATTTTTAAAACTGAGCTCTAGCACCTCTACAAATCACTGCTTCCCTCTGCGAAGGGACTATCTATTTACTTTTATGTTGTGTCATCACCTTCTTAAACAAGCGCTAGAAACTGAGAGAGCACAGCTGTCATGATTTATGCATTGTGTGTAGCTAATGTTGGGTGCATCATGACTGTATCTTTTCTACCATGAATTACAATGTTTAGTCGCTGTTTGAACTTTGGAGGTGCTCTGCATTTATGTTTTGCGGTCTCAGAAAGGGCTAGCGAGATACCACTATTGTCATATTATATCATGGTTGTTTTGACAACATGTTTCCATTTGAGATATCTTATTATCGCTCGCTAGATGATTATGTCATTGATATGAATCATTATAATCTTTAAGATTTATTGTTGACATGGTTATTTATAATGATTGGCTGAAAACCTGGGTGCTCTTTAAGCTTATTTATGCAAACAAGAGCAAAAGAGTTCGTAAAAGTTTTTCTTTTTCACTTTCAGTTTATCAACTGAATTGCTTGAGGACAAGCAAAGGTTTAAGCTTGGGGGAGTTGATATGTCTCCAATGTATCTACTTTTTCTCACACTTTTCCTCTTGTTTTGGACTCTAATTTGCATGATTTGAATGAAACTATCCCCGGACTGATGTTGCTTTCAGCAGAACTACCATGGTGTTGATTTTTGTGCAGAAATAAAAGTTCTGGGAATGGAACGAAACTTCATGAGGATTTTTATTTTAATAATAAGAATTTATGGAGAGGGGCACCTGGGTGGGCACAACCCACCAGGGCGCGATCCCCTCTCCTGGTGCGCCCACGTGGGTTGTCCCCACCTGGAGGCCCCCGCTGACCCTGAAACCGACACTATAAAATCCTATTTTCGGAGAAAAAAATAGGGAGAAAGAATTATCATGATCCACGAGACAGAGACGCAGCCAAGCCCTATTCTTGCTCGCGAGGGTAGATCTGGAGTCCGTTTGGGGCTCCGGAGACGGGGGATCTTCGTTCTTCATCATCACCAACCCTTCTCCATCGCCAATTCCATGATGCTCCCCACCAGGAGTGAGTAATTCCTTTGTAGGCTCGCTGGTCGGTGAGGAGTTGGATGAGATTCGTCATGTAATCGAGTTAGTTTTGTTAGGGCTTGATCCCTAGTATTGACTATGTTCCTAGATTGATGTTGCTATGACTTTGCTATGCTTAATGCTTGTCATTTTGGGCCCGAGTGCCATGTACTCAGATCTGAACTGTTTATGTTCTCATCATTATATCCATGTTTTAGATCCGATCTTGCAAGTTATAGTCACCTACTATGTGTTATGATCCGGCAACCCCGGAGTGACAATAACCGGGCCTGCTCCCGGTGATGACCGTAGTTTGAGGAGTTCATGTATTCACTATGTGTTAATGCTTTGTTCTGGTTCTCTATTAAAAGGAGGCCTAATATCCCTTAGTTTCCAATACGGACCCCACTGCCACGGGAGGGTAGGACAAAAGATGGCATGCAAGTTCTTTTATTAAAGCACGTATGACTATTTACGGAATACATGCCTACACTATATCGATGAACTGGAGCTAGTGCCGTATCGCCCTAGGTTATAACTGTAACATGATGAATATCATCCAACAAGTCACCCATCCAATGCCTACAAATTTATCTTATACTGTTTTTGCTATGTTACTACTGCTATCATCACTGTTACACTTGCTACAAAATTACTGCTATCACTGTTACTGTTACCGTTGTTGTTGTCACTATTATCAAAACTATCAAACTACTTTGCTACTGATTACTTGATGCAGATAATTAATCTCCAGGTGTGGTTGAATTGACAACTCAGCTGCTAATACCTTCAAATATTCTTTGGCTCCCCTTGTGTCGAATCTATAAATTTGGGTTGAATACTCTACCCTCGAAAATTGTTGCGATCCCCTATACTTGTGGGTTATCACACGTGTACTCCCTCGGTCCGTGAAAAACTGTACATCTAGCATTAGAAAATTTTCCAACAAAGAGTGTATATCTACACTTCGAATGCACTTAGCCTTTAATCTAATCGATATTTCTTGACTGATGCACCAACTTGTGCTCTAGCCATAGGCTACATGTCTATCCTTAATTCCAGCATGCAACAACCTTCATTTAATCTTCTTCTCTTAATGGTTGCATGCACACATAAGTCTGCTATTTTTGGGTGTTAATTATGCCATGAAGTTCTGGTTCCTCTTGGTCAATGTGTAAATCTCTATATGTACGGTGTTTCACGGACGGAGGGAGTAGGTTGAGCACTTGAGCGTGAGCGTGTGTGTTGTGTCGTGTGCTGTGTGCCGCATGGATGTGTGAGTGCTGGGTGCTTGCATGTGTACATGTGAGTGTTGCATGTTGCATGCATGCATGCATGCATGAGGCTATTACTCCCTCCCATTGACATGTTCATATTTAAAGCTTCATTAAAACGTTGCATGCAATAATTAAGAGAAAACCCACCAATGCGTGTAAAAGTTCTGGTCATTTGTTCCTCACGCATGCAACGTTGAGTACTTTCGTAAACATAATTTTCTTGAGGAAAACGATCCCATTATTGAGTACTTTCGGAATAATATTCTTCGGGCACTCATCATTTACTAGTACCTTGGTTGATGATTTTTTCATTGACCTATATATAAACCTCCATCCTGGTTTAATGGTTCCCTTCGTACTTAGTGTAAAATTTTGACCATAAACTTAACTAACAAAGTGTCAATGCATGTCATTAAAAACTATGTTCAAATACGAATCCAGTGATATGATTTTTGGTGACATGCATTAACATTTTATTTGTTAAATAGAGGGTCAAAATTTGCAAAAAAAACTACTAGTACTCCTACATTATTGGCGCCGAGTGCCTTGGACAATGTTTCATCTTGTTGGATAGGTTGAGAGTAGAGGCATAGAGATACTATACATAGGAAGTCTTAGCGATCCATTATTCCCCATCTCGGTCAGAGAGAACTATTCAACTTGTCTTCACAGTGAAGTGACAATACATGCTGCAGCAGATGGAACACTTAATTAATAAGCTAAACCAGCATGTTGGTGTTACTAAATTAGCCTTACCCAGTACTGCCATCATGTTTGCGAGTGGAGCACGTTTCCGCAAATACGCCTACGCACCTCTCTCTTCCATTAGCTGACATATGGGCCCTCTTGAGGTAGACCCACATGTCATCAGCTTAACTATTTACACTCTGAAGGACGGTCCTTGTAGTAGTACGAGTAGAATTGAGATTTAATGCACTTTCTTCCCCGTCTTTCACTCTTCTTCCTCCTCTCTTCCCCATCGTCGGCCGCACACCATTTCCCCCGCTCACTACTCGCTCGCTCGCGCCATCTTCCTTGGTAGCTGATACGTCTCCAACGTATCTATAATTTATGAAATATTCTTGCCATGTTTACAACAATTTTATATGGTTTTGGTATGATTTGATTAGAACTAACCCGGACTGACGTTGTTTTCAGCAGAACTACCGTGTTGTCGTTTGTTTTGCAGAAATAAAAGTTCTTGGAATGGGATGAAAATTTACGGTGGCTTTTTATGGACCAAAAGAGATCCCCGAAGCATCAGAGCTGGGCCAGAAGAGTCCTGAGGCAACCACAAGCATGGGGGCGCGCCCTACCCCCCGGGAGGGTGCTCATGTCTTACCGCTGCCTCGTGGACCCCCTTGACGTGAGACTAATGCCAAAAATTCCTATAAATACCAAAACCCCTGAAAAGAAACCTAGATCGGGAGTTCCACTGCCGAAAGCCTCTGTAGCCACGCAAAACCAATCTAGGTCCTCTCTGGCACCATGCCGGAGGGGGCCATCATCACCAGAGGCCATGGAGGAGGAAGCCAGAGGGGGCCATCATCACCATGTAGGCCAAGGACCAGAAGAAGAACCTCTCACCATCTAGCGGAGGCCATGGAGGAGGAAGCACAATGGAGGCTCTCTCCCCCTCTCTCTCTCTCGGTGGCGCCAGAGTTCCGCCGGGGGAACCATCGCCGCGGTGATCATCTTCATCAACATCAGCATCTTCATCACCTTCCTCATCTCTTTTACACGGTCCACTCTCCCGCACCCCGCTGTAATCCCCTACTTCAACATGGTGGTTTATGCCACATACTATGATCCAATGATGTGTTGCCATCCTATGATGTTTTGAGTAGATTTCTTTTGTCTTTTGGGTTGATTGACGATCTAGATTGGTTTGAGTTGTATGCTTTATTTTGGTGCTGTCCTATGGTGCCTTCGGCGCCATGCACACGTGAAGGAGTCCCACTATAGGGTGTTGCAATACGTTCATGATTCGCTTATAGTGGGTTGCTAGAGTGACAGAAGCTTAAACCCGAGTAAGGGGGTTGTTGCGTATGGCATAATGGGGACTTGATACTTTAATGCTATGGTTGGGTTTTACCATCATGATCTTTAGCAGTTGTGGATGCTTGCTAGAGTTCCAATCATAAGAGCATATGATCCACGTAGAGAAAGTATGTTAGCTTATGCCTCTCCCTCATATGAAATTGAAATAATTATTATCGATCTTGTTAACAATTTCCTAGGACAATTCCGCACGCCGACCCATCATGATTCCACACTTGCTATTTGTAATATATTATAATATATTCTAACTTTATGCTAACAACACCTATGTTTATATTTTATCTCTCCGATATAATGAAAAGTTATCCTCTTCATACCCATAATGTAGTTTTATTTCTCCTTTCTAGATGAAAGCAAACGCTCGATGTATGTAGAGTTGTATCAGTGGCAGATAGGACTTGAGAGAATATTGATCTTACCTTTATTTCCTTGTGGGTTCGACACTCCATACTTATAACTTCCACCTTTGGAAATTGCTACTATGATACCTTGCACTTGGGGATTATCAAGCTCTTTTCTAGCGCCGTTGCCGGGGAGCAATAGCGTGGGGTTGATATTCTCGTGTGTGCTTCTTCGCTTTCTTCACTAAGTAGATTTTGTTTTCCCTTTTATTTTTGTTTCCTTTAGTTGTGGGAGAAACAAACAAAAAAAATTAAAGAATGCAAAATACAAAAAAAAATTACTTGCCTCTTTTCCCTAAAAACTTTTTCAAAAAGAGAAGTGATTGGAAGGTTATGCATTGGAGAAGTGAGGGTCGACCTTGAACACTTGTGTTCATGCTCATGGAAACAATGTAGAATTTTTCATGGAATTTTCTCAAAAATAAGTATCCCCTTTTATATATTCATTGTATTATAAAAATAATGTGTCAAGTCTTGGCTTTAGAGTGTTTAAATTGCTTGTTAGGTGTGTGCAGCAGAAAAAACAGAAACTTTTGTTGTAGTAATTGAATTTACATTTTTTACTGGAGCGTGACAAAACCTTGAAATTTTTACAATGCAAATTGTATATTTTGTCCTAATTTAAAAAAAATTGGACTTACAGAAGTTTACGAAGTTTCCAGATTGCTACAGGCTGTCCTGTTTTTGACAGATTCTGTTTTCTATATATTGTTCGCTTATTTTGATGAATCTATGGGTTGTATCAGGGGGTATGAACCATGGTGTTGTAATACAGTAGATATAATGCTAATATGAAATTGGAATGAGTTTACAACAATACCTTAAGGTAGTGATTTGCTTTATTATACTAACGGATCTCACAAGGCTTTTGTTAAGTTTTGTGTGGATGAAGTGTTCGAAGATCGCGGAGTTGTCAATATGAAAAGAATAAGTAGAGATAAGAGTTCAAGCTTGGGGATCAACAAGGCACCCCAAGTAAATATTTCAAGGATACTCAAGCATCTAAGCTTGGGGATGCCCCGGTTGGCATCCCATCTTTCTTCTTCAACAGTTATTGGTATATCTTGGTTTTTTTTTGTTCACATGATATGCGTCTTTTGTATGTACTTTACTTTTCTTTTCCTTAATGCACCATGCTACTATGAGATAGTCCTTCATTTATTTATAGAATGCTTCATGTGCTTCACTTAAATCTATTGAATATGGCTTTATAGAATGCTCTCTATGGTTCACTTAAATCTTTTGAGTATGGCTTTATATAATGCTTCATGTGCTTCACTTATATATTCTGAGCTTGGATATTAGTCAATCTATATTAATTGTAGAATGATTTACGAACTTCACTTATATATTTTAGAGTATGAATAAAATTATCATCAAAATTGGGCTTGGAAGAGTATCATTAAAATATCATGCCTAGCTGAAAGGCATTAAAGAAAAGCACTTGTTGGGAGACGACCCAATATTTATCCTTATTGTTCTTGTGTGTTGTCATGACTATGCTACTGTAGTAATCATGTTTTATAGCTTTTGTTTCAATAAAGTGCCAAGTAAGACCTTTGGAATGATCTACGGTGATAGTTGATTCGATATTGCTGAAAAATAGAAACTTTTGCGCATATTGGAAGAATTTTAAAAAAATCACAAAAGCATGCTTTTGATCTGAATTTTAACACAAGATTGATATAAAATTGCCTAGGTTGTCCTAATGTTTCAGATTTTTTGGAGTAGCAGAAGTATGATTGTTGTTCAGATCATTACAAACTGTTCTGTTTCTGACAGATTCTGTTTTCAATGCATAATTTGCTTGTTTTCTAGTTTCTATGGCTTATATTGCTCAATATAAATTGTATAAATTATATGGTACAGTAGGCATTGTGTGAGAACAATTTTGAATCTTATCTTGATAGTACCAAAGTGAAAGATTTGCTCTTTATCATATTAACCCATCTCATGAAGTTCCAGTAAGTTTTGTGTGATTGAAGTTTTCAAGTTTTGGGTGAGATATCGATATGAGGTGAATAAGGAGTGGAAAGACCCTAAGCTTGGGGATTCCCAAGGCAACCCCAAGGTAATATTCAAGGAAGACTCAAGCGCCCAATCTTGGGGATGCCCCTGAAGGCAACCCCTCTTTCGTCTTCAAAACTATCGGTATACCTTAGTCGGAGCTATATTATTATTCGTCACATGATATGTGTTTTTCTTGGAACGTATTTTCATTTTACTTGTTGTTTGAATAAAATCATTGGATCTGAATATTAAATGAGAGAGTCCTCCCATGGATAGTTAATTATTTGACTACTCATTGATCTTCACTTATATCTTTTTGAAGTAGTTTGTCATTTACTCTCGTGCTTCACTTACATTCTATGAGTAAATGGTTGAATGGATTGAATATGATAAATCTGAAATTATATCTATTTCATATGCTTATCCCATGGGGAGTAATGACTTCACATATAAGAAGTATAGGTGGTAAAATTTATTAAAAGTTAACAAACACAATATTGGTCACTTGAACAATTCATGGAAGAATATTGAAGGAAGAGAGATTTCATATATAAACATACTATCTTGGACATCTTCTATGATTGTGAGCCCCATTAATTATTTTCAAACTTGATAAAATGAGTTGAAGTTGGACAAGGAAGATAACGTAATGAGTTATGTTTGGGTATATTTGTATAGAAGTTATAGTGTTATGAACCCTCCAACATGTGGTGCTTGCTTAGGATCTTTTGCTCGCCAAAATTTTGTACTAAGTAGAGATACTACTTGTTCATCCAAAAAAAATTAAACCCCATTTCATGCCATGAGGGTGCACCATATCTACCTATGGATTGAATAAGATCCTTCAAGTAAGTTGTCATCAGTGCAAAAAAGCAATGAAAATTGCTCCTAAATATGTATGATCTTTTGTAAGGGAAAATAAGCGTTGGACGAACTTGTGATGGTAAAGAAATAAAATCGATGGACTGCATAATAAAGGTTGCTATCACAAAGGCGAATACAATGTGGCGTTCCTTTGCATTAAGGGTTTGCACATCCAAAATTAAAAAGCGCATGACAACCTCTGCTTCCCTCTACGAAGGGCCTATCTTTAACTTTCATGGATTTACTTTTATGCAAGAGTCAATAGTTTTCCTTCTTATTTGAACCTCAATTATTCTTTACTTGGCAAGCATCATGTGGTAGGGAAAGATCCAAGCATATATGGCCATTCAATTATATTTGATCATGAATTATTATTGTTAACAATTATCTATATGACAAATAAGTTGGGAGGCGAAACATTAATCCCCTATCTTTCTCTGTGTTCGATGGATTCTATTTGTTCTAAAAATATTCTTTGAGTGTTAGCAATCATGGAAGACTATATAATAGTTGATATGTGGAATTTTCTAAATCAAAGCTCTTACATAGACCCTTCTGATACGTCTCCAACGTATCTATAATTTATGAAGTATTCATGCTATTATATTATCCATCTTGGTTGTTTTATGGGCTTTACTATGCACTTTTATATTACTTTTGGGACTAACCTATTGACCTAGAGCCCCGTGCCAGTTTCTGTTTTTCCCCTTGTTTCAGTGTTTCGCAGAAAAAGAATATCAAACGGAGTCCAAACGGAATGAAACCTTCGGAAAAATTATTTTTGGAAAGAAAGCAATCGGGGATACTTGGAGTGCACGTCAGGGGATCAACGAGGAAGGCACGAGCAGGGGGGCGCGCCCACCCCCCTAGGCGCGCCCTCCACCCTCGTGGGCCCCTCGTGGCTCCCCTGACATATTTCTTCCTCCTATATATACCAATATACCCTAAAACCATCGGGGAACATGAGAGATCGGGAGTTCCGCCGCCGCAAGCCTCTGTAGCCACCAAAAACCAATCGGGACCCTGTTCCGACACCCTGCCGGAGGGGGGATCCCTCACCGGTGGCCACCTTCGTCATCCCGGCGCTCTCCATGACGAGGAGGGAGTAGTTCACCCTCGGGGCTGAGGGTATGTACCAGTAGCTATGTGTTTGATCTCTCTCTCTTGTGTTCTTGATTCAAAGACGATCTTGATGTATCGCGAGCTTTGCTATTATAGTTGGATCTTATGATGTTTCTCCCCCTCTACTCTCTTGTAATGGATTGAGTTTTCCCTTTGAAGTTATCTTATCAGATTGAGTCTTTAATGATTTGAGAACACTTGATTTATGTCTTGCGTGGGATAACCATGGTGACAATGGGTTATTCTATTGATTCACTTGATGTATGTTTTGGTGATCAACTTGCGGGTTCCGCCCATGAACCTATGCATAGGGGTTGGCACACGTTATCGTATTGACTCTCCGGTAGAAACTTTGGGGCACTCTTTGAGGTTCTATGTGTTGGTTGAATAGATGAATCTGAGATTGTGTGATGCATATCGTATAATCATACCCACGGATACTTGAGGTGACATTGGAGTATCTAGGTGACATTAGGGTTTTGGTTGATGTGTGTCTTAAGGTGTTATTTTACTACGAACTCTAGGGCTGTTTGTGACACTTATAGGAATAGCCCAATGGATTGATCGGAAAGAATAACTTTGAGGTGGTTTCGTACCCTACCATAATCTCTTCGTTTGTTCTCTGCTATTAGTGACTTTGGAGTGACTCTTTGTTGCATGGTGAGGGATAGTTATATGATCCAATTATGTTATTATTGTTGAGAGAACTTGCACTAGTGAAAGTATGAACCCTAGGCCTTGTTTCCTAGCATTGCAATACCATTTACGCTCACTTTTATCATTAGTTACCTTGCTGTTTTTATATTTTCATATTACAAAAACCTATATCTACCATCCATATTGCACTTGTATCACCATCTCTTCGCCGAATTAGTGCACCTATACAATTTACCATTGTATTGGGTGTGTTGGGGACACAAGAGACTCTTTGTTATTTGGTTGCAGGGTTGCTTGAGAGAGACCATATTCATCCTACGCCGCCCACGGATTGATAAACCTTAGGTCATCCACTTGAGGGAAATTTGCTACTGTTCTACAAACCTCTGCACTTGGAGGCCCAACAACGTCTACAAGAAGAAGGTTGTGTAGTAGACATCAAGCTATTTTCTAGCGCCGTTGCTGGGGAGGCTAGGTAAGCGACACTCACACCCCGTCAACTAAGCTCTTTTCTGGCGCCGTTGCCAGGGAGGTGTGTGCTTGAAGGTATATCTTTAGATATTGCAATCGAATCTTTTAGTTTCTTGTTTTATCACTAGTTTAGTTTATAAAAGAAAACTACAAAAAAATGGAATTAAGGTTGCCTCATATGCTTCATCTTTTTAATGTCTTTCGTGAAAATGATGGGAAGGAAAATTGTGCTCAAGTACTAGAAGAAGAATTACATAGAATGCTTGGCATAAAATATGTGAATGATGATCATGATTGCAATGTTGTTAGTATGAATTCTTTGAATATCCATGATGCTAATGATATGAAAAGGCCCCATCTTGGGGATGCTATGTTTGATGAGGATGACACATTTGAGAATATATTTGCTGAAATTAATGATTGTCCCAAGCTTGGGGATGCTACGTTTAATGAAGATGATATTTTTAGCCTCCCAAGTTTTGATATGCAAAGTTGTTATGATGATAGCATGCCTTCTACCTATGATGATTATATTGATGAAAGTGGGTTTGGAAGAGTGTCAACTTTAGGAAGTAATGATCCCACTATTTTGGAGGATGTTGCATCTTATAATATTTATGAAAGTGGATTCGGAGAGTTCATGAATTTATTTAGTGATGAGTCCACTATCTTGGAAGAGGTTTCAATCAATTATGATGAGAACAAAGTTGCTACTTATGATGATTATTGTGATGAGACTTATGCTATAAAAAGTAGTGATTACCCTTTTTCTGAACATTACTCTTTTAATGTGGAAACAATTTATAGTATTCAAGTCTCTTATGATACTCCCACTATTCTGAATGAGAAGAATTTTGCTTACGTGGAAAGTAGTAAATTTTTTATGCAAGTAGATCATGAAAAGAGTGCTTTAGATGCTGGTTATATTGTTGAATTCATTCATGATGCTACTGAAAATTATTATGAGGGAGGAATATATGCTTGTAGGAATTGCAATAATATCAAGTTTCCTCTCTATGTGCTTAAGGTTTTGAAGTTATGCTTGTTTTGCCTTCCGATGCAAGTTGATTCTTGTTCCCATAAGTTCTTTTCTCACAAAATACCTATGCATAGGAAGTGGGTTAGACTTAAATGTGCTAGTCATGTTCTTGATGACGCTCTCTTTATGTTTCAATTCTTATCTTTACGTGAGCATCATTGAAATCGTCATGCCTAGCTAGGGGCATTAAACGTTAGCGCTTGTTGGGAGGCAACCCAATTTTATTTTAGTTTATTGCTTTTTTGTTTTGTTTAGTAATAAATAATATGTATAGCTTCTGTTTAGATGTGGTTTTATGTTTTAATTAGTGTTTGTGCCAAGTAGGACCTTTGGGAAGACTTGGGTGAAGTCGTTATGATCATGCTGTAAAAAAAACAGAAACTTTAGCGCTCACGAGATTAGCTAAAACTTTTTACTGGAGAGTGCTATTTAGTTGATTCTTTTTGAAGATGATTACTAGAATTATTCCTCAGGTCCACCAATTTATTTTAGAATTTTTTGAGTTCCAGAAGTTTGCGTTAGTTACAGATTACTACAGACTGTTCTGTTTTTGACAGATTCTGTTTTTCGTGTGTTGTTTGCTTATTTTGATGAACCTATGGCTAGTAAAATAGTTTATAAACCATAGAGAAGTTGGAATACAGTAGATTTAACACCAATATAAATAAATAATGATTTCATTAGAGTACCATGAAGTGGTGTTTTGTTTTCTTTCGCTAACGGGGCTCACGAGATTTTCTGTTAAGTTTTGTGTTGTGAAGTTTCCAAGTTTTGGGTAAAGATTCGATGGACTATGGAATAAGGAGTGGCAAGATCCTAAGCTTGGGGTTGCCCAAGGCACCCTGTGGGGACCCCGACTCATAAGTCGTGATCACCGAATGCACGTGTACAGTGATCCCAGAGATCAATGCTCACTGAATACACAGAAGCTGAATAACAAGAGTCTTACATCCATACATACCGTTTTACACAAGTAGGACCATTATGGTCAAGTCTTGAGTGTATCATCGCAGCGGAAACCTTCAATCACAACTTGGACCCATGCCATCTGCCTTAACCCTACAGGCATTCTGACTGGGAAGCGTCCTAGCTCGCATGTTCGTCACCGAAGTATTGTTCATCATATCCTGTTCTTTCATGCCTGGCCAATAAAATAACCAGTGGCAAGCCAATGAGTACTTTGAATGTACTCGCAAGCAACCCATGTTTTGGTTCAAGGTACAACAATGCATGATATAGGTAAATTTTTGCAGAAAGCTAGTTTTGAGTGCAATGACATGTTCAAAAACTTGTAAGACATGCATCAGGAGAATTCAAGTAACCATGAGGACAGGTTACAGAAATCAACATAAATAGAGTGGGCACCAACCCAACTCAAATCATGTCAAGTCCCTTGACTTGACCCAAGTAGTTTTATCAACACACACACACACGGTTTGTAAGCATGTGGACGTAGCCCAAGAGCGGTTACCCAACTGTCCTTGACCGTGGACACGGCTATTCGAATAGTTTTACACTCTGCAGAGGTTGCGCACTTTACCCACAAGATCCGGGGAACTTCCGTGTCATCCACGACCCGCGATACCTCAAGTACCCGGGGTAAGCACCCGATCACTACCTTTCCCTAGACGACACTAACAAAGAGTCCACTCGTTGCTCCGTATCCTCACGATGTACATCATACGAGACTCGCTCGAGATCGTAACATCCGAGAGGGGACACAATGGTGTATCCGGTGCCCTGTGAAAACAGTCATGGCCGCCCTACCTGGCATGACCCGTCCAGAGAGAGCACCAACTCTCCCCCGTCACTAGTAATGTGGGCTCCAAGCTAGTATCAGCCTAGGTAATCAATAATGCCCTTTCCCATATAAGGGTAGAGTGGTTGTGCATGTAAGGTTGGAATAACGGTCGCAACTTAAACCAATCCGTTTTGGAAACAACACACATACTTGCCTCGGTACACCACTTCGTCATCAAGTGGCTACCCAACTCATCATCTCCCTCGGGCATAAGTGGCACCCGATGGGGTTTTCAAAAAGTCTTTTGAAAATACTTTGTCTCCATCACCATGCATACTCCCGTCCCTTTTTGTGTAGCACTACTTTAGCATCCTATCTACTCCCACCGGCGTAACCCTCATAAGAAGGTAGGGTTATGCACAATGCAAGTATCAACGAGGAAGTACGGTGGCAAACCATCAAGTGTTTACCACCTCATCATGATTCCGTTGCAACAACAATATGGTGCTATATGGCATGCATAAAAAGGGTTTCATAGACATGGTCAAAGGGCTGCTTGCCTGGTTCATCAGAGTCTTGAGATCTTCTGGTCCTTCTCCAAGTACTCCGTCTACTTCGTCAACTAACGTTGAAACAATCACAATAAGCAACACAACAAGGTAGAAAATAAAAGTGCTCTAAAAATGTGACTTGGACTTTTCTAGGATACCTCTGGTCATATGAGGAATGACCAAAGTGATTTCAATGGAATTGGATAAGTGAATATTTCTAAACATTTTGATATGATGGAATCAAGGGGTTTATGGATTTGCAAGAAGTGTACAGAAACGTATTTTTGAAAAATGTGAAAAGGCACCCATTTAACAATTCATGATTTTAGAAGCATCTGGGAGTTGGTTTCACTGGATTTGGAGTTCAAATGGTTTCTCTATGAATTTGCAAAGTTGGCTATATAAGAAGAAATAGACCATTATTTGAGGTGATACAGAAAGTATTAGTAAAAATGTTCAGAAACTAAGTTTTGAACTTATAGACATCTAGGATTTTGAATCATGGAATTTGGATAAAAAATGGGCTCCCTATGATTTTCTAAAGTTTATCAAAGAAATCGAAAAATATGATTTGCTAATTATTTGTGAAAGAAATATTTCTGTAAAAATGTGCAAGTAGCACCATGTGATAGGGAATGAATTTAGAAACTACTAGAAATTTGAATCATCAAATTTGGAGTTAATTTGAACTGTTTATGGATTTTTGAAGTTGACTGGAAAAAGAAAAAGGAAATAAGGCTTTAACCTTATCCTGCGCACAAGGCGACAGATTGACAGTGGGCCGGCCCAGCCGCATGGCCGCACGGGGCGACATAGGCGACGTCGAAGGCGAACTCCGGGAGCTACGCCTTTGCCGCGGGTAGGCGGCTCCGGCGGAAGCCGTTTCCACTTATCCACATCAGCGGACAGGGTCAACGCTCTCTGCGGCTGACGTGTGGGGCCCGCGGGGAGGTGGGGCCCGCCCACTGGTCGCCATCTTCCTCTCGTCAGGCGGGCAGGACAGGCGAGGTTGGGCTCGACCGGCACTCATCCGGCGATTGCCGGCGCTTCCGGCCGTCTCCCGCGACGCCCGCCTATGGGAGAGCTTCGGTAGCGGGCCAGCGGATCCGTTAGGTTGGTCTGCAATGCCACCGGAGGGACCGAGGTGACCGCGGCTTCGACGGCGGCGGGGAGGCCGTCGGCCGTCGGTGGCCCTAGCGCTGGAGTCCCTCAAGGCTTGAGGAGGTGGGGAGGATCGCCGAACCACGAGGACCCCTTTGGTGGAGGAATGGGAGGGAGGCGAGCTCGGCGTTTCGAATTTGAGCGAGCCAAGCGGGCGGCCGTCTTGGTGGTAGGAGGAGAAGGGAGGCACGAGAGGAGAAGTTGGCTGCTCGAGGAGGTCTCTGGGGGAAGATAGAGTGAATGGCACCCAGAGGGGGGGCTCGGGATGGTCGTTTAAGGCGGGGTGACGGTGCAACGTGGACGGCGTCCATGGCCACGGCCTAGGCGATGCCGGAGGCCGAATTGGCACACTCGTCCATGTCCGGGGTGCTCGTGGGCATGGACCAGGTCAAGTGGGAAGGGAAGAAGGAGTGGGGCGAGCTCCTGCGGGTCCCAAGCGCGTGCGCGCACTGGCGGAGCTGGGCGGTGCTCGGGCACACGTGAGCACGGGAAGGAGGGAGAGAGGGAGGAGGGGGCCGACCAGCTGCCGTGTTTAGGACGTCGAGGCGCCTCGTCGGGCGTGCTGGGGAGGCCCGAGGTGGCCGGAGGCGTCGGACAGAGGGCGGCTATAGTGCCTGGGCGCACTGTAGCGCGCTCTGGAGCATGCAAATGGCCGGCATGGACATTTTTAAAGGCCCAGGGCATGTCCCCTTGTGCCTTGGGGTTGCCTTGGATGCCCTGGGGTGGAGAGATGCTAGGTGGTATGCTCAATATTGAAATGGGAGAGAGAGGAGGTGTTGCCATGGGTGAACAGAGAGAGAAAGAGGTGGGTGTTACCCCCAAATAATTGAGCTGATGAAGGAGGATAGTTACTGGAGGTAGGAGAGGGTCAGGAGCAGCTGTGGTACAAAGTTGAGCCCATGGAGATTAGTGGAAGAGGCCAAAAATGGATTTTTGGTAAAGTGGCGTAAGGTGTTTGATGCTTGTTTGGGTAAGAAAATGAACTCCATTTGGCATGAGACTCCACAGGTGAAATGGCACATATAATTAGGGTGTTCCACCAAATTTGAGCTCATTTGGTCAAAGTGGCCAATGTAACTTTGGTAAACCCTAGAAATTAGCAGAAATGAACTTGTGTAGATCTAGTTGAGCAAATCACTTCTCCTTGATGCACCACTTGGTGTAGTGTCATCATTTGAGGTTATGAACATGCCCACAAAAGTTGAGACCAAAAGGAGAAAGTTGCCAATGTAGAGTTGTTCAAATTTGGTTCTGGACAGGAAGGTTTTTGGGGCACTTTGATCAAGTTAACTTGTTCTCCAACTTGTGCCACTTGGTCTAGATGCATTATTAGACCATTTGAGCCTGTTCAAAAGGTTTGAGAACATTTGGACATGTTTGGCAGTGCAAGGTTGTTCAAAGTTGAAAAAGGACATAAGTGGTTTTGGGAGGGTTTCATGGGGTTATACTGTTATCCATGACATGAGACTTGGCAAGACCATCAAACATGTCATATGTGACATGCTAGAATTTTCTTGGAATTTTTGGAGAATATTTCCCTTGTAAATATTTCAAAAGCTTGAAATATCCAGAAAGGGTTTTTGAGGGATTTGACCAATATTTTGAACATGACCATGTGTTGAAACTCTTATATATGGACAATATATGTCCACTGAGTTTCCCTAGCTTTTTGTCAAATATTTTTAAAGCATTAAAATAATTTTGTCACAGCCCCAGATTAGCCTTGCTTGACTTTGCTTGCTCATCATGTCATCATGTTTAAATTCTTAAGAAACTTGAAATGGGGATGTTGAAACCCTAGCACCAAATGAATTCAACTAGGTTCAAACTTAAAACTTTTCAATGAACCCAAAATGCCCTTCATAAATGCTCACCATCTTTGGTCCTGGCTAAACCCTCTGCCAAAAATGGTTTCATATTTTTGGAGGCTATTCTGGATTTTTGAATTAAATCATTATGTATTTGAATTTGGGCATTTAATTGCTATAATTATTTTAAGTGCTCAAATAATTGTGAAATTAAATGAGGGCTGTGGGAAACAAATTTACAAGTGCCCACAATTAATTTCAGCATTTTAACAAATGGTTTAGTATTTTTACTAAATCAAAACTTACTGCAGAAAATAGAAAACAGAACAAAATTAGAAAGGGAGAGAGAGAGAAGAGGCCCCAGGCCACTTACCTGGACTGGGCCGGCCCACCTGGCCCGTGCCAGTCACCCTCCTCCTTGCGCCAGAAGGACATCGGCGTGTCGACGCGCGCGCGCCTGACCGCACCACCTCGTGCTTCGCCGTATCGCGCTCTCTGTCACCCAATCCCGCGCCTGGAGACGCCTCGAAGCCCCTCTCGCCTCTCCCTCACTCGCTACACTCTCTCCCCCTCCTCTGGCTTCTTCCACGCGCCCGAGAGCCGCCGTCGCCGCCGCTCGCCATAGCCGTGGCCACCGGCCACCCCTCGCCCTGCCGCTGCACCCAGAAGATCCGCCTCGTCGCCCTCGTCCTCTCCGCCGAGCCACGCGGCACCGGGAGGCCCTGCTTCGTCGTCATCACGGTCATCTTCAACCTCGGGCACCCGAGCCCCTCGACGTCGATTCGCGCCGTCAAGGACGTCCCCGAGCCCACTGACCTACTGCGCCGTCTCCCTGTGAGCTCATGTTGCTTCCCCCTCGCTCTCCCCCTCTATTCCCGTTCTGTAGCCCCATCTTCCGATTGAGCCCGAAGCTCCCGCCGCGCCTTTGTCGCCACTGTAGCTACGGCCGCACAAGCTTCAGATCCGAGCTCACCGCTGCACTCACCGCACTTCCGTGAGTCGAACATGACTAACCACGGCTCCTCCCTTGCTCGGCACCGCCCAAACAATTGCCGGCCGAACTCCGGCCACCGCTCCGCCCGTCACCGCCGCCGCTACACTGCACCCCGGCACCTCCCACTGCCTCCTTTAGATGCGCCTCACCGCCAGCTTGCCGTAGCCGCAAACCACGCGCGAAATGGTACTCGTTAGCACCGTTCCGAGCAACTCCGGCAATCCTCCGCCGTTGGGTTTGGTCGCCGGCGTCCAACTCCGGTGGCCGGTGTTGTGGCACCACCATTAGCGCTAATTACCGCCAGCTAAACTACCCTTAGACACTGACAGCAGGCCCCGTAGCGGGTCAAAGCCCGAGTCAACGCGGGATTAGTGTATGTCTCACTGACCAATGGACCCCATGGGTCAGCTTTGACCTGGGGCACCCAGTTGACTTGGTCGACGTCCACAAGGACGTGGTGTACGCCATAAATCATTTTCTGGATTTATTCTTTTTAGGAAATTTCAAAATACCCCAAACTTCTAAAAATCATATAAAATCAACCGTAACTCCAAATCAAATAAATTATATATGAAAAATGATCAGAAAAATATGAAGAATCTGTTTATGCCATGATCATGCATGATTGAACAAGTTAACCTCACTAAATAGGATGAATCATGATTAGGGTAATTTATGAACTAGTATTTGGAGTTGGAGTTTAACCTTGTTTGAATTCCACTTCAATTAACTTGGCTTATCATGCATTAGCTCAAAACACCAGCATATTGCCATGTCATGATCATGCATCATATTGCTGCATTGCATTGATTGTGTTTCTTCCTTGTTTGTCGGTGCTTGTTCCTCTCGGTAGGCGTATCCCGACGATGAGTTCGATGACACGGATGAAGAACTATATTATCTTCAAGTGCCGTGCAAGCAAAACCCCTTGTTCATTCCGATACAATCCCACTCTCTCGCTCCTGCTCTCTTTTAATGCATTAGGACAACAACGATTCATCTGCACTTGCTGCGGTAGCTGAACCCCTTTATCCTCTCTCGTGATGACCTGTCATTCCACAAGAATTAGATGAAACCCACTAGCATGAGTAGGAGTTGCTTGAGCCATGTTGTGCCTACTCATTCATGCTTGTTTGTCATGCACACTCTTTGCTTAGAGTTGAGTCAGGTCTGATTCGCCGAGGATGAATCGGAGGTGTGTGAACATGTCCTACTGTGTGTGAGCTAAGTGTGTGAACACGATTTGGTAAAGGTAGCGGTGAGAGGCCATGTAGGAGTACATGGTGGGTTGTCTCATTGCAGCCGCCCTCGTGGACTGAGTTACGTGTTTGTGATCCATGAAAGCAGTTACTACCACGCATTGGGCCCCAAACCAATGGACCCTCTAAACTTCTTAACCACTCTTTTCCTCAGTCCGGGAGTTGCAAGTAGTTTCTGGTGTTTGTAGCGAGCTGGGGGCCGCACGCAACGCTGACCTTAGGGGTGGGTTGTGTTGCGGTAGGCACGTGGCTCAGTGTACCGATTCGCCCGTTTGGTGTCTCGGGAACCCTGCACACATCGTTCGGGGCCGTTAGTGGAAACCTCGGTCGGACTCCCTGTGGATGGAACCCGAATAGGCGATAAACCTGGACTCGGGACTCGTGTGTTTAGGTAGGCTGTGGCCGACACCCACGTTGGGCTTCCGGCAGAAGGTTGCGAGTACATGTCGTGTAAACGGCGGTAAGTGGTGAGCGTGTGTGAAGAAGTACACCCTGCAGGGTTAATATGATCTATTCGAATAGCTGTGTCCACGGAGAAGGACTTACGGGTTGCCTATATCAGTTCATAGACAAGTGAAAGTGGATACTCTAAAATGCGCAAGATAAGCGTGAGTGCTATGGATGGCGTTCTCGTAGGGAGACGGGAGCGGGTCCATAGTGGTGTATTGATATGGTGAATATGTGGACTCGTGTGCCCCACCTCAAAAGAGTTACTTGCGATGTAGTTCGTGATAGCCACCGAGTCAAAGCTGGCTTGTCGCAATGTAACTCCACCACCCCTTTATTGATAATGATGCATATGTAGTTAGTTCGATGTAAGTCTTGCTGAGTACATTTGTACTCACGTTTGCTTATTTTATGTTTTGCGAGAGAGGCGTCGGTCTCGCTAGTAGTTCCGCTTGGACTTGACGTTTAGCTTGTTACCTCAGCTACGATCTTGTGCCCTTGGCGGGATCTGTAGATAGTCGCTTCTCGGCCTTTTTCATTGTAGATGTCTGTACTCAGACATGTTAAGCTTCCGCTTGTGCTTTGACTTGTATGCTCTGAGTGTTGGGTCATGAGACCCATGTTTGTAATATCTCGCTCCTCGGAGCCTAATGAATAAATATTTGAGTCGTAGAGTTATGTTGTGATGCCATGTTGTATTTACACATATTGAGCATATTGTGTGTATGTTTGAAATGCTTGGTATGTGTGGGATCCGACAATCTAGTTGTTTATCCTTGGCAGCCTCTCATATGGGGAAATGTAGTCTCGTGCTTCTGAGCGATAGTAGTCCGCTTCTGGCCGGTTCACCGAGTCCTGCTAGCCCAGACTACTGCTTTGGACACTTGATTGGCGGCATGTGTTTCACTTCGTTCCTATATGCATCGCTTCGGGGAAATGTCACGCGGTGATATTCGGAGTCCTGCCTAGCCTGCTACAGCCCGGGATATCGGAGTCCTGCTAGCCCAGTGCTACAGCCCGAATTCATACGTTGATGACCGACATGCTCGATGTGAATCATGTATGCCTGTCCCCATGGGTTAGTGCCGCTTTGGGTTCATGACTAGCCATGTCGGCCCGGTTCTCTGTCATATGGATGCTAGCGACACTATCATATACGTGAGCCAAAAGACGCAAACGGTCCCGGGCCATGGTAAGGCGACACCCGTGGGAATACCGTGCGTGAGGCCGCAAAGTGATATGAGGTGTTACCGGCTAGATCGATGTGACTTGGAATCGGGGTCCTGACAGTGTTGGTATCAGAGCCTGACTGCCTGTAGGATTACCAAGCCAAACCGGTCGAAGTTGATTCTAGAAATGCTTTAGTTATGTAAGGGAATTGATTGTGGAAGGGAACGTAAGGCTCTTTTTACTCCTTATATCTCATGGCCTTCTGATCTGAGTCAACCTCTTCTCTTCTACGGGGTTTAAGAACTAGGCTTCTCATCTATGTATCAGGATGACGTGTTACTAATCCATAGACCTTTAAGATTGTTGGTTTTAAGCCCAGTTCAGTTTACGCTATTTACGTATGTTAACCGTTGATCTCGGAACCTTGATATGATGTTATTGAGTGGTTATGCCACCATTTTGCATGATGTCTCAAATCATTTTGAGCATTTACAGCCGTTATGCTGTCCGAGTCATCCCAGGTCTCTAAATAGTCTGATGCATTTGCAAATCCTTTCCTTCCGATCCCGATGTCCTTTTTGGTCAGAATAAGCACACTAATCGGTAAGTTGAGGTACTTCGTTGCCTCGGCGTAGATGTTGGAGATATTATTATGAACCTAGGTGTTTAGGAAGTCACCTAGTAAACTAGCCATGTTTTGTGTTCCCCAGTGCGATGATTCTGTCCATTATTCTTGAAAGCATCCCGTGATGTTATTAGTTAGTAGGCATTCTATTCCTGGGTTCTTGAACTCGAGATTCACCCTACTTCATGTTGTTAGTATTTGCTAGTTCCTTTAGGATATTAGTAACTTTGCGATAGTCCTTGAGGTCCATGGTATTTCCTTCTTCCAAATACCATGAACTAGTTATGGCAGAAATTCTTTGAATTAAAAGATCACAATTAGAGTACTCTTGAGGAGTTCTCCATTCATAATTGTGACTCTGCCAGTTCTACCTTCTCCGCATGGGTTATCTGGAAGAAATGTTGAGCTTTGCTCGACATACTAATCTATGCATCCACAACTCAGAAAATTATATGTTCCTTTGAGTTGCTCTCTTTCGTTGTATCCCGACCATCCTCTATCAGTTGATAACCAAGAGTATGTGTGCATTTGTTTATCGATGTCTATTATCCTTGTGGTCCGTCAAGCCATTCTATTTCGGAATGACTAGGAGAAACAAACTCCAGTGCCTCATCCATATCTAGGATTGGGTCAAAGCAGTTGTAATCTGCAGATCAAATGCAATCAAGCTTTTGATTCTGTTCTATCCTGAAGTATTCCCACTTTATGTCCGGAACGTCATGAGAATTGCACCTTCTCTTATGAATTCTTGACGCAGTGATACTTCTCGCCATAATTATTCATTCCTCGGTCCCGAGTTGTTGTAACCGGAATGCCGACAAGTGAATTGTGATGTGTGAAATCAATACTCCGAGCAACTTGTTGCTTGGCAGCTAATGGACAATATCCTCATTCTTAGCATGTTGGTTATTAAATCATCATCCTAAGATTGATCGTGCTACCTAGTCCTTATTTCTGGTGCACCCTTCGATCAATGAGTTAGGATTATTCAATCCCTTGCTATTTGATCATATCGTCTTGCCCTGAAAAGCAAGATTGTTCTCGAGCTTAGTAACATACCGGTGGTTCGTGATTTTCCGAATATCTTCTCAGAAGTATTACCAGGTTGTCCCCTGACTGTTATGTTGAGCTCGTGATCAAGTTGGTTTCCTGTGAACCACCCTTTCTCCAGGAATCTGTGTTGGATACCCCTGAGCTAGTTGGTTAAGCCAAACAACAACTTGGAGAGTTGGAAGATAAAAGCTTGCCTGACTTAGATTCGTTCCAAAGGGATATTCTTGTGTAGTGTGTGTTGAAGAAAGATGATATCTTCATCGATTGGTCCTCGTGATCGATTCTTTGGACCTATTGTCTTATCAATCCTTTGATTTGAGTGTGGGCTATCGTCAAATCAAATCAGTACCAACGATGCTCGTAATGTTGTCTTACTCGTGGTTGATCCCTCGAGCATATACCATTACATCTTCTGGTCTGACCAATACTATCACAGTGTTCACATGATGGTGGAAGTCCAGTGATATGGAAATTCCGATGAGCTGCTGTTGAGCCCATCAGTAGCATTTTGTCCCCCCCATGAGTCATGTTGAACATCAACCTAGTATTGGAAACTTGTGTAAGCATTTCTTCGTGTTTCGTTCATGAAGCATATGTTTGGATGAAAGTAGTGACTTCCTCTAATTCATGTGCATCGATGCAAGTTGCCGCCGTGGATTCGAGAAAGTCAATGTTGCTTCTTTGGAATCATCCCAAATCGGTCATGCATACGTCGCGAAGTATTCTGTGGTTCGGAGACTTGCAACCTTCGCTCTACATGTGTTCCTAGCACACCAAGCCACCGATTGATTTGTTCAAGGATAAGGAGTTCCTTCATAAGAGCTAATCCGGACTTATGTAGGGACTTGATATCCTCGTTGATGGTTCCCCACGAACTCGGTAGTGTTTTATGATAAGACTACTATGTGGTCATTCTTGTCTTGGACAACATGTTCACATGTTAGTAGCAGAACCAGCTCATGTTTTGGAGCTTGCTATCGTAGTTCATTCCCGAGAATCTCGCAACATTATCTCGTCGATTTGTGTTGCAAACTTTCATTTCTCTTTCTAGACTTGATGAGTCTGAAGTATCCTATTACCAATCGGATCTGAATCTCAAAGATATGATGGTTGGAACCTTCCCAACATTTGCATTTTGTTCCCGACTTGCATTCCATCGTGCCAATTTCCCATGGGCTGCCCTTCTCGGAATTGATGTCTAGGATCATCCTCGAAGTGGTCCTACCATGGGTTCCATCCATTCGGTGATAAGCAAAATCATCCATTGCATTGTCTTCAACAAGGTAGTCCACATCATCCATTCTAGTCTGGGTATGCCATTCCTTTGCACTCCACCAAACGATCGTTTGTGATTGCCTTAGGCTGGTATAAAGAGTCTCAATGATTTCTAAATCAAAAGTAATTCTTTCTACCACTTTAGGGAATAATCCTACAAGTCACCTCCTCTAGGGTTCCCCGTAATAGAATCGTGGTAATTATCTCCTCGCTACTTAAACCATCCGCCATCTTCTTAAGCATGGAATAGTTGCCTACCGAATCGAACTTCACCATCCGTTACTTTCCATCCATCTTGATGTATGTTTTGTGTCCCAACTCAAGAGATGTTTCAACGTCTCACTCCATGAGTTGATTCGGAGTGCTTGACCTCCAAGGAGATTAATTCCTGTGGAGTTTCTTTCTGTCGTTGCCATGTTGGATGAAGTTCTCAAAGCAAGACGTCGAGATCAAGATGATGGAATGAATCAACATCTTCGAGAAGGGCAAATGGATCATGAAGATTGTGATAGTTTTGTGACTTCCCTTTTCCTCTTACCTCACGTCTTGAATCTCGGGAAGAGATTCTTGTTTAGTGGGGGTGAGTTGTCACAGCCCCAGATTAGCCTTGCTTGACTTTGCTTGCTCATCATGTCATCATGTTTAAATTCTTAAGAAACTTGAAATGGGGATGTTGAAACCCTAGCACCAAATGAATTCAACTAGGTTCAAACTTAAAACTTTTCAATGAACCCAAAATGCCCTTCATAAATGCTCACCATCGTTGGTCTGGCTAAACCCTCTTGCCAAAAATGGTTTCATATTTTTGGAGGCTATTCTGGATTTTTGAATTAAATCATTATGTATTTGAATTTGGGCATTTAATTGCTATAATTATTTTAAGTGCTCAAATAATTGTGAAATTAAATGAGAGCTGTTGGAAACAAATTTACAAGTGCCCACAATTAATTTCAGCATTTTAACAAATGGTTTAGTATTTTTACTACATCAAAACTTACTGCAGAAAATAGGAAACAGAACAAAATTAGAAAGGGAGAGAGAGAGAAGAGGCCCCGGGCCACTTACAGGACTGGGCAGCCCACAGCCCGTGCAGGCCACCCTCCTCCTTGCGCCAGAAGGACGTCGGCGTGTCGACGCGCGCGCGCCTGACCGCACCACCTCCTGCTTCGCCGTGTCGCGCTCTCCGTCACCCAATCCCGCACCTGGAGACGCCTCGAAGCCCTTCTCGCCTCTCCCTCACTCGCTGCACTCTCTCCCCCTCCTCTGGCTTCTTGCACGCACCCGAGAGCCGCCGTCGCCGCCGCTCGCCATAGCCGTGGCCACCGGCCACCCCTCGCCCTGCCGCTGCACCCAGAAGATCCGCCTCGTCGCCCTCGTCCTCTCCGCCGAGCCACGCGGCACCGGGAGGCCCTGCTTCGTCGTCATCACGGTCATCTTCAACCTCGGGCACCCGAGCCCCTCGCCGTCGATTCGCGCCGTCAAGGACGTCCCGAGCCCTTGACCTCTTGCGCCGCCTCCCTCTGAGCTCCTGTTGCTTCCCCCTCGCTCTCCCCCTCTGTTCCCGTTCCGTAGCCCCGTCTTCCGATCGAGCCCGAAGCTCCCCGCCGCCGGCCTTGTCACCACCGTGGCTACGGCCGCACAAGCTCGCATCTGAGCTCACCGCTGCACTCACCGAACTTCCGTGAGTCGAACATGACTAACCACGGCTCCTCCCTTGCTCAGCACCGCCCAAACAATTGCCGCCCGAACTCCGGCCACCGCTCCACCCGTCACCGCCGCCGCTACACTGCACCCCGGCACCTCCAACCTGGGGCGCCCAGTTGACTTGCTGACGTCACAGTGACGTGGTGCTGACGCCATAAATCATTTTCTGGATTTATTCTTTTTAGGAAATTTCAGAAAATACCCCAAACTTCTAAAAATCATATAAAATCAACCGTAACTCCAAATCAAATAAATTATATATGAAAAATGATCAGAAAAATATGAAGAATCTGTTTATGCCATGATCATGCATGATTGAACAAGTTAACCTCACTAAATAGGATGAATCATGATTAGGGTAATTTATGAACTAGTATTTGGAGTTGGAGTTTAACCTTGTTTGAATTCCACTTCAATTAACTTGGCTTACTGCTGCATTAGCTCAAAACACCAGCATATTGCCATGTCATGATCATGCATCATATTGCTGCATTGCATTGATTGTGTTTCTTCCTTGTTTGTCGGTGCTTGTTCCCTCTCGGTAGGCGTATCCCGACGATGAGTTCGATGAAACGGATGAAGAACTATATTATCTTCAGAAGTGCCAGGCAAGCAAAACCCCCTTGTTCATTCCGATACAATCCCACTCTCTCACTCCTGCTCTCTTTTACTGCATTAGGACAACAACGATTCATCTGTTACTTGCTGCGGTAGCTGAACCCCTTTATCCTCTGCATGACCTGTCATTCCACAGTAAATAGATGAAACCCACTAGCATGAGAAGGAGTAGTATGAGCCAAGTTGAGCCTACTCATTCATGCTTGTTTGTCATGCCTGCCATCGCTTAGAGTTGAGTCAGGTCCGATTCATCGGGGATGAATCGGAGGTGTGTGAACATGTCCCACTGTGTGTGAGCTAAGTGTGTGAACACGATTTGGTAAAGGTAGCGGTGAGAGGCCATGTAGGAGTACATGGTGGGTTGTCTCATTGCAGCCGCCCTCGTGGACTGAGTTACGTGTTTGTGATCCATGAAACAGTTACTACCACGCATTGGGCCCGAAACCAATCGACCCTCTCGGCTTCTTAACCACTCTTGTCCTCAGTCCGGGAGTTGCAAGTAGTTTCTGGTGTTTGTAGCATGCTGGGGGCCGCACGCAACGCTGACCTTTGGGGTGGGTTGTGTTGCGGTAGGCACGTGGCCCGGTGTACCGATTCGCCCGTTTGGTGTCTCGAGAACCCTGCACACATCGTTTGGGGCCGCTAGTGGAAACCTCGGCCGGACTCCCTGCGGATGGAACCCGAATAGGCGATAAACCTGGACTCGGGACTCGTGTGTTTAGGTAGGCTGTGGCCGACACCCACATTGGGCTTCCGCTTGAAGGTTGCCGAGTACATGTCGTGTAAACGGCGGTAAGTGGTGAGAGCGTGTGTGAAGAAGTACACCCCTGCAGGGTTAATATGATCTATTCGAATAGCTGTGTTCACGGAGAAGGACTTACGGGTTGCCTATATCAGTTCATAGACAAGTGAAAGTGGATACTCTAAAATGCGCAAGATAAGCGTGAGTGCTATGGATGGCGTTCTCGTAGGGAGACGGGAGCGGGTCCATAGTGGTGTATTGATATGGTGAATATATGGACTCGTGTGCGCCACCTCAAAAGAGTTACTTGCAGTCGTAGTTCAGGATAGCCACCGAGTCAAAGCTGGCTTGCTGCAGTCGAACTCCACCACCCCCTTTATTGATAATGATTCATATGTAGTTAGTTCTGATGTAAGTCTTGCTGAGTACATTTGTACTCACGTTTGCTTATTTTATGTTTTGCGAGAGACGTCGACCTCGCTAGTAGTTCCGCTTGGACTTGACGTTTAGCTTGTTACCTCATTTGCGATCTTGTGCCCTCAGCAGGATCTGGTAGATAGTCAGGCTTCTCAGCCTTTTAATTTGTAGATGTTTGTACTCAGACATGTTAAGCTTCCGCTTGTGCTTTGACTTGTATGCTCTGAGTGTTGGGTCATGAGACCCATGTTTGTAATATCTCGCTCCTCGGAGCCTAATGAATAAATATTTGAGTCGTAGAGTTATGTTGTGATGCCATGTTGTATTTACACATATTGAGCATATTGTGTGTATGTTTGAAATGCTTGGTATGTGTGGGATCCGACAATCTAGTTGTTTATCCTTGGCAGCCTCTCATATGGGGAAATGTAGTCTCGTGCTTCCCGAGCGATAGTAGTCCGCCATGTCTGGTTCACCGGAGTCCTGCTAGCCCAAAGACTACCGCTTTGGACACTTGATCGGGCATGTGTTTCACTTCGTTCCTATGTCCTGTCCTTCGGGAAATGTCACGCGGTGATATTCGAGTCCTGCCTAGCTCACAGCCGGGATACCGGAGTCCTGCTAGCCCAAAGGTTGCAGCCCGAATTCATACGTTGATGACCGACATGCTCGATGTGAATCATGTATGCCTGTCCCCATGGGTTAGTGCCGCTTTGGGTTCACGACTAGCCATGTCGGCCCGGTTCTCTGTCATATGGATGCTAGCGACACTATCATATACGTGAGCCAAAAAAGCATAAGCGGTCCCGGGCCATGGTAAGGCGACACCCGTGGGAATACCGTGCGTGAGGCCGCAAAGTGATATGAGGTGTTACCGGCTAGATCGATGTGACTTGGAATCGGGGTCCTGACAAATTTTAACCTATTAAAGACCATTTCTGGCCTAAAGAAAAAGCCTTTAAATAAAATAGTAAAGTAACTTTTAAAATTATATTTTTGTGGTTTCTGGGTATCCTATATCTAATAGGAGTCAAATATATTTTTGGAAAGATTTTTACTGCCCTTAATTAAGTACTTGCAATTACAAACCTCAATTCAGGGGTTTTTGAACAACTAATTTTTGAAAATACTATTTGGCCAAATTATTTTTGCAAGAAATTATTTTTCTGTCCTATACACATGGCATGATCATTGGTTCAAGAGTTTGGAGCAAGGAAATGAAGTATAGGAGTTGGAGGATTTATTTGATTTTTAGAGCACTTTCAAACAGCAGTCAAACATTCAATCAAAGCAAAGACAAAAACACTCAAAAGTTTTTGTCAATCCACATTTTAGCATGATTTAATGACTTTAAGTGTTGTGCCATGAAAATCAGGGTGTGACACACCCCAAGGTAATATTCAAGGATGACCAAGAGCCTAAGCTTGGGGATGGCCCGGAAGGCAGCCCCTCTTTCGTCTTCGTTCATCGGTAACTTTACTTGGAGCTATATTTTTATTCACCACATGATATGTGTTTTGCTTGGAGCGTCATTTTATTTTCTTTAGCTTTGCTTGCTGTTTGAATAAAATACCAAGATATTAAAATCTTAAATAAGAGAGAGTCTTCACATAGCTACATAATTATTTAACTACTCATTGATCTTCACTTATATCTTTTTGGAGTAGTTTGTCATTTACTCGTGTGCTTCACTTATATCCTATGCGTAAATGGTTGAATGATTTGAATGTCATAAATCTGAAATTATATATATTTCATATGCGTTTCCCATGGGGAGTAATGCCTTCACATATAAGAAGTAGAGGTGGTAATTTTTTTGAAGGTTAGCAAACATTGTATTGGTCACTTGAACAATTCATGAAAGAATATTGACAGAAGAGAGATTTCACATATAAATATACTATCTTGGACATCTTCTATGATTGTGAGCAACATTAATTATTTTCAAACCTGAGCAAATTAGTTGAAGTTGGACAAGGAAGACAACATAACGAGTTATGCTTGGGTATATTTGTATAGAAGTTATATTGTTATGGATCCTCTAATATGTGATGCTTGCTATTTAGAATCCTTTGCTAGCCAAAATATCTGTACTAAGCGGGAATACAGCTTGTGCATCCAAATTCCTTGAACCAAGTTTATTCCATGAGTGTCCACCATATGTACCTATATGCGGTATTTATCTCATTGCCCAAGTAAATTTGCATGTGCCAAACTCTAAACCTTCAAATAATAATCTGTTTTGTATGCGAATCGCTCATGTAGCGACTAGGGGCTAGCAAGTATCTTCCATGCTAGGTGGGTTATTCTCACGATGAGTGGACACCGCTCATCATTCACGAGAAAATGGCTGGTAATCGGATGCCGGTCCTATGATCAAAAGATCAAAAACAAATTCGCAAATAATTTAAACAAAACTCCCCCAGGATTGTTGAAAGTTGGACGGCACCCGTTGTTTCGGACAAGCCGTGGAGTGTGGTTGTTGGTGGAGGGGGAGTAAAAATCTTTACCTTTCTGTTTGGGAACCACCTATAATTTATGTAGTATGGAAGATATTGGGAACTCTTGGTCGTTATGTTGACAATGAAAGCATACCTCTCAAAATTATTTTCATCTCTGTTTTTCCTTCGAGCTCTGGCACCTCTACAAATCCCTTCTTCCCTCTGCGAAGGGCCTATCTTTTACTTTTATTAATGAGTCAGTAGTATTCCTTCTCATTCCAACCTACTCTTTAGTTGGCAACCATCATGTGATGGAAAGATCTAAGCATATATGGCCATTCAAATATATTTGAGCATGAATTATTATTGTTGACATTACCCTTGAGGTAAAAGGTTGGGAGGCGAAACATTAAGCCCCTATCTTTCTCTGTGTTCGATGAATGCTCTTTGTTCTAAAAATATGCTTTGAGTGGTAGCAGTCATGGAAGACTAAATGATAGTTGAGTATGTGAAGTTTGCTGAATCAAAGCTCTGACATAGACTCTTTCTGAAAATAAGATGAATTGCAATTGTTTGATGACTGAGAACATAGTTTGTTAGTTTTCAAGAAAGTTTATGATCTATACTTTAACATGTGAATAGTTTGTTACTTGATCATGAAAATTTCTATGAGTTGAGCTACTTTTATGACATATAATGATGCTATAAAAGGTGATTGAAATTATCATTAATCAAACTTGTGCACCTTCTAGCATTCACATTTCATAAATTATTTCTTTTATCATTTACCTACTCGAGGACGAGCAGAAATTAAGGTTGGGGATGCTGATACGTCTCCAACGTATCTATAATTTATGAAGTATTCATGCTATTATATTATCCATCTTGGATGTTTTATGGGCTTTACTATGCACTTTTATATTACTTTTGGGACTAACCTATTGACCCAGAGCCCGGTGCAGTTTACATTTTTCCCTTGTTTGATGTTTCAGAAAAGGAATATCAAACGGAGTCCAAACGGAATGAAACCTTCGGAAAAGTTATTTTTGGAAAGAAAGCAATCTAGGAGACTTGGAGTGCAAGTCAGGGAATCAACGAGGAAGGCATGAGTAGGGGGGCGCGCCCAGCCCCCCTGGGCACGCCCTCCACCCTCGTGGGCCCCTCGTGGCTCCCCTGACATATTTCTTCCTCCTATATATACCAATATACCCTAAAACCATCGGGGAACAAGAGAGATCAGGAGTTCCGCCGCCGCAAGCCTCTGTAGCCACCAAAAACCAATCAGGACCCTGTTCCGGCACCCTGCCAGAGGGGGGGGATCCCTCACCGGTGGCCATCTTCATCATCCCGGCGCTCTCCATGACGAGGAGGGAGTAGTTCACCCTTGGGGCTGAGGGTATGTACCAGTAGCTATGTGCTTGATCTCTCTCTCGTGTTCTTGATTCGGCACGATCTTGATGTATCGCGAGCTTTGCTATTATAGTTGGATCTTATGATGTTTCTCCCCCTCTACTCTCTTGTAATAGATTGAGTTTTCCCTTTGAAGTTATCTTATCGGATTGAATCTTCAATGATTTGAGAACACTTGATGTATGTCTTGCGTGGGATAACCGTGGTGACAATGGGTTATTCTATTGATTCACTTGATGTATTTTTTGGTGATCAACTTGCGGGTTCTGCCCATGAACCTATGCATAGGGGTTGGCGCATGTTTTCGTCTTGACTCTCCGGTAGAAACTTTGGGGCACTCTTTGAGGTTCTATGTGTTAGTTGAATAGATGAATCTGAGATTGTGTGATGCATATCGTATAATCATACCCACGGATACTTGAGGTGACATTGGAGTATCTTGGGGACATTAGGGTTTTGGTTGATGTGTGTCTTAAGGTGTTATTTTACTACGAACTCTAGGGCTGTTTGTGACACTTATAGGAATAGCCCAATGGATTGATCGGAAAGAATAACTTTGAGGTGGTTTCATACCCTACCATAATCTCTTCGTTTGTTCTCTGCTATTAGTGACTTTGGAGTGACTCGTTGTTGCATGTTGAGGGATAGTTATATGATCCAATTCTGTTATTATTGTTGAGAGAACTTGCACTAGTGAAAGTATGAACCCTAGGCCTTGTTTCCTAGCATTGCAATACCGTTTACGCTCACTTTTATCATTAGTTACCTTGCTGATTTTATATTTTCAGATTACAAAAACCTATATCTACCAACCATATTGCACTTGTATCACCATCTCTTCGCCGAACTAGTGCACCTATACAATTTACCATTTGTATTGGGTGTGTGGGGGACACAAGAGACTCTTTGTTATTTGGTTGCAGGGTTGCTTGAGAGAGACCATCTTCATCCTACGCCTCCCACGGATTGATAAACCATAGGTCATCCACTTGAGGGAAATTTGCTACTGTCCTACAAACCTTTGTACTTGGAGGCCCAACAATGTCTACAAGAAGAAGGTTGTGTAGTAGACATCACCTTCCTGAAAATAAGATGAATTGCAATTGTTTGGTGACTGAAAGCATACTTTGTTAGTTTTCAAGAAACTTTATGGTCTATACTCTAATATGTGAATAGCTTGTTACTTGATCATGAGAAGTCTTATGAGATGAGCTACTGTTTATGACATATAATGCTGCTAGAAAAAGTGTTTCAGACTATCATTGATCAAACTTATGCACTATGCTAGCATTCGAACTTCATAAATTATTTCTTTTATCATTTACCTACTTGAGGACGAACATGAACTAAGCTTGGAGATGCTGATACGTCTCCAATGTATCTATAATTTATGAAGTATTCATGCCATGTTTACTACAATTTCATATGGTTTTGGTATGATTTGATTAGAACTAACCCGGACTGGCAATGTCTTCAGCAGAACTACCGTGGTGTCATTTTTTGTGCAGAAATAAAAGTTCTCGGAATGGGATGAAAATTTACAGTGATTTTTTATGGACCAAAACAGACCCCCGAAGCATCAGAGTCGGGCCAGAAGAGTATCGAGGCAACCACAAGGGTGGGGCGCGCGCCCTACCCCCCGGGAGGGTCCTCCTGTCTTGCCGCTACCTCGTGGACCCCCTTGACGTGAGACCGACGCCAAAAATTTCTATAAATACCAAAACCCCCGAAAACAAGCCTAGATTAGGATTTCCGCTACCGGAAGCCTCTGTAGCCACGAAAAACCAATCTAGGCCCTCTCTGGCACCATGCCGGAGGGGCCCATCATTACTAGAGGCCCTGGAGGAGGAAGCCGGAGGGGGCCATCATCACCATGGAGGCCAAGGACCAGAGGGAGAACCTCTCCCCATCTAGGGGGAGGCCATGGAGGAGGAAGCACAAGGGGGAGACGCTCTCCCCCTCTCTCTCTCTCGGTGGCGCCGGAGTGCCGCCGGGGGAACCATCGTCGCGGTGATCGTCTTCATCAACATCACTATCTTCATCACCTTCCTCATCACTTTTACGCGGTCCACTCTCCCGCACCCCGCTGTAATCCCCTACTTCAACATGGTGCTTTATGCCACATATTACGATCCAATGATGTGTTGCCATCCTATGATGTTTTTCGTAGATTTCTTTTGTCTTTTGGGTTGATTGATGATCTGGATTGGTTTGAGTTGTATGCTTTATTTTGGTGCTGTCCTATTGTGCCTTCCATGCCACACACACGTGAAGGATTCCTGTTGTAGGGTGTTGCAATACGTTCATGATTCACTTATAGTGGGTTGCTAGAGTGACAGAACCGTAAACCCGAGTAAGGGCGTTGTTTCATATGGGATAAAGGGAACTTGATGCTTTAATGCTATGGTTGGCTTTTACCTTAATGATCTATAGTAGTTGCAGATGGTTGCTAGAGTTCCAATCATAAGTGCATATGATCCATGTAGAAAAAGTATGTTAGCTTATGCCTCTCCCTCATATGAAATTGCAATAATGATTACCGATCTTGTTAACAATTGCCTAGGACAACTTCGAACACTGACCCATCATTATTCCACACTCGCTATTTGTAATATATTATAATATGTTCTAAATTTATTTTAACAGCACCTATTTTTATATTTTAGCTCTCCCGTATCATGAGAAGTTATCCTCTTCATACCCACAATGTAGTTTTATTTCTCCGTTCTAGATGAAACCAAACGCTCAGTGTACGTAGAGTTGTATCTGTGGCAGATAGGACTTAAGAGAATATTTATCTTACCTTTAGCTCCTTGTGGGTTCGACACTCCGTACTTATCACTTCCACCTTTGGAAATTTCTCTGATGATTCCTTGCATTTGGGGATTATCATTAGCTCACGCGTACCATATCCCCCCCCCTCCCCCGCTCACTGCTAGGCCACACACGCCATATTCTTTGCTCGCCCTCCCAAATTCACTCCCCCGCTCGCTCGTAGGCATCGAAAACCCCAATCACTCAGCGCCCTAAAAAACCCTATGACAGAACCGACTGATATGCGGAGCGTTCAACCCACGAAGGGTAACGGCTGCGCGAGTCCATGGAGGGCTCCACCCAGGAAGGACTTGCCTCACAACATTCACAACATATAGCAAGCAAGCATGCAAAGAGTATATGAGTAGCGGAAAATAAAGCATGCAACTTGCAAGAATGTAAAGGGAAGGGATTGGAGGATTCAAACACAATTTGGAGACACGGATGTTTTTGGCGTCGTTCCGATAGGTGGTGCTATCGTACATCCACGTTGATGGAGACTTCAACCCACGAAGGGTAACGACTGCGCGAGTCCATGGAGGGCTCCACCCACGAAGGGTCCACGAAGAAGCAACCTTGTCTATCCCACCATGGCCGTCGCCCACGAAGGACTTGCCTCACTAGCGGTAGATTTTCACGAAGTAGGCGATCTCCTTGCCCTTACAAACTCTTTGGTTCAACTCCACAATCTTGTCGGAGGCTCCCAAGTGACACCTAGCCAATCTAGGACACACCACTCTCCAAGAAGTAACAAATGGTGCGTTGATGATGAACTCCTTGCTCTTGTGCTTCAAATGATAGTCTCCCCAACACTCAACTCTCTCTCATAGGTTTTGGATCTGGTGGAAAGAAGATTTGAGTGGAAAGCAACTTGGGGAAGGCTAGAGATCAAGATTCATATGGTAGGAATGGAATATCTTGGCCTCAACACATGAGTAGGTAGTTCTCTCTCAGAAATAGGATGATGGAAGTGTAGGTTCGGTCTGATGGCTCTCTCCACGAATGAAGAGGAGGTGGAGGGGTATATAGCCTCCACACAATATCTAACCGTTACACACAATTTACCAATCTCGGTGGGACCGAATCAACAAACTCGGTCAGACCGATTTTAGTAAACCTAGTGACCATTAGGGTTTTCGGTGGGACCGGAATGCAACTCGGTGGGACCGATTCGGTTAGGGTTAGGGCATAACGTAATCTCGGTAAGACCGATTACACAAACTCGGTGGGACCGATTTTGGTAATAAGCTTTCAAGAGAGTTGGTCAGGCAAACTCGGTTTGACCGATTATCAAACTCGGTGGGACCGATTTTGATAATAAGTTAACCAGAGAGTTTGCATTGTAATCTCGGTAGTACCGATTGCTCAAAGTCGGTGAGACCGATTTTGATAATGGACATACACAGAGAGATTACAATCCCATCTCGGTGAGACCGAGATCCCTATCGGTGAGACCTATTTGCCTAGGGTTTGTGGTAGTGGCTAAGACATCCAAACTCGGTGGCGCCGGATAGAAAGAATCAGTGGGGACGAGCTTGACTTTAGGTTTAGGACATATGTGTGGAAGTGGGAAAGTAGTTGAGGGTATTTGGAGCATATCACTAAGCACTTTGAAGCAAGAGGCTCATTAAGCAACACCTCATCCCTCCTTGATAGTATTGGCTTTTCCTATAGACTCAATGTGATCTTGGATCACTAAAATGTAAAATGAAGAGTCTTGAGCTTGAAGCTTTAGCCAATCCTTTGTCCATAGCATCTTGAAGGAGTTCCCACATCTTTAGTCCATGCCACTCCATTGTTGAACTTATCTGAAACATACTAAATAAAAGTGTTAGTCCAACAAGAGATATGTTGTCATTAATTACCAAAACCACCTAGGGAGCACTTGTGCTTTCAATCTCCCCCTTTTTGGTAATTGATGGCAACATACATCAAAGCTTTAGATAAAGATATAAAGAATAGCAAGTAAAGCTTTGGAAAGACATGTAACAAGCATAGGCCCCCCCTACATGTATGCAATCATGTGAATATGAAATATAGAAGCATGTGATAGCATAACCACGATAGAGCAGGCAATGTGTTACATGTATCTTGGCTATATGCATCAGAGAAAAAAGTATTAAAGAGAATACCTTCATGTCCATGAGTCCTTCTTGCAAACAGTATGTACATCAGCAAGAATTCCTCATACACATGATTGTGATGCATATACTTACCTTGTGGTCTTGAGTTGGCTTAGGATGGAATGAACCTGCGTAAACAAGGTTAGATAACACAAATGCATCTACTAGCCAGAGCAAACGGAAGAAACCACAAGAATACCAAGACTGGGATGACATGTAGAGAGTGAGTACTAAGTACCACATTGGATTAGACATGTCCCCAAGAGTAAAGATATGCAATGAATTTAAATGATCTCTTTCCCTTAGATGTCTTGCTCCATCTGAATCTAACATGGGATACTGGGAGAAGATAGGGAACAGAAAATCAGAGCTGAAGGAAAACAGAGCTGAAAGATATGAATGATGATCAGAGCTAAAGTTCAGAGCTAATGTATGCTAATGCAAAATTGAGCACAACAGATCATATGAACATGTCTCTCCCTCAAGAAGACATGTGGACATCTCTCCTCTTGAACACCAAGCATCTGGGATCCTTGAGAAATACTTTCTACTTAAGTATCCTCTCCCCCTGGAGATCTCTCTCGTCTTTTGAGTGTCTCTCCCCCTAGAAGGTCTCTCTCTCCATTAAGAAGAAGGGTGATAAGTTTTGATGTTCTTTCTCTCTATCTCCAAATGATAAGCTTTGATGTTCTCTCTCTCCCCCTTTGACATCAATTTCCAAGAAGGGTCTTCTGGAGTCTGTCGAATGGGTTTGGTCCTTGAGACACAGAACAAAGCAATGATGAAAATGTGATGCTTGTAGAGGACAAGATTCATTGAGTGGAGCTGGATCAGAAGAAACACAAAATATGTGGCAAAGAGTTTTTCCTGTTATGAAATCGGTGGCACCGAGTGGTATGCTTCGGTCGTACCGAAAAGATTCAGTTGAACAAAAATAACAAATTGGTGTAACTGAGTTCATCGCAGAGAGAACACTTGTCACCTCAGCTCACTAGACTAGTAAGATCTCACAAAGATTTGCAAGGAATTAACTGAAAGATATGCAAGGAATTAGATGCAGAAAATGCAGAGAAAACAGAAAGATATCTAGATGAAGTTTTTTTTTGAAAGGGGAAACACAAATGCATGAGACACATGAAAAAACTCATAAAAGAACACTGGAGAACTTCATCTAGAGTTGGTCATGATAAAGTCACCTATGTTAGAGTATATTGACTTAGGAGTCAAGTGAGATCACTTGATCATAGGCCATACTCATCGTTTAAGCTCAAAATGGGGTTGCCATTTTTCATTTAAGCATCTTGATGTATTCACATCTTGTCGAGTTGCTTTAACTCATGACTCGGTGTAAAGCTTCTCTAAGATGGAATAACATACCTTGGTTGGTGGAGTTGTCCATGTAGTTGAACTTGCGTGGGTTGCTCAAGGTTGATGTAGCTCATCAAGAATTTGGAGCACGACTTGGAATTTGAGTCCATCTACCTACATGGGTTAGTTCTTGCAAGGAAGAGCACTTGTATATCCAAGAATGACAATCATGAAACTCAACATATAATTTGTCAAAGGATATGTTTGAATGGTTTCGTGCTTCCTTGTCTTCAACCACCTTGTGTAGAGACTTGGTGATGTAGAGATTGCTCAAGATATGAGTAGGTTTCAACCTCATGGAATTTGATTCAACCAAGTACCTACATGGGTTAGATAACATGCAAGATACAAATATATCCAAGACATAAGTTTTCATCATAAGATAAATATCAAGGATTAGTCATAAGCTCATGTCTTGCATGTATCCAATGGAGTTTCTACTCCAAGATTGAAGCATCAATGATGTTCAATTCTCCTCTTAACCTGCAAAACACTTCCCCATCAAGAGGTTTAGTGAATATATCCGCTAATTGCTTTTCAGTGTGAACATGCTTAAGATCAATGTCACCCTTAGAAACATGATCTCGAATGAAATGATGACGAACTTCAATATGCTTAGTTCGATAATGTTGCACAGGATTATGACCAATTTTGATAGCACTTTCATTATCACAAAGCAATGGAACATGTCTCACATATATCCCATAATCTTTAAGAGTTTGGGTCATCCAAAGTAATTGAGCACAACATGAACCAGCGGCAATATATTCAGCTTCGGTGGATAAGGATACCGAGTTTTGTTTCTTGGAGGACCAAGACACAAGAGATCTACCAAGAAATTGACAAGTACCCAAGTGGACTTTCTATCAACCTTGTCTCGGCATAGTCCGAGTCGGAATAGCCAACAAGATCGAAGAGGCCCTCTTAGGATACCAAATGCCAAAATTTGGTGTATGGATTAAGTATCTCACTATCCTTTTCACGGCCTTAAGATGACATTCTTTAGGGGCAGCTTGATATCGTGCACACATGCACACACTTAGCATAATATCGGGACGTGAAGCACATAGATATAACAATGAACCAATCATAGAGCGATAAACCTTTTGATCAACCGTTCACCATCTTTGGTTAAGTCAAGATGTCCACTAGTAGGCATGGGTGTAGTCATACCTTTGCGTTCTTGCATATTGAACTTCTTGAATAAGTCCTTGGTGTACTTTGTTTATAGACAAAAGTACATTCCTTAGTTTGCTTGATTTGCAAACCAAGAAAGAATTTGAGTTCACTCATCATAGACATCTCAAACTTCTCCGACATTAGCTTCCCAAACTTTTCACTAAAATGAGGGTTAGTTGAACCAAATATAATATCATCAACATAAATTTGGCACACAAAGAGTTCACCATTAACCCTTTTAGTAAAAAGAGTAGAATTAATTTTCCCAATTTCAAAGCCTTTTTCAATAAGGAACTTGGTCAAGCATTTATACCATGCTCTAGGAGCTTGTTTAAGTCCATAAAGAGCTTTGTGAAGTTTGTAAACATGATTGGGTTTCTTAGGATTGACAAAGCCGGAGGTTGTTTAACATAAACTTCCTCCTCTATTTCACCATTTAGAAAAGCACTTTTAATGTCCATTTGGTACAAGGTGATATCATGGTGATTAGCATAGGCAAGTAAGATGCGAATGGACTCAAGTCTAGCAACGGCGTAAGTCTCACCATAGTCCATACCTTCGACTTGTGTGTAGCCTTGGGGCATTTAGACGCGTGCTTTGTTGCGAACTACTTGTCCATCTTCATCTTGCTTGTTGCGAAAAACCCATTTGGTACCGATGATGTTGTGGTTGTTGTCGGGCTTCTCAACCAATGTCCAAACTTGGTTCCTTTCAAAGTTGTGTAGCTCTTCATGCATAGCATTTATCCAATCCGGATCTTCCAATGCTTCTTTGACCTTCATAGGTTCAATGCTAGAGATGAAAGAATAGTTTTCAAAAAAGTTAGCTAAACGAGTTTTAGAGCGAGTGATTCTCCCGGTTTGAAAATCATTATAGATTTGCTCGATGGGATGGTCTTTAGCAATTCTTGCTTGAACTCGTGAAAGCTTTTGCTTGGGTCTTTGTTGAACATCTTCTTCATCTTGTTCTTCTTCTTGGACTTCTTCATTGTTGGCATTGTCGTTCTCTTGTCGTGGTGGAGAAGGAGGTTGTTGACGTTCATCTTGATGCACTTCCTCGTTTTCTTCATCTTGGTGTGTCCCACTTGTGGATGCTTCCGTATCAACTCTTGGTTCACCTTGTCGTGAAGTAGAAGCTTCCACTTGGACGAACGAGGTACTCTCCTTCACCTCCGTTGGACGGACCTTGCCAATAGACAAGTCTTGGATTGCTTCCGAAGGATGTTTATCTCCTACATCAATTGGCAATTGCTCTACTTGCAAGCCGTTAGATTCATCAAACTTCACATCTACAGTCTCTTCAACCTTTCGGGTGAAATTGTTGTAGACACGGTAAGTGTGAGAGTTTGAGCCATAACCTAGTAGGAAACCTTCATGAGACTTAGGAGCAAATTTAGAACGACGATGCTTATCAAGAATGTTGCACTTTGAGCCGAATACTCGAAAGTATCCAACTTGGGGTTTGTTACCGGTGAGTAGCTCGTATGCCGTCTTGCCGAGTAGCTTGTGAAGATACAAGCGATTTGTTGCATGAAAAGCTGTCTCAACCGCTTCGCCCAAAAGTGCTTCCGTCTTGTACTCATCAAGCATCGTTCTCGCCATTTCGATGAGCGTCTGGTTCTTCCTCTCAACAACTCCATTTTGTTGAGGTGTGTACGTAGCCGAGAACTCGTGTGAAATCCCTTCTTCGTCAAGAAAGGTGTCCACATTTGCGTTCTTGAACTCCGTTCCGTTGTCGCTATGAACCTTCTTGATCTTCACTTCAAATTGGTTTTGGGCCTTCCTAGCGAAGTTTTTGAAGATCTTTTGGACCTGTGATTTATCATCGAGAAAGAACACCCACGTAAATCTGGAAAAATCATCAACTATAACTAGACCAAAAGAATTTCCACCGAGACTCTTGTAAGAGTTGGGACCAAAGAGATCCATGTGAAGTAGCTCGAGTGGCCTCTTTGTGGTCATGATGTTCTTCACGGGATGCCTTCCTCCAACCTGTTTACACCTTGACAAGCCTTTGCAAAGTCTATCCTTATCAAATATGACATCATTAACTCCAAGGATATGATTCCCCTTAATAAGCTTGTCAAGGTTTTGCATACCAACATGACCTAATCGTCTATGCCATAACCAACCTTTTGAGGATTTAGCAATGAAGCAAATTTTAGGTTGAGCCTTTTTAGTGAAATCAACAATGTATAGATCACCTCTACGCACACCAAGAAGACCATTTTATGATTATCTCGATGAAACACTTGGCAATCTACTTCAGTAAATAGAACATTGAAACCGAAATCAGCAAGTCTAGATACTGAAAGTTGTAACCAAGAGATTCAACGAGCATAACATTTTGTATGGAGCTATCATGTGATATGGCCACCTTACCGAGGCCAACCACCTTACCCTTTGAGTTGTCACCGAAGGTGACATACTTTCGAGGACTATCATTATTAGCAAGCTCACGAAACATGTCTTTATCTCCGGTCATGTGATCGGTACATCCACTATCAAGAACCCATTCCTTTCCTCCTGACATATATCCCCGAAGATTTGCCATAAGACCAAAATTTCTCATTGCATCATCAAGATCAAGTCACTATCATCATCCTCATCATAGTATCCATGTTCAACATCGTCATGTGGTGGATCAAATCCTAGAGAGGGTGATTCATTAGAATGAGTTTGACAATAATCTTGTCTATGAATTCTTATAGCTTCGGAAATAATGTCACTAATAATACCAACATTTCCTTTGGCATGCATAAGGTTTGTAAACTCAAATAGACGATCACCAAACATAGGATCACTAGTATTCATCTTACTCAAAGCAATAGACTTATAGAGAATTTCATCTAGATTTTTCAAGGAATAATTTGGAAAGCGTTCCTCAAGAAATTTCCATATAGTGTAGGCACACTCAAAAGTAGGCAAGATTCTAATCAAGTTTCTAGGCAATCCTCTAATGATAAGTTCGGCACTTCTAAGATTCCTAACCATGTCAATTGACTCATCAAGGGTTGGATGCATAGGATCAACATAAGGTGCACAAGGGCTTGTACTTGTTAAAATGATATTGATTGAAAATAACAAGCATCTCATTTTTCCACTCACGAAAATACTCTCCATCAAGAATAGGCACTCTATGTCTAAGACTCCCCAAAGTAGACTCATCCATCTTCCTCCAATGGTGGTTAAACCAAGGCAATGGAGACCAATGCTCTGATACCACTTGTACGACCTTGAGAAGAGGTGTCTAGAGGGGGGGTGATTAGACACTAAGTACCAAAGTTGCAGTTTTTAAGTTTCTTTAAAGTTTGAGTGGAGTTTAGGCACAAGTTTAACATTCACAACATATAGCAAGCAAGCATGCAAAGAGTATATGAGTAGCGGAAAATAAAGCATGCAACTTGCAAGAATGTAAAGGGAAGGGATTGGAGGATTCAAACACAATTTGGAGACACGGATGTTTTTGGCGTCGTTCCGATAGGTGGTGCTATCGTACATCCACGTTGATGGAGACTTCAACCCACGAAGGGTAACGATCACATGAGTCCATGGAGGGCTCCACCCACGAAGGGTCCACGAAGAAGCAACCTTGTCTATCCCACCATGGCCGTCGCCCACGAAGGACTTGCCTCACTAGCGGTAGATCTTCACGAAGTAGGCGATCTCCTTGCCCTTACAAACTCTTTGGTTCAACTCCACAGTCTTGTCAGAGGCTCCCAAGTGACACCTAGCCAATCTAGGACACACCACTCTCCAAGAAGTAACAAATGGTGCGTTGATGATGAACTCCTTGCTCTTGTGCTTCAAATGATAGTCTCCCCAACACTCAACTCTCTCTCATAGGTTTTGGATCTGGTGGAAAGAAGATTTGAGTGGAAAGCAACTTGGGGAAGGCTAGAGATCAAGATTCATATGGTAGGAATGGAATATCTTGGCCTCAACACATGAGTAGGTAGTTCTCTCTCGTAAATAGGATCTTTGGAAGTGTAGGTTCAGTCTGATGGCTCTCCCCACGAATGAAGAGGAGGTGGAGGGGTATATATAGCCTCCACACAAAATCTAACCGTTACACACAATTTACCAATCTCGGTGGGACCGAATCAACAAACTCGGTCAGACCGATTTTAGTAAACCTAGTGACCGTTAGGGTTTTCGGTGGGACCGGAATGCAACTCGGTGGGACCGATTCGGTTAGGGTTAGGGCATAACGTAATCTCGGTAAGACCAATTACACAAACTCGGTGGGACCGATTTTGGTAATAAGTTTCCAGAGAGTTGGTCAAGCAAAGTCGGTTTGACCGATTATCAAACTCGGTGGGACCGATTTTGATAATAAGTTAACCAGAGAGTTTGCATTGTACTCTCGGTAGTAACGATTGCTCAAACTCGGTGAGACAGATTTTGATAATGGACATACACAGAGAGATTACAATCCCATCTCGGTGAGACCGAGATCCCTATCGGTGAGACCGATTTGCCTAGGGTTTGTGGCAGTGGCTAAGACATCCAAACTCGGTGGCGCGGATAGAATGAATCGGTGGGGCCGAGCTTGACTTTAGGTTTAGGACATATGTGTGGAAGTGGGAAAGTAGTTGAGGGTATTTGGAGCATATCACTAAGCACTTTGAAGCAAGAGGCTCATTAAGCAACACCTCATCCCTCCTTGATAGTATTGGCTTTTCCTATAGACTCAATGTGATCTTGGATCACTAAAATGTAAAATGAAGAGTCTTGAGCTTGAAGCTTTAGCCAATCCTTTGTCCTTAGCATCTTGAAGGAGTTCCCACATCCTTTAGTCCATGCCACTCCATTGTTGAACTTATCTGAAACATAAACATACTAGATAAAAGTGTTAGTCCAACAAGAGATATGTTGTCATTAATTACCAAAACAACCTAGGGAGCACTTGTGCTATCACAAGGCTTCACCTCTCCAGCTCACAGCAACGCAAGTCATCGATCGGTGCAGTGTCAAGCCCCCAAGTGACTTAGTGGTTGTTTCTTGCCAGATGGCAGCCATTTCCTATGGAAATCACCTCCAAATGACACCCGTCCAGAGACGTGTCAAGCAGGCACGTGAGAAGCTAGCCGAACTACCTGGCAAGGCTTGCCGGGCATGCCATGATGTGACACTAAGTGGCGCATTTAATGTGCTCTACCCTGTCTACAGAGTTAGGTATGATAGCATTGTTTGCTATCTAATCAGTGCACAATGACTGATTTGCCACTGTGGTGACCCCTTAAACCATAGAAAGGATTCAGACCCTTGTACACTCATACGCGCGTAGCCGCTCTCGCCCTACGGTAACCCTGCCGGGCAAGAACGTTGTGTTTCCACCACAATCCACCAACAATCCACCAAAGCAAGAGTAGGGTTTTACGCCTCGCGGCGGCCTGAACAAAGGTAAATCGCCCATGTGATCTCTGTCATGATGTGCTACAATTCTTCGCTCTTTGTGCAACATGCTCATCCCCCTGCCTAACCACAAGGGGATCATGGCCCCATAGGTAGCCGTGGTTTCCCACGGCATCTTTGGCGCGCCAGGTAGGGGGAGGCGCTTGCGCGAACTCGAGAAGCGTATGCAGCGCGTCATCTTCATCGTTGTTTTATTCCTCGACGGCTCCATCGTTCTTGATGCCCAAGACGAAGCTCGATGTCGCAGCTCACCTGTCCACCTTGAAGGACCCACCACCTGTGTCCGCCGACTCCATGGGGGCTACGGGGACGCATGGGATGTGGACGCTGCGGGGGACATGGTCGGCGCAGGGGACGTCGTCACCACCTCCTCTGCGGCCGAAACAGGAGAAGGAGGCACCGGAGAAGGACAACACCAACAGCATCCCAGTGACCATGCTACGCGAGGTACGAGTAGAGAGATCATTCCTTCTGCACCTCTCCGCACGGCCGAAGGGCATAGCCGCAGCGGCGGTGCTCGCTCTGGGACGTTTCGCAACTCCCTGGCCGCTCCTGCCGCGGGAGCGACCGCAGGTCATGCGCCACCCATGGAACGAGATGACCTAGCCAATACACCAAACGGAGCCGCTGGTCCTCGAGCGCCTCCGCCTCATCACCACACCATTCAGGCGGCTGGCTCACGACGGTGAGAGCACGGCGTGGCCACTACCGGCACCGTCAGGAGCCGAGCAACGTTACGATCTAGATCGTCATCACCCATGCCAAGCACCGCTTTGGAGGCCATGGCACGGGCCCAGCTACTATTGAGATTTCTGCTAGTAGTCGATCAGATGGATGAGTGGAGAGCCACCATTCAAAGCCTGATCGGCATCACCGAGGCGGGAGGATTGCAGCAAGCTGGCCTGCCACGGCCTCCCCAGGCGACGACAATGGCCCATGCTGCTGGCCATGCGGAAGGGGCCACCCCACGGTGCAATCCCCTTCGCGGCAACCAGCACGGGAGCCATGTAACCAAGAGCTCGACGACGTCTCGATGGCTTCATCCGACCCTCGAACGCTTCATGGCCAACGGCGAGTCCTGTAGGACAGGTAGAGGGAAGGCGCACGCGTAACCATCGAGCGACACCGCGACAACTGCCACCAGCACAATAGGTGTGACGGCCCCGACGTCGACGAGCCCATGCTCGGGGAAGGTGGGTACCTGCCTTTCGAGGCTGGGTGCCCCGCCTTCACCTGTGAGTTGCGGCAAGTCCGTTGGCCCTCCACTCGCACATTCAAGCCAGAAATACCAGAGAAGTATGATGGGAGACTGAACCCGGCAGTGTTCTTGAGCATCTACACCATAGTTGTTCAAGCTGCCGGGGGCAGAGACAAGAAGGTGTTTGCCAACTACGTACCTTTGGCACTCAATCCAAATGTGAGCTCTTGGCTGATGCACCTGCCAGAGAACTCCATCTCAACCTGGGCTGACCTGTGCCATGAGTTCGTTGGTGCCTTCACGGGCGGCCATCAAGAACCAGGACGGCCTAGCGACTTGCAACTCCTCCCGCAGAAGGAAGGAGAAACACTGCGGAAGTACATGCAGAGGTTCAGCCGAGTACACAGGAACATTCCAGACATCCACCCGGCAGCTGTGATAGCTGCGTTCCAGTCCAACATGCGCAATCGTCGGATACATTCCAAGATGAACGTTCGATTGCCCAAGACTATGAAGGAGCTTTACACTCTAGTGGATAAGTATGCTCGGGTAGAGGAGGAGAGGCGGCTCCCCGAAGAAGAGGATGGCGTCGACACTGACTCAGAGGATGATGACGAGGCCACCAGTCAGAAGAAGAAGAACAAGAAGCGTAGTAAAAGGCACAAGGATAAGGCAGTGATGACCGTTGAGGGATCAGGCACGCCTAGTACCAGCAAGAAAGCCAAGACCAAGGTGCCCGACAAGGAAGCTACCACGTGCATTGATTGCAGGGAAGCCGCGGTTGCCGAGAAGGCTGGAAAAGGTGATGGGCCGTACTGCAAGATCCATCGAACCAAGGGCCATGATCTCCAGGCATGTCATCAGGTTGAATAGCTTGTCAAGAAGTAGAGGGCTGAATATGAGAAGCGAGATAAGGATAAAGGTCAGAGTGGCGCTGGCGGGAAGGGCCGGGGTGGCGAAGCAAGCCGCCCCAGCAAGGCTCCTCAGAATCAAAGGAAACCCGCCAGAGGTTGTGAGAAGGAGGATTGTAATGATGAGAGTGATGGAGGAGATGAAGAGGAAACCAGTGAGCAGGAATCCAGAAAGCCACTGACGCCCTGTGCATTGGCGGCGGTGCATCTCTGCACTCCTCTCAATGCTCACTTAAATAGTTGGCGCGCGAAGTCAATGACGTGGAGCCAGCGGCAGATTCTCGGAGGCTGCTCAAGTGGTCCCGCATGCCCATCATGTTTGATGAAGAGGACCACCCTGACCGCACCACCGCGGTAGGGTGCTTGTCGTTGTTGGTCTCACCAACAATCCGCAACCTCAAAGTTACAAAGATGTTGATTGACGGCAGGGCCGGGTTGAATCTGATTTCTCCAAAGGTCATCAGCAAAATTCAGATAGCAGAGTAAGAGCTCGAGGTTACATGCACGTTTCAAGGAATCAACCCCAGCAGGAGTCATCCTAAGGGGAAGAGCACGTTACCAGTGACATTTGGGGGGGGGGGGGAGTTGAACTACTGGACTAAGAAGATTGTGTTTGACATGGTCGATCTCCCCTTGTCGTACAATGGAATCCTTGGTCGCTCAGCTTTGGCCAAATTCATGGCGGCATCCCATTATGCCTACAACACTTTGAAGATACCAGGGCCGATAGGTGTCATTTCCATTCCATCAGGAGAGAAGGACGCATTCATTTGCATGGACAAGATGTACCGGGAAGCAGTCGCGGCAGAGGCCGCTGAATCCATTGTTCCTGCCAAGGAAAGCAAGAAAAAGAAGAGAGATAGCCAGGAGTGCCTACAAGGAATCCGGGAAACGTACCTCTCCGGAGAACATTGTGCCCGATGATGACTTGCCAGAGAGTTCCAATAGCAAGAGATCCAAGGCTGTTGCACCCACTATGAAAAAGGTCCCGGAACGACTGTCTAGCACTGATGGTACCTTCACTATCAGTGCCACCCTCGATGACAAATGGGAAAGCATGCTCGTTGCCTTCCTGCGGGTGAATAACGATGTGTTTGCCTGGCAACCATCTGATATCCCCTGTGTTACCAGGGAGGTAATCGAGCACCACATTACTATCTGCCCTCATGTACGACACGTCATGTAGAAGGTCCGGAAGCAAGCTTTGGAGCGGCAGTAGTTCATTGTCGAGGAGATCAAGAAACTTGAGGCAGCTGGTCTATTCAGAAGAGTGCTACATCCAACGTGGTTAGCAAATCCAGTGGTGGTGCACAAGGCTAATGGGAAATGGAGGCTTTGCATAGATTTCACGAATCTAAACAAGACATGCCTGAAGGACCCATTTCCCTTGCCGCGCATCGACCATATTGTGGATTCCACCTTCGGGTGTGACCTGCTTTCTTTTCTGGATGCATAATCTGGATACCACCAGATCTTTATGTCCAAGATGAAGAGAAGACAGCGTTCATCACCCCATGTGGCATGTACTGCTTTGTACGTATGCCCTTCGGATTAAGGAACGCCGGATCCACTTTTTCAAGGGCAGTTCAGATTGGCTTTGAGTCCCAGCTGCACAGAAACATCAAAGCTTACATGGGTGATATTGTGGTCAAGATCAAGGACAGATCAACCCTCATTCAGGATTTGGAAGAAACATTTGCTAATCTGCACGAGATCAACTTAAAGCTGAACCCGGAGAAGTGTGTGTTTGGCGTTCCTTCCGGCAAGGTGCTTGGCTTCTTTGTGTCCCACCGGGGGATAGAGGCCAATCCTGACAAGATCAAGGCTATCGAGCAGATTCAAGCACCCCGGACAGTTAAGGACGTGAGGCGTCTGACTGGATGTGTTGTCGCGCTTAGCATGTTCATTTCCAAGTCTGTCGACCGTGCCCAACTGTTCTTCAAAATCTTGAAGAAGGTAGGACCTGTGGAGTGGACCCTATAGGTAGATGCTGCGCTACAAGATTTGAAGGCCTATCTTTCCTCTGTGCCCACTTTGGTTGCCCCCAAACCATAGGAGCCATTGCTACTATACTTAGCGGCAACCAATCAAGTGGTTAGTGCAACACTGGTGGTGCCGTGGGAAGTGGATGAAGTGGCAGCCACAACCATTCTCCCCTCTGGAGAGGAATGCGAGCACACCCCAGCAAGCTCAGATGCAGACCAGGACGAGGGAGAGCAAGGCAGTAGAGACATTCCTAAGGTTGCAACAAGGAAGAAAGTGGTGCAGCGCCTAGTGTACTTCGTCAGCTCCCTATTGCGGGGGGCTAGATCAAGGTACTCTGGCGTGCAGAATTTGATTTTTGGCCTTGGCATGGCCTCAAGGAAACCGCGCCACTACTTCCAAGCCCACGAAATCACGGTCATCACCCGCTCTCCTTTGCAACAAATACTCAGAAACCCCGAGGCCATCGGCAGGATAGTGGAGTGGGCCTTTGGAATTATCTAGCTTTGGTTTGAAGTTTGAGTGCACATCAACTATTCAGAGCAGAGCACTGGCAGGGTTTATTGTGGAGTGGACACCAACCCCTGATGAAGAAGTGTTGGAGATGGTTATTCCCGGCAAGGAAGAGCCCCAAGAATGGATTATGTATTTCCATGGTGCTTGATGACCCACAAGTATAGGGAATCTATTGTAGTCCTTTCGATAAGTAAGAGTGTCGAACCCAACGAGGAGCAGAAGGAAATGATAAGCGGTTTTCAGCAAGGTATTCTCTGCAAACACTGAAATTATCGGTAACAGATAGTGTTGTGATAAGGTAATTTGTAACGGGTAACAAGTAACAAGTATAAATAAAGTGCAGCAAGATGGCCCAATCCTTTTTGTAGCAAAGGACAAGCCTGGACAAACTCTTATATAGAGAAAAGTGCTCCCGAGGATACATGGGAATTATCGTCAAGCTAGTTTTTGTCATGCTCACATGATTCGCGTTCGTTACTTTGATAATTTGATATGTGGGTGGACCGGTGCTTGGGTGCCGTCCTTTCTTGGACAAGCATCCCACTTATGATTAACCCCTATTGCAAGCATCCGGAACTACAACAGAAGTATTAAGGTAAACCTAACCATAGCATGAAACATATGGATCCAAATCATCCCCTTACGAAGCAACTCATAAACTAGGGCTTAAGCTTCTGTCACTCTAGCAACCCATCATCTACTTATTACTTCCCAATGCCTTCCTCTAGGCCCAAACAATGGTGATGTGTCATGTAGTCGACGTTCACATAACACCACTAGAGGAAAGACAACATACATCTCATCAAAATATCGAACGAATACCAATTCACATGACTACTTATAGCAAGACTTCTCCCATGTCCTCAGGAACAAAGGTAACTACTCACAAATCATATTCATGTTCATAATCAGAGGGGTATTAATAAGCATAATGGATCTGAACATATGATCTTCCACCAAATAAACCAACTAGCATCAACTACAAGGAGTAATCAACACTACTAGCAACCCACATGTACCAATCTGAGGCTTTCGGACAAAGATTGGATACAAGAGATGAACTAGGGTTTTAGAGGAGATGGTGCTGGTGAAGATGTTGATGGAGATTGACCCCCTCTCGATGAGAGGATCGTTGGCAATGACGATGGCGATGATTTCCCCACCCAGAGGGAAGTTTCCCCGGCAGAACAGCTCTGTCGGAGCCCTAGATTGGTTCCGCCAAGTGGTAGCGGAGTTTCTTCCCGAAAGCTTGCTTATGATTTTTCACGGACGAAAGACTTCATATAGAAGAAGATGGGCACCGGAGGCCTGCCAGGGGGCCCACGAGGTAGGGGGCGCGCCCAGGGGGTAGGGCGCACCCCCACCCTCCTGGCCAGGGTGTGGGCCCCTGTGGTACTTTCTTTCACAAGTATTTTTTATTAATTCCAAAAATGACTTCTGTGAAGTTTCAGGACTTTTGGAGCTGTGCAGAATAGGTCTCTAATATTTGCTCCTTTTCAAGCCTAGAATTCTAGGTGCCGGCATTCTCCCTCTTCATGTAGACCTTGTAAAATAAGAGAGAATAGCCATAAGTATTGTGACATAGCGTGTAATAACAGCCCATAATGCGATAAGTATCGATATAAAAGCATGATGCAAAATGGACGTATCAACTCCCCAAAGCTTAGACCTCGCTTGTCCTCAAGCGGAAGCCGATAACGCTAAATATGTGCACATGTTTAGCGGTAGAGGTGTCGATAAAATAAAATACGGACATGAGGGCATCATGATCATTCTTATAACAGCAACATATATGGATATTATCATATGATTTCTTATGCTCAAGTAATAATCTATTCACCATGTCAGTATGAATCAGAAAGTTCATTAAGAACCAACGAACTATAATCTCAGTCATTGAAGCAATTGCAATTTATCATAAAATCAGAAAGAGTCAATATAAGAGCTTTTCAGCAAGTCCACATACTCAACTATCATTTAGTCTTTCACAATTTCTAACACTCACGCAATACTTATGTGTATGGAGTTTTAATCGGACACGGAGAAAGATAGGGCCTTATAGTGTTGCCTCCCAACCTTTTACCTCAAGGGTAATGTCAACAATAATAATTCATGTCAACTTACATCCAATTGGATATATATATATATATATATATATATATATATATATATATATATCAGGATGTTTCCAACACAATGTACTTGCCAAAGGATAAAATGTAAAAAGGAAAGGTGAAGATCACCATGACTCTTGCATAATGAACAAGACCAAAGTAAATATAGACCTTTCGCAGAGGGATGCAAAGGTTGTCATGCGCTTTCATGGTTGGATGCACGAAATCTTAATGCAAAAGAACGTCACTTTATGTTGCCACTTGTGATATGGACCTTTATTATGCAGCCCGTCGCTTCTATTTCTTCCACATCACAAGATCATATAAAGCTTATTTCTCCACACTAATAAATCATACATATTTAGAGAGCAATTTTTATTGCATGCACCGATGGCAACTTACTTGAAGGATCTCACTCAATCCATAGGTAGATATGGTGGACACTCATGGCAAAACTGGTTTTAAGGGTATTCGGACGCACAAGTAGTATCTCTACTTGGTGCAAAGAATTTGGCTATCATGAGAGGGAAAGGCAAGCTCAACATGTTGGATGATCCATGACAATATACTTTATTTCGGATATAAGAAAACATAACTCATTACGTTGTCTTCCTTGTCCAACATCAACACTTTAGCATGTCATATTTTAATGAGTGCTCACAATTATAAAAGATGTCCAAGATAGTATATTTATATGTGAAAATCTCTCTTTCTTTATTACTTCCTATTAATTGCAACTATGACCAAAACTATGTTTGTCAACTCTCAACAACTTTTAATCATCATACTCTTTATATGTGAAGTCATTACTCTCCACAAGATCAATATGATCTCTTTGCTTCTTTTTATTCTTTCTTTTTCTTTAATTCCCTCACGATCATAGCAAAATAATCAAGCCCTTGACTCAACACTAATCTTCATTATATATAGCCCACAAACTCGATTACATAGAAGGATCATAAAGCAAAACTCAAAACTAAATCATACTAAAACTTTATTCTACTAGATCAAGATATTACCAAAAGGATCGAACTAAGAAAAATGGTAAAGATAGGAGTGTGATGGTGATACGATACCGGGGCACCTCCCCCAAGCTTGGCAATTGCCAAGGGGAGTGCCCATACCCATGTATTTATTGCTCTTTCTTCAGAGGTGGTGAGGTGATATTCTTGGCGATGATACCCCTCAGGATACGATTCTCCTCCTCGAGCTTGTTGACTTGCTGCTTAAGATCCATTATTTCCTTACGGAGCTTACCTGTGACGGTTAAAGCTCCTTGCACCCATGGATGATGCATAGCTACGGGAGAACAAGTAACACTCCTTTTCATATTTTCATAAGAGAGAAATTTAACATTGGAGGGGACTACCGAGTATGGGATAGCTGAGCTCTGTAGTTCCCCCATCGTGAATCCTGGCCGGAAACGAGAAGTAACTTCTTGATCATCCTCCATAGCATCTATCCTTTTCAAGTCAGCTTCCATCTCTTCCTCCGTTGAGGGCCCAAAGTGATAAGCATCACTGTTTTCCCCTGGACCCGGTATCGGATGAGACATCCGACTCTCCCCGACTGGCTCTTGAGAAGACATCTTGCTCTAATCTGCGGCAGAAATAGCTCGAAACAAAAACAGAGGATATTTGTGTGGTACGGTGGTCAAAACCTTTGGGAGATTATATAATGAATTTTTACCGACTAAAAGAAGTATCATGCAAGAAAACGGAGTCCGGAGAGTGCACGAGGTGCCCACGAGGCAGGGGGCGCGCCCTCCACCCTCGTGGAAGCCTCGTGTCCTTCCCGGACTACTTATTTTCCTATTTTCTTAAATATTCCAAAACGGAGAAAAATTGTCATTAGAACTGTTTTGGAGTCGGTTTACTTACCATACCACATACCTATTCCTTTTTGGAGTCTGAAACGTTCTAGAAAGTGTCCCTTATGTATTCCTCCAGGGTCACGGTTTCAATAACATTAGTTTCAACATTTATAGGATTACCTGAGATATAATGTTTAATTCTTTGACCGTTCACCACCTTTGGATTTGTGCCTTCGAAGTTGTTGCTTTTTATGGCACCGGAACGATAGACCTCCTCGATAACGTAAGGACCTTCCCATTTAGAGAGAAGTTTTCCTGCAAAAAATCTTAAGCGAGAGTTGAATAGCAACACATAATCATCTACATTAAACTCACGCTTTTGTATCCTTTTGTCATGCCTTCTTTTAACTTTTTCTTTAAACAGTTTGGCATTCTCGTAGCCCTGAGTTCTCCATTCATCAAATGAGCTAATGTCAAAAAGCCTCTTCTCACCGGCAAGTTTGAAATCATAACTGATCTCTTTTATGGCCCAATATGCCTTATGTTCTAGTTCGAGAGGTAGGTGACATGCTTTTCCATAAACCATTTTATACGGAGACATACGCATAGGATTTTTATATGCAGTTCTATATGCCCATAATGCATCATCAAGTTTCTTGGACCAATTCTTTCTAGATCTACTTAATAGTCTTTTGCAAAATTAATTTGAGCTCTCTATTACTCAATTCTACTTGACCACTAGACTGCGAATGATAAGGGGATGCAATTCTATGATTAACATCATACTTAGCAAGCATCTTACGAAAAGCACTATGAATAAAATGTGAACCACCATCAGTCATTAAATATCTAGGGACTCCAAACCTCGGAAAAATAACTTCTTTAAGCATCTTAATAGAGGTGTTATGATCAGCACTACTAGTTGGAATAGCTTCTACCCACTTAGTAACGTAATCAACAACAACTAAAATATGTGTATACCCATTAGAGGAAGGAAATGGTCCCATATAATCAAAGCCCCAAACATCAAATGGTTCAATAACAAGTGAATAATTCAAAGGCATTTCTTGACATCTACTAATATTACCAATCCTTTGGCATTCATCACAAGATAAGACAAACTTACGGGCATCTTTGAACAGAATAGGCCAATAAAAACTGGATTGTAATACCTTATGTGCAGTTCTATCTCCAGCGTGGTGTCCTCCATAAGCTTCAGAGTGACACTTGCGTAGGATCTGTTCCTGTTCATGCTCAGGTATACAACGTCTAATAACACCATACACTCCTTCTTTATAAAGATGTGGGTCATCCTAGAAGTAATGTCTTAAATCATAGAAAAACTTTTTCTTTTGCTGGTATGTGAAACTAGGTGGTATAAATTTAGCAACAATATAATTAGCATAATCAACATACCATGGAGCCGCACGAGAAGCATTTATGATAGCTAATTGTTCATCGGGAAAGCTATCATCAATAGGTAGTGGGTCATCAAGAACATTCTCTAACCTAGACAAATTGTCTGCAACGGGGTTCTCAGCTCCCTTTCTATCAATAATATGCAAATCAAATTCTAGTAGCAAGAGAAGCCATCTAATAAGTCTAGGTTTAGCATCTTTCTTTTCCATAAGATATTTAATAGTAGCATGATCAATGTGAACAGTTACTTTAGAATCAACAATATAAGGTCTAAACTTATCACAAGCAAATACAACCGCTAAAAATTCTTTTTCCGTAGTAGCATAATTTCTCCGGGCATTGTCTAGAGTTTTATTAGCATATTGAATAACATTTAATTTCTTATCAAATCTTTGTCCTAGAACAGCACCTACAGCATAATCACTAGCATCACACATAATTTCAAAGGGTAAATTCCAATCAGGTGGCTGAACAATAGGTACAAAAATTAATGCTTTCTTAAGTATTTCAAATGCTTCCACACAATCATCATCAAAGACAAAAGTTATATCTTTTTCTAATAGGTTAGTCAGAGGCCGGTAAATTTTTGAGAAGTCCTTAATGAACCTCCTATAAAAACCAGCATGACCAAGGAAGCTTCTTATACCTTTAATGTCCTTGGGACACGCCATCTTTTCAATAGCATCAACTTTAGCTTTGTCAACTTCAATACCTCTTTCAGAAATTTTATGCCCCAAGACAATGCCTTCATTAACCATAAAGTGGCACTTCTCCCAATTCAAGACAAGGTTAGTTTCTTCACATCTCTGCAAAACTCGATCAAGGTTTCTCAAGCAATCATCAAAAGAGGATCCATAAATAGAGAAATCATCCATGAAAACCTCACAAATCTTTTCACAAAAGTCAGAAAATATAGCCATCATGCATCTTTGAAAGGTAGCAGGTGCATTACGTAAACCAAAAGGCATACGTCTATAAGCAAAGGTACCGAAAGGGCAAGTAAAAGTGGTCTTTTCTTGATCATCAGCTGACACAGGTATTTGAGAGAAACCAGAGTAACCATCTAGAAAGCAAAAATGTGTATGTTTGGATAATATTTCTAGCATTTGATCAATGAAAGGCAAAGGGTAATGATCTTTTTTAGTAGCTTTATTTAATTTAAGTAAAATCAATTACCATCCTATAACCTGTAATAATTCTTTGCGGAATCAATTCATCTTTATCATTAGGAACGACAGTAATACCTCCCTTCTTAGGGACACAATGGACAGGACTTACCCACTGACTATTAGCAACGGGATAAATTATACCTGCCTCAAGTAGATTTAATATTTCCTTTCTTACCACTTCTTTCATCTTAGGATTTATCCACCGTTGGTGATCAATAACTGGCTTGGCGTCTTTCTCCAAGTTTATTTTGTGTTGACATAGAGTGGGACTAATGCCCTTAAGATCCTCAAGAGTATATACAATAGCAGCACGATGCTTCTTCAGAGTTTTTGATAATTTCTCTTCTTCATACTCTGAAAGGTTAGCACTAATAATAACAAGATATATATTCTTTTCATCAAGATAAGCATATTTAAGAGTATCAGGTAATTGTTTAAGCTCAAACACGGGATCACCCTTGGGTGGAGGAGGATCCCCTAGGATTTCAACAGGCAAGTTGTGTTTCAGAATAGGTCCCTGTTTAAAGAATACTTCATCTATTTCCCTTCTTTCATTCATAAACGTATCATTTTCATGGTCTAGCAAATATTGTTCTAAAGGATCAGTAGGAGGTACGGCAATATAAGCAAGACCAATAATTTCATCTTTACTAGGCAATTCCTCATCACGGGGTTGTCTACTAAATTTAGCAAAATTAAACTCATGAGACATATCACCCAAACCAATAGTAACGACATCCTTTTCGCAGTCTATCCTAGCATTAACAGTGTTCAAGAAGGGTCTACCAAATATAATGGGACAAAAGCTATCTTGTCGGGAACCAAGAACAAGAAAATCAGCAGGATATTTAACCTGCCCACACAAGACTACAACATCTCTAACAATCCCAATCGGTGAAATATTATCTCTATTGGCAAGCTTAACTGTAACATCAATTTCTTCTATCTCAGTAGGTGCAATATAATGCATAATTTCTTTGTATAAGGAATGAGGTATTGCACTTGCACTAGCACCCATATCACACAAGCCATGATAACAATGATCTCCTATTTTAACAGAAATAACAGACATGCCTACCATAGGTCTATGTTTATCTTTAGCACCAGGTTTAGCAATTCTAGCAGTCTCATCACAGAAGTAAATAACACGCCCATCGATATTATCAGCCAAGAGATCTTTAACCATAGCAATTTTAGGTTCAACATTAACTTGCTCAGGGGGTTTGTGTGTCCTAATATTACTTTTGTTGACTGCAGTTGAAGCTTTATCATGATCCTTTATTCTAACAGGGAAAGGTGGGTTCTCAACATAAGCAGTAGGAACAACAGGATCATCATAAGTGATAGTCTTTTCTTCAACTTTAATAGGTGCAACTACTTTTACTTCAATTGGGGGATTATATTTAAACCACTTCTCCTTAGGGAGATCAACATGAGTAGCAAAGGATTCATAGAAAGAAGCTACTATCTCAAAGTCAAGTCCATATTTAGTGCTAAATTCACGGAAAACATCGGTATCCATAAAAGATTTAACACAATCAAACTTAGGTGTTATACCTGACTCCTTACCTTCGTCGAGATCCCAATCTTGAGTTGCGTTTAATTCTTTCCAATAAATCCCATTTGAATTCAATAGTCTTCATCATAAAAGAGCCAGTACAAGAAGTATCAAGCATGGAGCGATTATTGAGAGAGAGCCGAGCATAATTTTTTTGAATAATCATTTCTCTTGAGAGCTCATGATTGGGGCATGAATATAACACTGACTTAAGCCTCCCTCAAGCTTCAGCGATTCTTTCTCCTTCGCGAGGCCAAAAATTATATATGTAATTACGATCACGATGAACAAGATGCATAGGATAAAACTTCTGATGAAATTCCAATTTCAATCGTTTGTAGTTCCATGATCCCATATCATCACATAGCCTATACCATGTCAATTCATCACCCTTCAAAGATAAAGGGAAGACCTTCTTCTTGATAACATCATCGGGCATACCTGCAAGCTTAAATAATCCACAAACTTCATCCACATAGATTAGGTGTAAATCGGGATGCAATGTTCCATCTCCTGCAAAAGGATTAGCTAGCAGCTTATCTTTCATACCCGAAGGAATTTCAAAGTAAACATTTTCAGTAGGTTAAGTAGGTTGAGGGGTAACTAATTGTGGTTCCGGACGAGTTGAAGATACCCCAAACAAACCCCTCAAAGGATTGTTCTCCATAGTAACAAGAAACAGTAAATTTCAGCACACTAGATAAATTCGGACCTTCACTCCCCGGCAACGGCGCCAGTAAAGAGTCTTGATGACCCACAAGTATAGGGGATCTATCGTAGTCCTTTTGATAAGTAAGAGTGTCGAACACAACAAGGAGCCGAAGGAAATGATAAGTGTTTTTCAGCAAGGTATTCGCTGCAAACACTGAAATTATCAGTAATAGATAGTTTTGTGATAAGGTAATTTGTAACGGGTAACAAGTAACAAGTATAAATAAAGTGTAGCAAGATGGCCCAATCCTTTTTGTAGCAAAGGACAAGTCCGGACAAACTCTTATATAGAGAAAAGCGCTCCCGAGGACACATGGGAATTATCGTCAAGCTAGTTTTCGTCATGCTCACATGATTCGCGTTCGTTACTTTGATAATTTGGTATCTGGGTGGACCGGTGCTTGGGTGCTGTCCTTTCTTGGACAAGCATCCCACTTATGATTAACCCCTATTGCAAGCATTCGCAACTACAAAATAAGTATTAAGGTAAACCTAACCATAGCTTGAAACATATGGATCCAAATCAGCCCCTTACGAAGAACCTCGTAAACTAGGGTTTAAGCTTCTGTCACTCTAGCAACCCATCATCTACTTATTACTTCCCAGTGCCTTCCTCTAGGCCCAAACAATGGTGAAGTGTCATGTAGTCGACGTTCACATAACACCACTAGAGAAAAGACAACATACATCTCATCAAAATATTGAACGAATACCAAATTCACATGACTACTTATAGCAAGACTTCTCCCATGTCCTCAGGACCAAACGTAAGTACTCACAAATCATATTCATGTTCACAATCAGAGGGGTATTGATATGCATAATGGATCTGAACATATGATCTTCCACCAAATAAACCAACTAGCATCAACTACAAGGAGTAATCAACACTACTAGCAACCCATAGGTACCAATCTGAGGCTTTGGGACAAAGATTGGATACAACAGATGAACTATGGTTTTAGAGGAGATGGTGCTGGTGAAGATGTTGATGGAGATTGACCCCCTCCCGATGAGAGGATCGTTGGCGATGACAATGGCGATGATTTCCCCCTCCTGGAGGGAAGTTTCCCCGGCAGAACAGCTCTGCCGGAGCCCTAGATTGGTTCCGCCAAGTGGCGGTGGAGTTTCTTCCCGAAAGCTTGCTTATGATTTTTTCTCGGACGAAAGACTTCATATAGCAGAAGATGGGCACCGGAGGCCTGCCAGGGGGCCCACGAGGCAGGGGGCGCGCCCAGGGGGGTAGGGCGCGCCCCCACCCTCGTGGCCAGGGTGTGGGCCCCCTCTGGTACTTTCTTTTGCCAGTATTTTTTATTAATTCCAAAAATGACTTTCGTGAAGTTTCAGGACTTTTGGAGCTGTGCATAATAGGTCTCTAGTATTTGCTCCTTTTCCAGTCCAGAATTCCAGCTGCCGGCATTCTCCCTCTTCATGTAGACCTTGTAAAATAAGAGAGAATAGGCATAAGTATTGTGACATAGCGTGTAATCAGCCCATAATGCGATAAATATCGATATAAAAGCATGATCCAAAATGGACGTATCAGTTCCTTCTCCCTACAAGGTGCAGGGGCTGGCGTGCTTCTCATTTCTCCCACTGGGGAACACCTTAAGTACGTTGTCCAGATGCATTTTCCCTGGGAGAAGGCTACCAACAATACTGCAGAGTATGAAGGGCTCCTTGCCGGGCCCAGGATTGCGACAGAACTGGGGATCAAGAAGCTGATCATCCGTGGAGACTCACAACTTGTGGTGAGACAAGTGAACAAAGATTAACAAAGTCCATTGATGGAGGCATGCGTTGAGGAAGTGAGAAAGATGGAGGAGCGCTTTGACGGATTGCAAACAGAGCATGTACCCCGTGGGGAAAACAGCATTGTTGATCATCTGTCAAAGTGCGCTGCGCAAAAAGTCCCTCTAGAACTAGGGACCTTTGTTCTCCATCCATCTCAGCCCTCCGTATCCCTGGCAACAATGGCCAGGAAGAGGAGGAAACTGGACTCCAGCAAGCCTCTCCTGGTACAACCTCTCGAGGCTCCCGGTTGAGAGCTTGGCGGGATCAACTCCCCTTCGGTCGCTGAGCTACACCCTCCCACCAGACCACCGTTCCCCACGGTCAAGGAGTGTGCTCCCACGAAGGAGGAGGTTCCACTAGTCCTTGTTGCCGAGCGTCAGGTTCCAACTTGGGCGGGACGCATAGTCCATTTCCTCCAAACTGTAGAACTTCTCGAGGAGCAAGAAAAAGCTGAAAGAGTAGCCCGAAGGGCCAGTATGTATCAGTTCGTTGACGACACGCTGTACAGAAGAAGGCCCAATGGTGTAAAATTGAAGTGCATTTGCCGGGAAGAAGGAAAGGAACTGTTGGCAGAGATACGCAAGGGTATGTGCGGCTCACACATTGAATCAAGGGCTCTGGTTGGAAAAGCCTCCAGCAAGGATTATACTGACCCACAGCCCTCCAAGATGCAGTTGAGTTGGTCACCAAATGTGAAGCCTGCCAGTTCCATTCCAAGAATACCCATCTGATTGCCCAAGCTCTTCAGAAAATCCCTTTGTTATGGTCGTTTCGGTCTGGGGGCTCGATGAGGGAGTCCTGGACTAGGGGGTGTCCGGATAGCCGAACTATCATCTTTGGCCGGACTCCTAGACTATGAAGATACAAGATTGAAGACTTCGTCCCGTGTCCGGATGGGACTTTCCTTGGCGTGGAAGGCAAGCTTGGCGATACGGATATGTAGATCTCCTACCATTGTAACCGACTCTGTGTAACCCTAACCCTATCCGGTGTCTATATAAACCGGAGGGTTTTAGTCCGTAGGACGGACAACAATCATACCATAGGCTAGCTTCTAGGGTTTAGCCTGTCCGATCTCGCGGTAGATCTACTCTTGTACTACCCATATCATCAATATTAATCAAGCGGGAGTAGGGTATTACCTCCTTCGAGAGGGCCCGAACCTGTGTAAAAACATCGTGTCCCTTGTCTCCTGTTACCATCCGCCTAGACGCACAGTTTGGGACCCCCTACCCGAGATCCGCCGGTTTTGACACCGACATTGGTGCTTTCATTGAGAGTTCATCTGTTTTGGCACGACTTCTTTGCTGAAGCCGAAGACTGCCATCTTTCAGGTTATATACATATATACATCAACGGCCGCACAGGAGGTAGTTTGCTACTTGAGGGCACAAGTATAAAAAGCTCTTACATTAAATTGAAACGTTGTTTCATAAAATTATACATGTCATTCAAACATAACATCCTTCGAGCACTGCGTCTCTATTAAACGAGCGCCCAGAAGAACTTCCTCAAAATAGCGCTCGACTGGTACTCGGCTGCCGTCCGAATCTGGGGACGCAATATCGGTGGCCTTCATCTCAGCCCAGTATGCCTTGACACGGGCAAGAGCCATCCGCGCCCCCTCAATACACGCCGACCGCTTCATTGCGTCGATACGCGGTACCGCACCAAGGAACTACTGCACTAAGCCAAAATAACTCTTCGGCTGGGGTCCGCCTGGCCACAAATGAGTCATGACATGCTTCATGGCATGTCCGGATAACCGATTCAGCTCGGCCCATTCGGCCAACTGATCGGTCAACGGAAGAGGACGCTCCGGACTATGGAATTGCGACCAAAATAGCTCTTCCCTTCGCGTGCCCCTTCGCCCCGGAAGTGCTCAATCGCGTCCGCAGCGCTCGCCGCTAAGTCCAGATAAGCATCCTCCGAACTCCACAGCTTGTCCAACTGAGCATACTTTCGGATCCGTATATTTCCTCCGTAGTAGAAACGGTTTTCCAGCCGCAATATCCCCGGCCTGACTCAGCTCCTCCTTGGCAGCTCTCATAGCGGAACGGGCATCCTTGGATTCGGCGGTGGCCTTTTTCAGGTCCCCTTGTTCCGCTTGACGTTCTTTTTCAAGAACCTCGCAGCAGTCGGTAGTATTCTTGAGTTTGAGGCCAAATCAGCCATTTCCTCTTTGCTTGGCGATGAGCAGCCTGTTCGGCTTTCAGCTCTTGGCCGCCTTTAAAGTGGCCGCATTACTCTTTCGGGCTTGCTCTTTAGCTCGGGCAAGTTCCGCCCGCAGCCTCTCCACAGCAGCGGCACCGTCTGCATCAAAGCATACAAGTAGTAAGTCATGGGCGTCAAGCTCCCTTACCAGGTGTCCCCGGAGAAGTCGCATACCTTGTGACTCGTCAAACCGTTTATTGACCAGCGCGATGTCCGCATCCGCCTCGTCAAGTTGCCGCTTTAGTTCGGCAAATTCATCGATCCGGCTAGCCACGGACGCCCGCCACCTACATAGGAACGGCGACATGTTAGTACCGAGATTATGATCCTCGCACGCTGTCGATTGTGGCAGCATACCGAGTCTCGGGGGTTACTATCTATACAGGGCGCATTCTATATGCATAACTGTCAGAAGGTACATCATTTTTTTCGTACCTCAAACCCCGTCAGTAAACTTCTGGCGGCTTCATGCAATCCGCTCTCAGCGGATGCAATTCTTTCAAATACCATAGCCATTAGCACACGGTGATCTTCTGAGATATACACTCACCCGAGCAGGTCCTTCAGCTCCTCCGACCGCACGCCAGTTGGCGCCGGACCGTCCGGCCCCGCCGGACTCGGGGAAACTCTCCGTGACGACACTTGAAGTCGCCCGCCTGCCGAAGGCGCGATAGGTGGAGGCGTTTCGCTCTCTATCATCTCCGGCATTTAAGATCCCCGAAGACGAGCTCTACTGAGAAGGGCTGAGATCCGAACTACAAGGTACAATTTTGGTTATCTTCAGAAATAAATACAGGGATGTTCTTTATTCACAGGACCCCTTCTTTATACTTACGGCTCGCTGGAGGGTTGATCCCCTTGGGGAAATAGTGCGGCTGGGATACTTCCCGGCGCCGGACTTTCTGACGAAAACTTCTTTCCCCGTTTTGAGGCCTTGGCTTCCGGGTCTTCGGAAGTGGTCCTCTTCTCCCCTTGGAGGGGAGGATCCCTGATCCCCTCTTCCTTGAAAGGCTCCTTCGCGGAGGCAGTTGCTTCCCTGCCCCCCCCCCTTCGCCTTCTTTAAAAGGCGCGGCCTTCAACATCTTGGTCAGCATGGGATCTGGCGTGGTCTCTGGGAGGGGAGCCGGACACCTTATCAACTTTACCTTGGCTATCCACTCCTGTTCAAGAAACAGCTCCTTAAAGGGCATATATATGATAAATGAATGAACAGCCTGTCTGGTTACAGGGTTACTTACTTGAGTATCTGGGTGATTGCAGCTTAGACCTGCGTCCTCGGTCAAGTCCAGACACTTCTCTTGTGATCCGAAGAACAGTTTGTACATCTCCTTGGGCGTCGCGCCCATAAAATGTTGGAGAGCTTGTGGTCCCTCCGGATTAAACTCCCACAAACGAAGGGGGCGACGTTTGCAGGGCGGAAGGCGCCGAATCAGCATAACCTCCGCCGCCACGACCAGATTGATCTCTCTTTCTTGGAGGTCTCAAATACGGCGCTGCAACAGAGGAACGTCCTTGGACGGCCCCCAGTCGAGCCCCGGTTGACCCATGATGCCGGCTGTGGTGGACTGGCCCGGAAGCCGGGTGGCGCCACCCATTTGGTGCCCACAGGAGCAGTGATATAAAACCACTCCCGTTGCCACAAACCAAGCTCCTCTTGAAAAGAGCCCTCGAGCCACGGAGCATCAAAGCACACTTGCTTATGACCGCCCCTCCACACTCTGCTTGTTGCCCCTCGATCATCTTCGCTCCACCTTGAAGGTCTTGAGCCACAATCCAAAGTGAGGGGTAATATGGAGGAAGGCTTCACATACGACAATGAATGACGAGATATGGAGGATGGACTCCAGATTCAAGTCATGGAAATCCAGCCCATAATAAAACATGAGCCCCCGCACAAATTGATCCGTCAGGAAGCCTAAACCCCGAAGGAAGTGAGACACGAACACCACGCTCTCGCCGGGCTCGGGAGTGGGAATGACCTGCCCTGGAGCAGGCAGCCTATGCGAAATCTCGCCGCTTAGATACCTGGCGTCCCGCAGCTTTAGCACATCTTCTTCTGTGACGGAAGAAGACATCCATCGGCCGAGCTGGTCGGAGCCGGACATCTTCGAAGGTCCGAAGCGCCTAAATGTGAAGCTTTGGGTGTTAGAACTCGAAGCGCGAGGCGAATTCGATGGAGGGTGGAAAAAATAAGAGGGCCTTGGTCTCATTATAGAGAGGTTGAATACCAAGAGCCCTCCCCGTGGTCGATTGGGACTTGCCTTCGATAGAGGAGGCGTGCCAACGGGCACGGTCGGGTTACCCACGTCCGTATTGATGAGAATCCCGGAATAAGGGGGCACGATCTACGCTTTGATAAGACGTGCCAAGGAAACCGCCTCGCTAAACGCGCTGAGGTGGACAGTAAAAAACGATTCGAATAAAGGCCTGGCCGTGGTGTGATGTCACGCTACGGAATACGTCAGAAGATCTGTGCAAAAAATTATTCTCTCTACGGTGGTATGTGGAACTTGTTTTACAGATCCGGACACTATCCTTGTGTTCAAAACCTTCTATGAAGTATTCAGAGGAGGAACCCGCCTTGCAATGCCGAAGACAATATGCGCGCCCGGACTAAATGCGTCATTGAAGCCTGGTTCGAGAGACTCTTGAGGAGTCCTGGACTAGGGGGTGTTCGGATAGCCGAACTATCATCTTTGGTCGGACTCCTAGACTATGAAGATACAAGATTGAAGACTTTGTCCCGTGTCCGGATGGGACTTTCCTTGGCGTGGAAGGCAAGCTTGGCGATACGGATATGTAGATCTCCTACCATTGTAACCGACTCATGTAACCCTAACCCTATCCGGTGTCTATATAAACCGGAGGGTTTTAGTCCGTGGGGACGGACAACAATCATACCATAGGCTAGCTTCTAGGGTTTAGCCTCTCTGATCTCGTGGTAAATCTACTCTTGTACTACCCATATCATCAATATTAATCAAGCAGGAGTAGGGTATTACCTCTATTGAGAGGGGTAAAAACATCGTGTCCCTTGTCTCCTGTTACCATCCGCCTAGACGCACAGTTCGGGACACCCTACCCGAGATCCGCCGGTTTTGACACCGACACTCGACATCTTGGGCCCCTTCCCACGTGCTACCTGGGGCTTTCAATTCTTGTTCGTTGCAATAGACAAGTTTACAAAGTGCCCAGATGTAGAGCCTGTGAGAAAGGTGACTACTCTATCAGCTATCAAGTTCTTGAAAGGATTGGTGTGCCGCTTCGGAGTCCCTGCCCGAATCATCACCGACGATGGCACCCAAATCACGAGCCACGCCTTCATGCAGTACGCTCATGCCCTCGGAAGCAAGATCTCATTCGCCTCTCTTGCTCATCCAAGGTGGAACAGGAAAGCTGAGAGGCCGAACGTTGAAGTGTTGCGAGGAATCAAGACAAGGACATTAGATAAGCTGCAGAAGTGTGGCAGGTGATGGATCGACGAGCTGCCGCTGGTTCTTTGGTCCCTCAGAACGACACCAAATCGAGCTATCGGGCAGACTCCCTTCTCCCTAGTCTATGGGGCAGAAGCAGTTATCCCCACGTAACTCATTTGCAGGTCACCTCGAGTGCTTGCCTACGATGAAGTAGCGTTAGAACAACACCGATATGACGACGCTGTGCTACTCGAGGAGAACCTTCTCTGGGCTACTACGCGTGATGCACGCTACAAGGAAGCTCTGCGTCGCTATCACGGCCGCAGGGTTCATGCTCGGAGTTTTGAGGAAGGCGGCCTTGTCCTTAGGCGTTTTCAGTCCGCCAAGGGTACGAACAAGTTAACGCCGAAGTGTGAAGGCCCTTACCGAGTAGTATCAGCCACCAGACCTGGTGTAGTCCGTTTGGAGACCGGAGATGACATTCGGTTCTAAAACTAATGGAACATTGAGCATCTCCGTTAGTTCTACCCGTAAGGCTCTGTCGGGCCCTGCCCGGTAGCTACCCTTTTGTACAGGCCTTGCCAATGTTGCATGTAACCCCTCGTACAAAGCCAGGCGCAGACCCTGAGCAAAAGAGAAATAAATGAAGCGCTATGGGCCCCCGACCAATTGCATGCATGCATAAGCATGTCATGAGCATAGCATGTTCATGTAGATAAGATCGCATGTGGCATCATTTCATCTGCACTAAACTGCAGGCTCCTACCGTGGACTTGGTCCCGAAGAGGAGAAGAAAAGACAAGCCTACATTGCGATCACCAGCAAGCCAAACAGATAAGTTCTCTCTCTTATCCATATGTGTTCTGTAAGTAGGGACTTGTGCATAGGAAAACCTCATCACCTTTGAAACTTAGGTGCTCCCATCCCTTGACTCGAACGTTGCATCAGGCAGGATGGTTTTAGTGGCCTTTGGCAAGAAGGTTTGGCGGGGGGCTGGCCCCTCTTTACGATTTGTGCATGGCAGGCCTAGCTCCGCGGCAACAAACTGAGGGTACCGGCAGGATAGCCTGCCGGGGAAAACTTGTTTACTTAAATGTATAGAGGCATTCCACCTCTGCATGGACATTCTACATGCACAAGTACCCAGCAAGGTTTATCTTTTTCATTAAATATGTTGATCAACAAGTACAAATCTTACAGGACACAAACATGGATAAAAGAGATTACAGAATTTGAACTAAAGTTTGGCAAGTGCCTACATGTTTTAGATTGAAAAAAGATAGATGCCCATGATGCCTTTGTTCTGTCCCTCCCCTCCTTGGAGCTGCAGGGGGAGACGAAGAAGACGGAGGTAAGGCCTGGCTGGGATTTGGTGCCTACCCAGGATCAGGATGGTGTCGTTCCCGAGTTAGGAGGAAGAAACCGGAGGGCGGGTGCGGGTGGAAACACCAATGGGATCCCAGCCGGTGATGATGGTGCTCCCGGCAAGCATGCCTCGTCAGAGCGGTTGTCCTCGCTCTTGACGCGTCGTGGGTTGCCGCCACCTTCCCCATCGTGGTTGCTCAAGAGGGCGCGCCCGCGGCCTCTTAACCTCCACCCTGGCGACCAGAGAAGGCACCGGGCGCTCTGGATGACTCCATAGAGAGCATGGTCGTCTCAAGCGACCCGAAGCTAGAAGGATGCTGCCCCCTGAAGAAGCATGCATGGTCAAAAAGAACCCTCCCATACGTAAGACGGGCAGTACTCTGAAGGAAGGGATCTGCCGTTACCAATGGCGAGCCACTCCCGCGGTCCCCCTCCGACATCACAGGAGAAGGGGGATAGGCCACGATTGAGTACCACACTTTGCGTCCACTATGGGCTCTGGCGTGGTGTCGCTCACTAAAGTTGAAGCATCGGGCGGCCCGGCGACGAGTGCACCAAAATCGCTACCGCCGGTGCCATCACCACGCCGCTCGCACACCCCCTGAGGCATGTGCAAAGACCGGAGAGGGGTCCCATCCCAGCAAAGGCGTGACCACGCCCTTTCACTTCTCGTGCGCTCGCTCGAGCGTTCAACGCCATCAACCCCAAGATGGAGCCCGGGGCTTGGCCCCTGTCTCTCCCTTTCAGCATAACCAGGAGAAGACGAGGAGTGAGGGGAAGAGAGATGTCTGGATGAACACTCCCACTTCTCCCCCACCCCCTCTTTTACAGGCCGATCGAGGCTGAGAACCGGTCCCTCGATGGGCAACCGTCGTCCTCCTTCACCAATCCAAGAAGGTCGGGCCCCTGCCTTGACACTCTCCCGCACCACGTGCCTCCGTTACATACCCCACTCAATGCATGCAGCATACGTGGGCAAGGATAAGAGTGTGGTGGGAACAGTGAATTGGCAGTTACTCACCCGTGTGTTAAAGTCATTCACGGGCCATTGCAAGGGTGGCCCCACTACAATTGGCGTTACACGATTCACGAGAGAACCGGAAATTGACTTGGCCTCAGGTTAGTGAAGAAGCAAAGAAAATCTCAAGAGACAAGCACCTACTACCCTCCTGTCTATGCACTGGTTAGGGCCTACCCCGACGATGCCTGCTAGCGTGTTCCGGCCAGGCCCGGGGGCTCCTGTCGGTGCAACAAACTCTGGGACCGTTGCCCAGATTGTGCACAGGCCTAAGAGCAAGATTGCAACATCCAAGACCAGACCAAGCAAAATAGATAAGCTCTTTGATAGAATCAGAGTGCGGATCCAAGAGACCAAGTCAAGCCAAAGGAAGCAAGATATCACTAAGTGGAAACCTCCCTTGCCGGGCTGGTGAGCCTGGCGAGGTCAAGGTTAACCCGAATACAAACCTCAAGACTATCCCGGCAGGCCTATCAGACCCTACAAAGGCAAACTACCCCGCCAAGGCTTCACCGCTCCACCTCACAGCTACGCAAGTCATCGAGGTGCGGTGTCAAGCCCCCAAGAGACTAAGTGGATGTTTCTTGCCACATGGCAGCCACTTCCTATGGAAATCACCTCAAAATGACACCCATCCCGAGACGTGTCAAGCAGGCAGGTGAGAAGCTAGCCGAACTACCCGGCAAGGCTTGCCGGGCATGCCATGATGTGACACTAAGCGGCACATTTAATGCGCTCTGTCCTGTCTGCAGAGTTAGGTATGATAGCACTATTTGCTATCTATTCAGTGCACAATGACTAATTTACTACTATGGTGATCCCTTGATCTATAAAAGGAGGCCCATGGCAACCATAGAAAGGATTCAGACCCTTGTACACTCATATGCGCGTAGCCGTTCTCGCCCGAGGCAACCCTGCCGAGCTAGAGCACTGCGTTTCCACCACAATCCACCATCAATCCACCAAAGCAGGAGTAGGGATTTACGCCTCGCAGCGGCCCGAACCTGGGTAAATCGCCCGTGTGATCTCTGTCGTGTTGTGCTACGATTCTCCGCTCATTGTGCAACGTGCTCATCCCCCATGCCGAACCACAAGGGTCTCATGGCCCCATAGGTGGCCGTGGTTTCCCACGACACCGCCGGACACTCCTGCCTACTACGCACGAGACATGTCGAGCTTTTGGTGTGACCTTCGTTTGCTGAAGGTTGTAATCTGCGAAGTGCACACAACATCAGAAGGCTACATGGATTACAAGCTCATTGCCTTGTTCAACATGGGATTAGTCTATCTGGAATCCGGTCGCCGTACATGGTTATGGCTCATCATCAATCCTATTGAGCCTCCATTTCTGACTGATGGCATCGTTTATGTGGTCGACGCACAGACTGCCTATACTGGTGGAATGTATCGTCATGTAATTCTACTATCTCATCTCATCTTTACCTTACGAATACGACTGCCTGTTGATTGTTAGAATTTTAGAATAGATAGTATGTCTATAACCACATCATTGCTATATGTTCCTCTCATTTCCTAGATTTTTATGACCACACATGTTATTGTTAGAGTTGATATGAGAACTATTGGCATCTAATGATTGTTAGAATAGATATTATGAGTATAACCTCATGATTGCTAAATGTTACTCTCATTTCCAAGATTTTTATAACCACACATGTTATTGTTAGAGTTGATATCAGAACAATAGTAACTGCTATGGTAGAATATGAGTAGGCCCTGTCATAGCTATTTTCCTCTCATTTTTACATGATGTTTAAACCATGACATATTGCTAGAATATGAAAGCCATTGGCTTGATTTTTTTAACTTGGGGTACAATTATGACCACGACATTGCAATTCTCTATCTATGATATGTGTCACTATCATAATAATCTTAATTCCACACATACTCCGAACATGATTGTATATTTTTGACCTTTTGGTCTCCAATTTGATTTGTCGCAGCAGATGCAATGCACTAGCCTTCATGATTCTAGGACCTGGAAATATACTAGTAAATGGGTGTTGGTTTATCGCTTAATCAGCTGACGCTGGTCATTTGATGCTCATTCACACGTACCAAATTGACCAAACCATTTCTTCAAACCAAATGCAGTACAATGCATGGGGCTTTCGTGACCGTGATGGCTATGGTTGCTTCGTCTTCGAGAAAGATCCCAGCTCCGTTAGGCTAGGGTATTCAACTAGAGGCGGGTTTACAGCCTCGGCAACCACTCCATGTTCCTCGGGCTCAATTATCCGATCATCCAACCAATCATTTATCATATCACCGGCGATGATTACCGTGCTATGCAACTTCCATTCGCCAGGGGGAACTGTGGTTACACATCGTACCATGGGTTTCATGAATCACCATATCCAGAGATTCGTCGACACAGCTTGTTGCCAGATAATCTTTAGTGTGTGAAAGGCATCAAGCTTCCATGCGATGAATGGCTTTTGCAAACCCGACATGCGGCAATGTGGTTCATGCCAATAGCAAATATGCACAACTTGATTCGTAGTGACATCTAGACTGAGCCATGTATCATGCTGTTGTAGCATGGCCCTCTTTTGTTGGATACTATGTACTGTAGTTAGTTTGATGGATAGATACCTTTCTAGGATCAAGTGCATCCACTACAAAAAAATGACACATCCGTGACATTTTGGGCCGAACGAATTTTTTTCTGCCATGCTTATGACACGTGTATGATGATAATTGTGACAAAACCCAGTATCATCATAGATGTGGTGGGCTCCTACTTCTATGACAAAAAATCATGACAGACAATTAGCTTTTCATCCTGGGCAGGCCGGAGACGCAGCTGCATGACATTCTTTGGGCCGTCCATGACGGAAAAAACCGTGGTAGAAACGAGGGCAAGGAAAATATCGGGGAGTTCCCTGTTATGGTGTGTGGTCAGGGCCGAGCGATGCACGGAGGGATTGCGCGTTTCTCTCGTATACGTATGTGCGTGGGCGCGAGACATTGGACTCTAACTGAACCCCAGCGAGGCGTTCGCCTACGGAACCCGAGCGATCGCACTGCAGGCTCCCTGGCTGTTAACTGAACCCGATCGAGTGATTCCTTCGCTACTGCTCCTAACTAAAGCCGATCGAACCTTCTACCTCTTGATGACCAGTGAGCATTCTTGGAGGTTGGATGAACAGTTCCCAGTGGGGGTTGGACGAACAGAACCCCATGGTAGTAGAGGACGTTGCCGCTGGATGGACAGGACCTTGATCGAGCCAGTTGGAGTGGATTAACAGGACCTCGTGGAGTGCTGGTTGAACAGTAGCCGGTGGAGGGCTGTATGAACAATAGCCCGTGGAGGGGTGGTTGAACAGTAGCCGGTGGAGGAGCGGTGGAGGCTGGATGAACAAGAGCCCGTGGATGAACAGTAGCTGGTGGAGGCTGGAGGGAGACGCCGTGGATGAACAGTCACATGTGGAGCCTGGAGTAGGTCGACGGTGGATGAACAGTAGCCCGTGGAGGCTGTAGCAAGGCAGTAGACGGTGGATGAACAGTAGCCCGCGGAGTGCTGTTTTGCGGTACGCCACACCCCTCCCGATGAGTGGGACCCCATTTCGACCGTAGGAGGTCGAAGAGAGGTCTGTTTCCTCCATTTTGCGGTACACCACGCCCCTCCCGATCAACAGGACCCCGTTTCAACCGTTGGAGGTCGAAGAGAAGTCCGTTTCCTCCGTTTTGCGGTACAGCAGACCCCTCCCGGTGAACAGGATCCTGTTTCGACCGTAGGCGGTCCAACACAAGGCTGCTTCCTCCGTTCTGCGGTAAGCCAGGCCTTGTTTTGGCTGTTCCGTCCAAGCCGGTTGGCTCCCTATGAACAGGACACATTTCGTTGCCTCCCAATGAACACGATGATGCAGTTTCTTCATTCTGACCCACCCGGTTGGCTGCCGATGAACAGGACGCCATCGCTGCTCTCTGCTGCCCTCTCCATGTACACGAGCCCTGGTCGTACGTATGCACGAGTAGGCATTCGAGACCCCACCCGTATGTACGTATGTGTCCGTATTTACTTTCTTGCACCTTGGCTGTACGTATGTGTACACGATATTGATGGGACTGTGTGACATGCTACGTCCGTGCCTCTACTACGACACGTGCCCTTCCTTACTCGGCCACGGTTCATCACTGCAGCCTGCAGACAGACCGACCGACTAGTATGTACGTACACGTTCACGACCAGACAGACAACCCTACGTATGGTTCGACCGAGTGAGTCCCTGCTGTGAGGGAGGTGAGGAGGCACTTCCTTGCGTCCGAAGATATAGCTGGTGGGTCCTAGCTGTCAGGGGGAGAATCATATTTTTTACCCGTAATATGGATGCACTTCCTTGCGTGCAAAGATGTAGCTGGTGGGTCCCAGCAGTTAGGGGGAAACGTTTTTTTTGCGATATATGATATCCAGTCCGGTGGGTCCCTGCTGTCAGGTGGAGGAATCATTATTTTGCACGTAAGAAGGAGGCACTTCCTTGCTACGGCCATGGACGCAGCTGTTTGCCTCTCCATGTACAGTACTCTTCCGATGGAAGTCGTTCCATGACCACATTGACCACGTCGCTCCAAGGGCACCAAGGCGGTGGACGACAACGACGCCTAGGAAGGGGACGATGTGGTTCGGCTGCGGTGTGAGGCTGCCGTCGCCGCCAAATAATAGGGGTTGTGGGTGAGTACTGGGATGGCCTAGCCAGAGGTTGGAGTAGGGTGGGGTGGTCAGGCCTGCGCGGCAGTAGACCCGGCAATGGGAGGCAGGAGCTGGCGGCACGACCATCATTGGTTTGGGCAGCTGGAGCAAGAAGACCAGTGATTGAAGAAGCACTACGGTCGTTGGATGGACATCGTACGGTCAATTGAGCTAGAATCGTTCATATTGACTAAGTTGACAAAGCCCTCCATCCGCGTCAACTTAGTAGGCCCACAAGTCAGCCTCCCACTATGGTGGGTCCCAGCTAGCAGGGGGAGTATTCATTTTTTTTGTGCGTAATAAGGAGGCACTTCCTTGCATGCGAAGATATAGTCGGTGGCACTAGTACAACGAGCTGCTATACAAACAGTTTTAACCCCTTTCCACGACGGCATTTGGAACCGTCGCCTAGTGACTGACGGTGATAGGGGGGCCTTCCCACACGACCCAGAAACAGTCGGGGATATGCCCTCCTGGCACACACGCTCGGTAAAATGAGGTTGTGTGCGACCGGCGAACGCTCAAATATGGAAATATGTATAGTAGAAATAAAAAAATACAATTATACATGCGAAATTGTTTCCGGTCGCAAGTACATCCCACATAGTCAGTCCCCGCTAAACATTTCCGTTTGTATGTACATCCCACACAGTCGCTAAAAGGAAAACATTTCTGTTCACAGGTACATCACACACAATTTTCCCCATTAAATCGTTTGTGATAGCGTTGCCATTGCACATTATATTAACAATTTTATCGTTTGCGTTATTGAATGCATCACACACGGTGCATAGACGAAACTGTGTGGCAAAGGCTATCAATCACACACAGTTTTTATGTGGTAAACGTTTGCGCGAGGTGGCCTAACGCAAACAGATGTCAAGAGGATGTCGTGTGTGATTGTTCATTAATCTAACACGGTTTATTCCTAGAAACTGTGTGCATTATTGAATGCATCACACACGGTGTTTTCTCAATAACCATTTGCAATTGAAAACCCCAATTAGCAGGCTAATTATCCGATTATTAATAATCCATTTATTAATCTAATTGACGTTTCATATTAAGCACACAATATATTTCATTTTCATAATTGAAATACATCAGAGAACAACATCATATAGCTTCAGCACTCAGCTACCCCATTACACAACTACACCAGCACCAAGTTTCACATGCAACATCTATAACCTTTCAAAATTAGCATCATAGACAGTACATAGATAGATGTATCTCATGTGGAAAACTGCGGAAGCAGAAGGCGAATATTGAGCCTTCATTGGTGTTGAAGGTCTTTGTAACTTTAGGCTAGTGCCTGTGGATGATTGACCGTCCATCCTTCGTCCTTTTTAGGAACACTTCAATACTGAACTGTGGGTGTAATATGAATACCTTCCTCGCCTCCTGACCATACATGTGGTTTTAGAGGTAATCATCAGTGAATTGCTTTGGAAAGGCTTGAAAACAAGGATGCACATAAATATCTTATCTATATTGGAAATGGGCCAAAGGAATAAAAAAGGCAAGGTATAATAGTTAGTACAATCCTCTAGTGAACTGTTGTCTTCTTCATTGTGCGGACAAGGATCTAGTTGTTTTTTGTCGCTAATTTCTTTATCCTAACAATCTTTCTGAGTTTCTTGACTTGACTGATATTCATGGACAACTCATTTCCCCATATGCAAAAAGGGTCGAACAGTGGGTCAAAACCTCTGACAGTAGGACCTACATCTGCAAGACCAAATTGTTAAAAACCTAAATATTATAATGGTTCATGCAATTGCACAATAATGTGCTATTAGACAATATACCATGCACGTGCTAACCTCGATTGTAAACCTCAGTGATTCCCATTGTTTCCCTGCAACACATATAAGGTAGTTAGTCATCAGGTTAAGTAACGGTTCGCGTGCTATCAGTAAAACATGTTGATCAAAATAAGCACATTGCAGATTCATCAGATTAATTCAAGCCACATGGAAAACCCATTTATCCAAACCAACCATGATTAAGAAATAGGAAATATAGCACTTGTATATGTTTCTCATGTATTAAGTGCAACCAAATTCGATTTATTCCTCACATGCACAACAATACAAAATTCTACCCACGACAACTGGTCATCGCATTGCAGAATTGAACCAAGCAGTTAACTAAACACCACAACAAATGAACCAAGCATTAACTGAGCACCACATTGCACAATATAACATACTCCTAATAGAAGATCAGACAGTTAACCAAACCAAGCATGCTTAACAACTTCGAAATATAGCAATTGTATTTGTTTCTCATGTATTTAGTACAGCCAAATTCAATTTATTCCTCACATGGTATACAATAACAGAATGCACCCACAACTATTGAACATTGCATTGCAGAATTGAACCAAACAAAATAGTTAACTAAACACCACAACAAATGAACCAAACTTTAATTGAGCACCACATTGCACAATATAACATACTCGTAATAGAAGATCAGACAGTTAACCAAACCAAGCATGCTTAACAACTTGGAATAGCAATTGTATTTGTTTCTCATGTATTTAGTACAGCCAAATTCGATTTTTTCTCAGATGGTATAAAATAACAGAATGCACCCACAACAATTGAACATCGCATTGCAGAATTGAACCAAACAGCCAACCGTGTCACGTCGGCGGCGCGTGAGGCGTTGACGGTGGCCTCGACGGCGAGGTGCTCCTCCAAGATCTGGTGGTTGACACGAATGCCAGACATCGCGACCTCATCCGCGCGTGCGGCCGCGATTTGCTTCTCCGCTACCAAATGCTCCTTGAGATCCTGGCTATACTGCGGACACCATGGCTTAGGGCGGCGCTTATTTGGTGGAGGGGTCGGTGATTTGGGTGGAAGGTGTCGCGCTCGCGCCGGCGGTCGGGGCATGTGGGATATGGAAGGAGGAGGAGGATGGGGGTCGGGTGTGGATTACCTGCCTGGATAGGCGAGGTCGAGTAGCGTGTAGGAGTGTCGCCGGCGAGGAGGCGATGCTAAAAGCAAGGAGGGAAGGTTTCAACTTGGAAAGGAAGGTGGAAACAGGGGAAATGTGGCTTTTGGTAAAGGGGAGTGGCGGGGAGGTAGATATTTCCGCAGAAGCCGACAATTTGGAATAGTTTCAGTGAAAAAACTGGCGCGCAAAGTGTCATCAGACATGGTCCCTTATTCAGAACTATGTACGATGTGTGAACATCACAAATGATTCAGATAGCTTAACCCGTGTGTGATGAGTTTGAACGTCAAAATTTTTGGTTTGGATTTCCCTAGTTACAGTGGTCATCCACGTCATTGCATAATTTGGGTACACAAAGGAGACTACAACACACCCACATTTCTTAATCGAGGAAGTTCAGCAATTAAACAAAGCTAGCTGACCTAAACATTACTCTAACAAATTAAAGCCCGCACTCTTAATTAAACAAAACAAGCAGTACTACTGCCATTGTTGCTCGTTGATCTCCGTCGCCGCCTCCATGTCCAGCTCACGCCCGACGGTCTCCTGGGGAAGGGGCTCCATATCATCAATTGCACCATACTCGGCAAGCATCTCGCTATCCGCGTCCACCATATCTTTGGAATAGGCCGCCACGAGCTGGGCGTGGGTAGCCGCGATCTGGGCTTTGGCGGGCTCCGTCATGGCAAGGTATGTCTTGCAGGAGCGGACGGCTGCTCGAACTCTCTCGGTGATTGCCAACTCTCCTTTGTCGGAGAAGCTTCGTTCGATTTGTGCGGTGACCGCTACGAGCTGGGCGTGGACGGCCTCAACATGGTATTGGGCGGCCTCCATCAGGTCTAAGGTCATTGCTGCGGAACGGACAGTTGTTGTGCCGCTCTCGCCTATTGCTATCCCCGAGGCAGATGCTGCTGCCGCCGCGTGAGAAGCAACAACGGCCGTTTGAGCTGCCTTGGCCGCCCGGACGCAGATTGCGGTCGCCCTCACGAAGCTTGTTAGCACGTGTCTGGCGGCTGTGGCCGCGCTCTCGCCGGAGTGGGCCGCCGAAGTTGCCCTCACAACGCGGGTCCACATCCCCATCTTTCACCGGCGATGAATGAACGGTGAAATGATATTTGGGGAGTGAGCTAGTGTGCTTGACACGCCGGTTGTGGAATGAAGCTGACGCACCTTCTCGCGTAAGCCATAGGCGTACTATACACCAACGGTGCTCCAAGATATTTTGTGTTGCATCTCACACGGTTGGTGATAATAAACTATGTGTGATCTACTTCATTATTCGTCTTGATTTGAATTACATAATGGGGTAACAGATGCAAAGGATGGTGTTTGAATTGCTAGAACTTTTATCTGCAGTGAACATGCAACTATAGGGGTGTCGTCCAAAAAATTGGAATTATTCAGGGTTCATTTGGATATTTTTATACATTAACTTAGTTTTGTAGGCATTTCAGGTGCATAATTCAAATTTCAACTACATGCACATGCTCCATTCATATAAACGGGTTGAAAAATCAAATTTTTGTCCTTGGTTGCATGCTTAGGTCCCATGCAAGAAATGGGAATGAATGCAAAACACCCTGCCACCGTCACTCGGCCGCAAACACTGAGATACCTGGTTTTTCAATTCTAGTAAATCCAAAACTCGTCTGAAATTCATGAAACTATGCATGCTATTATGGAGCGGCATCAACATGCCGTCGTAAACATTTTATCCCGATTGGGGCAAGTTTGGGTATAAGCTTCTCACAACAAGCGTGATGGTTTCGGTAGGGAACGTGCCACCTTTGGGGACGAAACGATATCCGTTGCCTCTTATTGCTTTCCAAATTTTTCTAGTGTCAACATAGAACAACATGAGTGTTGTGTTTAATTTTGGAATTTTTGGGGTTCGTTTGGACATTTATACACATTAACTAGGTTTTTGTCAGGACCCCGATCCTAAGTCACACCGATCTAGCATGTAACACATCATATCACTTTGCGGCCTCACGCACAGTATTCCCATGGGTGCCACATTACCTGGCCCGGTACCGTTTGCACCTTTTGGCTCACGTATATGATAGCGTTGCTAGCATCCATATGACAGAGAACCCGGGCCGACATGACTAGCCATGAATCCAAAGTGGCACTAACTTACAGGGACAGGCATATATGACCCAGCAACGAACGTGTCGGTCATCAACGTATGAACCCAAGTCGTAGCAAGCTACAAGGACTTAAAGGGACAACGCGTGACATTTCCCCGAAGGGACAGACACATGAACGAAGAAGGACATATGCCGGCCAGCCTAAGTGTTCCGGAGTAGTAGCAAGCTACCATGGCTCAGTGGAAGCACTAGGAGACATTTCCCGGTAAGAGAGGCTACCAAGAATAAACAACTAGGTTGTCGGATCCCACACATACCAAGCAATTCAATAACATACACACAATATGCTCGATATGTGCAAATACAACATGGCATCACAACAAAACTCTATGACTCAAAGTATTTATTCATTAGGCTCCGAGGAGCCAGATATTACAACATGGTTCTGATGACCTAGCATTCAAGTCATCCAAGCAATAAGCACATGCGGAAGCTTAACTTGTCTGAGTACAGGCAACTACAAATGAAAAAGGCTGAGAAGCCTGACTATCTACAAGACCCTGCCAAGGGCACAAGATCATAGCTGAGGCAACAAGCTAAACGTCAAAGTCCACGCGGAACTACTAGTGAGACTGAAGTTTGTCTGCAAAACATAAATTAAGCAAAGGTGAGTTAACCCTGCATGGGTGTACTTCTTCACACACACTCTCGCCACTTACTGCCATGTACACGTCATGTATCTCGGCAACCTTCAAGCGGAAGCCCGGCGAGGGTGTCGGCCATGACCTAACTAACCACACAAGTCCCTAGTCCAGGTTTATCGCATATTCAGGTTCCATCCGCAGGGAGTCCGGCCGAGGTTTCCACTACGGCCCCGAACGATGTGTGCACTCCTGGTTCACCAACCGGGCGACTCGGTACACCGGGCCACATGCCTACCGCATCACAGCCCACACCTCGGGTCAGCGCTGCGCACGGCCTCCAGCATACTACAAACACCAGAAACTACTTACAACTCCTGGACAGAGGACAGGGCGGTTAATAAGTCGAGAGAGTCAATTAAGGATCCCAATGTGTGGTAGTGGCCGATCTTAAATCACACATATAGATCTCAGTTCCTAAGGATGGTTCCAATGAAACAACCCACCATGTATTCCTACATGGTCTCTCATCGATACCTTTACCAAATCGTGTTCACACACTTAGCTCTCAACAGTAGGACATGTTCACACACCTCCAATTCATCCCCCATGAATCGGACTGACTCAACTCTAAGCAAGAGTGTGCATGACAAACAAGCATGAATGAGTAGGCACATCACGGCTCAAACAACTCCTACAAATGCTAGTGGGTTTCATCTATTTACTGTGTCAATGACAGGTCATGCAGAGGAAAGGGGTTCAACTACCGCAGCATGTAACCGTTGAATCGTTGTTGTCCTAATGCAGTAAAAGGGAGCAGAAGCAAGAGGGTGGGAGTGTATCAGAATGAACAAGGGGGTTTTGCTTTCCTCGCACTTCTGAAGATAGTATAGTTCTTCATCGGTGTCATCAATCTCATCGTCGAAACCACGTCTACTGAGAGGGGACAAACACCGGCAACAGAGAAAGAATGCAATCAATGACATGCGCCAATATGATGCATGATCATGACATGGCAATATGATGTGATTTGAGCTAATGCATCTAGCAACCAGATTAAATGAAGTTGGTTTGAATCAAAGATTCAAATTCAACTCCATATGTGAAGATTCAAGTGCCATTTGTTTCATTTGCCCTAAACAGTAGTCGAAAGTTTTTCTAACATGCATGAAAATGGTATAGATGGATATATTGGGTTTTCTGATAATTTTTCATATATAAATTATTTCATGTGGAGTTATAGATTATTTTCTATGAATTTTTGAAGTTTATAACATTTTCTGGAGTTTCTAAACCTTTTCTGATTTATTTTAATTCCAGAAAGGCTTTACTGCGACATCATGATGTCGGCGAGTCAACAGGGCGCGGTCCAGGTCAAACCTCACATGTGGGGTCCACACATCAGTGACTAACTAACTAACCTGAGTTAATTAGTGTTAAACTAATACTAACTAAAAGTGTCAGTGGGGGTGACCCACGCGTCAGTGACACAGGGGAGGTCAAACCCCTGGTCAGCGTGGTCAACCCCGGCGGACTTGGTCCACGGCTCATCGCCGATCAAGCCCGAGACAGCGGAGGGCTCGGCATTTGCCCACGGTCGACCAAATTGACCGCGGTTTGGTCCTACGCGTAGCTGGGGCTCACACACATCTGCTAGGGCAAGCGGGAGGAGCTGGGGTGGAGCGAGCTCGCCAGAGTCGAGCTCATGGCAGCGGCCGGAGTTTGGGCGAGCTCGTGTTCGGCATTAGGAAGCACAGCAGGGCTAGCGGGTGGGTGTGCTCAGCTCCTGGTAGCATACTGAGTACGGTGACACGCTTGGACGCGAGTGGCAGCAGTTGTGGCCGCGGCAGCGACTTGGCCGGAGGCGGAGAGCTCTCGGGCTCGAAGGATACGGTGACTACACGGCGCAAACGAGCAAGGGGAGAGAGGGTATTGAAGGAGAAGCTCACGGCGAGTGCAGCTGTGGCCTCAGCGAGCTTGGGGAAGCAACGGAGCGGGCGCACTTTTGCCAGCGATCTCGGCGGACCGAGGTTGAAGAAGACGGCGATGGCGGTGTTTCAGGGCTACCGGCGTCCCTTGGCTTTGTGAGGAGGTCGAGGATGAGGTAGCCGAGCTACTGGGCACACCGAGAGGTCGAGGGGGAGGCTCTGGATGCAGCAACGGTGAGCGATAGCGACGAACTCCGCTCGGGCTGCACAGAAGAGAGAGTAGAGGAGGGGGAAGGGGTCCAGGGACATTGAGAGAGATCCAGGGGGTCGGAGCGATCTTCGTAGCATTGTCAGCCGCGTCGGGGAGGAGCCAGGCAGGCAAGGAGGGAGGAGGTGGCCGCACGATGGTGCGCGCGCGTCGGTCATGCGCCCGTCCTCCTGGCAAGGAGGAAGACGACAGGAAGAGGTGGCCAGGTGGGTTGGGCCACCAGCTGGGCTGCACAGGACCTGGGCCAGCCAGGTAAGGCCAGGTAACTCTCTCTCTCTCTCTCTCTCTCTCTTATTTCTGTTTTTCTATTTTCTGTAATTGTTTTGACTTTAATAAAATGCCAGAGCATTTTCAAAAATCCTAAAAATATTTGTGGGCTCTGTTTGGATTATTTCCAACATCCCTCATTTACTTTCAAGATCATTTGGACATTTAAAATTATTTATAGCATTTAAATGTCCAAGAAAAAATAATGTTAGATTTAATTCAATAACCCAGAGTGTCCTAGAAAAGTGTGCACCATTTTTGGCAGAGGTTCTGGACCAAAACAAAAATGATGAACATTTATGAGGGGCATTTTGGGTTCATTGAAAAGATTTAACTTTGACCCTAGTTGAATTTCATTTGCTGCTAGGGTTTATCAGTCCCCATTTCAAAGTTTCATAAAACTTAAACATGATGCCAGGAAGCTTATGAAGTGACAGGCAAGGCCTAAGCTAGGGTAAGCTAGGGTTGTGACAGTTTTCCAGGCATTTTATGTGTATAATTCAAATTTGAACTACATGCACATGCTCCAGTGCATATAAACTAGTTGAAAAATCAAATATGTGTCCTTGGTTGCATGTTTAGATCCCATGCAAGAAACGGGAATGAATTTCAAACACCCTTCCACCGTCACTCGGCCGCAAACATTGAGATACCTGGTTTTTAAATTCTAGTAAATCCAAAACTCGTCTGAAATTCATGAAACTTGGCATGCTATCATGGAGCGGCATCAACATGTCGTGGTAAAAATTTTGTCCCACTTGGGGCAGGTTTGGGTATAAGCTTCTCACAAACCAGAGCTTCTCACAACAAGTGTGATGTTTTCGGTAGGGAACGTGCCACCTTTGGGGACGAAACAATATCCATTGCCTCTTATTGCTTTCCAAATTTTTCTAGTGTCAACATAGACCAACAGGAGTGTTGTGTTTAATTTTAAAATTTTTTGGGGTTCATTTGGACATTTTTATACATTAACTGGGTTTTCCAGCCATTTAATGTGCATAATTCAAATTTGAACTACATGCACATGCTACAGCGCATATAAATTGGTTGAAAAAACAAATTTTTGTCCTTCGATGCATGCTTAGGACCCATGTAAGAAATGGGAATGAACTTCAAATACCCTGCCACCATCACTCAGCCGCAAACATTGATATACCTGGTTTTTAAATTCTAGTAAATCCGAAACTCGTCTGAAATACATGAAACTTGGCATGCTATCATGGAGCGGCATCAACATGTCATGGTTAAATTTTTGTCCCATTTGGGGCAGGTTTGGGTATAAGCTTCTCATAAACCAGAGCTTCTCACAACAAGCGTGATGGTTTTGGTAGGGAACGTGCCACCTTTGGGGACGAAACGATATTCGTTGCCTTTTATTGCTTTTAAAAAATTTCTAGTGTCAACATAGAACAACAGGAGTGTTGTGTTTAATTCTGGAATATTTTGGGATTCGTTTGGACATTTTATACATTAATTGGGTTTTCTAGGCAGTTTATGTGCATAATTCAAATTTGAACTACATGCACATGCTCCAATGCATATGAATTGGTTGAAAAATCAAATATGTGTCCTTGGTTGCATGCTTAGGTCCAATGCAAGAAATGGGAATAATTTCAAACACCAGGGCACTGTTGATTGCTGGCAAAATGTTGGGATAATTTGTTTTTAAATTCTTGTAAATCCAAAACTCGTCTGAAATTCATGAAACTTGGCATGCTATCATGGAATGGCACCAGACATGATGTGGTATTTTTTTGTCCATTTTGAGAGAAGGCGCACTCGAATAACAGCCAACAAAGGCATTTTGAAACAAATAGCTGCCACTGTAACATCTCAAACGTTTTGTATAATTCAAATTGTCTGCGTTCTGTTAACCATTCACGTGACGCCACACCTCACTCTTTTAATGGGTAGGAGGTGCCGTGCGGGCAGGTGCTTGAGTGCTTGACTAAACGGGAGGCGTGCGAGTTGTACTCCAATGCGGAGGCTCACCGGGAAGCCTGCGAGCTGTACGCCGTGCAAGCTCACCAGGAAGCAAGCCCTTTGACTTCCATGGCCGCCCGCCTTGCTCGCATACTCTACATTAATGGTGCCCAAGCCGCAGTTTAATATGGTTTTTAAATATAAAACACTCATCGCATACGTTTTAGTTAGAACACCCATATGCAAAACCGACAACTTCCCCAGGAAGCCAAGGGAAAATGTGCCTAGCAGGATTTGTGCACCTCTTGATCGCAAACATTTTAGTTAGAACACCCGTATGCAAACCGACAGCTTCCCCAGGAAGCCAAGAGAAAATGTGTCGAGTAGGATTTCCGCAGCTCTTGATCGCAAACATTTTAGATAGAACACTTGTATGAAGAGTGAGAGCTATGGTCTTCCCCCTTAAGTCGAGGGAAAATTCACAGCGCAGGATTTGGGCATCCCTTCAACGCAAATGGTTGTTTTGGATAACCCATGTACAACCACGTACAAACAATTTGGTATGATTTGCATCCATCATATTGGGTATGTTGCCATTTGTCAAACTAGAAAGATTGACATTTGTTGATCCTTGTAACACATCGATTTTTCAAAATATGCAGCTAGAAATCACTAGCACTATCTAATTTTTGCACCTAAAATTCAGTAATTAAGCATAGATTTCATTCATAGATTAAGCAGTCGTTCTTAATTTATACAAAGAGTTCAACTCGACAGCTGAACCGACCAAACTTTTCCCCAATTGTTGCCAACCACGTACTAAAATAGCTAGTTCAACTATATATACTAGCTAATTTTAAGTACGCTGTACAGTTCCACCACATCTATAGTCAGATGGACTGAACAAAATAGCCCCTAAATACTACTACTACAGAGGCGCTTTGTGCTACTTCCGGCAGCCTCTCCTCCGCCGAGCACGCTCAGTAAGAGGCATAGGAGGAGGAGGAGCCTACCGACGAGTTGGGCAACTGCAATACGGTGCCTGCCGCTGTTGCACGTTTAATGACGCTCGCTAGCTTGAACGCCCGCTGCCGCTCTAGACGGTCCCTCTCGAAGCGGCCGGACTGCTTGTAGATCTCCTGGTTCCTTGCCTCTGCGTCGGCATGTGTTGCGGCCACGCTTGTGGTAAGACTCTTTGTGTGCTCGACGAGGCGCTCCTCCTCCTCCCGCGGGAACTCCATGTAGCGCACAAGGTTGCTGACGCACGTGCGGGCCTCCACCTCCGCCTCGCTCCTTCGGGCGGCGGTGGCGGAGCGGGTGATGATCTCGGCGGTCGACGGTGGGCTGGCGACCACGGCGGCCGACGATGGGCTGGCGGCCACGATGGCCACCTCCCGCCTTCGGGCCGCGGTAGCGGAGCGGGTGATGACCGGCAGTGGGGTGGCGGCCACGACAGCCACCTCCCACCTACGGGCCGAGGCGGCGAAAAGGGTGATGGCCCTGGCTTTCGACGGTGGTGTGGCGGCAACGGCGGCCGGCAACAGCTGCCGACGGGCAGCAGCGGCGGAGCATGTGGTGGGTGTTCCGCGCACACCCAACAGGGACGCCACGCGCACTACACTACGTCGAGGACTGAGCCGCCGCTGGGTGTAGCCTCCTAGCTGGAGTTGTCCTCTGATAACGGCGGAGTGGCTGAGCGACGACGACGGACCGGTGCCATTGGCGATTGTGGGAGAAGCAGACGAGATAAGCTACAGGGAGGGAGGGGAAAATGCGACGCGGGACTCACCGGCCGTGAGGGTTTATATAGGAGGCCGGTAAGCATTGGGATTTTGGAGGATTTCACCGAGTCGGGCGGGAAGCTTGCGCGGCAACCTGCAAGGTTGCGTGGGAACGGGCTCACCGACGATTCATTGGTGCTACTTCGAGCCACTGTTTGGCCAAAAGAACGCCCCCGCGCACTACGCAAGCTTGCGCTGTAAGCCGTCTGCGACAGCGGGTTGACAAGACCTGCGAGAGAAGGACGAAAGGAAACATACACATATGGTTAATACAAAAAAACATTTGCGATTTAATTACCTTCTATACCCTCGTCCTGGTTTATAAGTAGGATTTAACTAATAAAATATGAATGCATGTCACCAAAGATTATATCGTTGGATTCGTATTTGAACATAGTTTCCAGTCATACAATTTTTGTGACTTGCATTAACACTTTTTTGGTTAAATCTAAGGTTATATACCAGCAAGCATTTGCCTGCAACACACACGACTTATTCCATCACAAACAACTCGGATGGATCAACTGTATGCCACGTATCGCAGACGCAACTGTAATCTGATTTGTGCTTGATGTCTCCAACATCGCTTGCACAGTTCGTCTTATTTGCCACGTATCACTGTGCCGGCCTCTGCACGTGTCCCTCGGCAAGCTAAGCTTTCGCCGTTAAGCTCCTGGCGCTCCGCTCAGCGTCCGTCGTGAGCTCGGCTTGTGGATAGCTTTTCCTTGCGTGTTCAACTGCTATATATATATATATATATATATATATATATATATATATATATATATATATATATGTATATATATATATAGGACAAATTTTCCCTACTACCGGGTGTAGTTACTCCCACTTTTGTTTCATACGTTCTATGTAGTATCTATCATATCGGAGAGTATGTACGCGTAGTATGTAGTATATAAGAATGTTTAGGTAGTATATATACTACTTTTTTGGTAGTATGTATCATATTTTGCGCAAACTTTATTTCACGTACAAATATTTACGTATTTCACAAATACAATAAAATTATGAGCTCCCTTGCCACTTTTTCATATAAATCACTTGGGAGTATCTTAGATATAGTATATGAACATACTAAAAATAATAAAGTAGAGTATATACTACCACATGATAGTATATGAGAAATGGGTGTAGCTACACCGGTAGTAGGATACGCTTTTCCTATATATATATATATATATATATATATATATATATATATATATATATGGTTGCTTTCATTGCTGAGGCGATCATGAGCGCTTCTGCTCGCGTCCCTCCACGCGCGCTCTGCCAGCGGTTGGGCGTGCACACGATCACGTCGGGGGGCCCATATGCATGCGGTTGTGCCGCGCACATTGCCACACGATGCAGTTATGTGAGGCATGATGGACTTACGCGCTGCAAATTAGAACTGCCATCAGGGCCTGCCGATATTCCTGGTCGTCCGGCTTCCCCTTTAATTCCCGCGGCCATTCTAACCTTAGTCTCTTCAACCTTTCGATCGAGCCCCACAACACAACAAGCACACTGACGACGACACGTAGAGAAGGGATGTCTAGCGGCACTCCAATGGAGTTCGGCGAGCATAGAGTGGAGACCCACGCGAGGGAGATGGATCTCTTGGTGGCGTGCACCATCAACCCGGCCGTGGTGGACGACTACATCAACAGCGTTGAGCAGTTGCTTGCTCGAGACACGTACATGGTGGTCGACATCGACCTCCAGTACACCGTCGGTCGTCATGGCATAGATCAGAAGATTGTCGTCGCCCAGTTGTGCGTGCGCCATCATGTCCTCAACTACCACTACTGCATGGCCACAGAGCCTTGCGACTATTTCAACAGGTTTGTCAACAACACCGACTACAATTTCGCCGCGATGGAAACCACCGAAGATGTAAAAGCGCTCAGTCTTATGGGCTTGGCCTGCAAGAACCTTATCGAAATCCGTGACGACTACAGGATCTGGGGCAGCATGAAGAAGGACTCCCTGGTGAAACTCGCCTTGGCCATCATCGACCCCTACTATGAAAAGATGAAGCATGATGACCAGAGAACAAGTCCCGTATCTTGGCACAATTGGCCAGGATGCGGCAACTGGATGAACCTCACCTCAGGTTCGCGGCCAAGAGTGTGTACACATGCTACGAGATCCATAGGCGGATCGTTGACATGAGGAAGTGCCTCGTTACCCAAATCGACGAGCCCGGATCGAGCCACAAGCAGAGAAAGCATCACAAGAAGTAGACGATCATTTATGCTAGTTAACCATGCATGTAATATATAGTTTACTTTATTGGTGTGTGGAAATGGCATGTGTGTAGTAGTCACCTATGTAATTATGCATGTAATAGTTTACTTTGGTGTGTGCAAATGTCATGGTTGTAGTAGCCGCCTATGTAAGTGGATGTTTAATTTGGTTAAGCAACCATGTCCTTAGAAGTGTGTGTGTATATATATATGTTGTTGTTCTGTATGCAATCCCATCGCACAACACACACGTCTTATTAGCAGCAACCGTATGTGTTATTATCGGTCTTCGCACACAATTTTGATTACAGACCTATTTGCCGCGTATCACACACATCTTGTTATATTGAACCCTTTCTGTTCTCTTGTCTCAACACAAACAGTTCATTCGAGTGAACTGCATGCCGTATATCGCACACTCCTTGATCTGGCTAACCGTTTCTTTTGTGTTGCCTAATCATAAATAGTTCATCCGAGTGAACCGTGTGATGTATATCGCACACACCTCCATCTGGCTGCATGTTTCTTTTCTTTCTCCTGATCGCAAACAGTTAATTGAACTGAACCATATACCCTGTATCGCACACGCAACTAAAATCTGAACCGTGTTTGATGCATCCTCCATCGCAAACATTTTGCATCTTTTTTGACGGGTTTTTTACACCATCGTTTGCGATTATTGCATCGCGCACAGTTTCGTCGAAGGGTCTCTGATCGTAGTATCGCGTTAGCAACATCCTGCAGTAGTGTGGGCCTAAGCTGTCAACGGGGGAATGCTTTTTTCGCGAAATACAGAGGCCCTTCCGGTGTGTCCCAACTGTCAAGTGGAGGAATCATTCTTTTGCGCGTAATAAGGAGGCATTTCCTTACATGCGGCCGTGGACCTAGCTGTCAGCCTCTCCACGTACAGTCCTCTTCTGATCGATGTCATTCATTGACCATGTTGACCATGCTGCGCCAAGAGCACCAATGCGGTGGACGACGGCGAGGCCTAGGAAGGGAACGACACGGAGCCAGGGAAGACTCGGTAGTTGTTTCCCACGTGGAGGGGAGTACGAGGGTTTACTGGTTCATCTATTGTCGCTGGAGAATAACAGCAAGTGTGGGTGAGTAGAGGGATGGCCAGACCAGCGATGGGAGTAGGGTGGGGTAGTGAGGCCTGCGCAGCAGCACAGCCGGCCACGAGAGGAGAGAGTAGGCAGTCCCGTCGGCGCTTGTTCGAGCGGCTAGAGCAGGAAGAGCAGATATTGAAGAAGCACGGCGACCGTTGGATGGACATCCAACAGTCACTGCTCTCATGTGTTGACTAAGTTGACACGGCGTTGCGTGTGCATCAACCTTTTTTTAGCAAAGCGTACACGTCAACCTATAGTAGGCGCACAAGTTAGTCTCAAATCTGTGGAAAACTGCATACAACCCATCTGCAATTATTTCTAATAATTTATAGCCCATTTGCTAATTCTTAAGGTTTTTTTTTGGACCCCATAATCTTTTTGTTAGCATTACAGCCCATATTGTGGCCACGGTTAAAAAATTATACGAAATTCTGCATATTTCGGTGCAGTCCGAACTGTTTTTAATCCTGAAATTTCGAGTCACATTCAAACTAATTTTAAAAATAAAATTATATCAATATAAAATTGAAAAATTGTCCACGCATAAAAATCAATGGAATTTAAAATCTAGAAATGAAAAAAAAATTGAAACTAATTGCCGATTTGATGTGTTGTAAAAATGTACATCCCATTTCTCATTACTGATAGCCCTTTCTCTGGGAAAGCCGAATGAAGCTCCCTCGTCTTGAAAGATTTGTAGCCCAACAGGGCTGACAAAGCAAGTAGGCTCCGGTTGGGTATTCTGCAAAAGCACAAAAAAACTGGGCTAGCCATTTTCAGAAAGAAAAAAATTGCTGGCTGGTCTTGTGGTAAACATAAAAGAAAAGGCTGGCCAGACAGGCCAGAGTGCCTGCACAGCCAATTGACGCCCTACTTCGGTCTCAAAAACAAAAATAACTGGGCGAGCTGCTGGGTCCCTGGTGTCAGCCGCTCGTTGTGCAATTCTCTCATTTTATTGACTACGTTGACAATGGCATGGGATCCAGATGTCAGAAATCCATTAGGAGGGACCATTTTTTGGCTTGAAATAAGGAGGCACTTGCTTGCGTACTGCCATGACCTTGGTGGGTCCCTGCTGTCATCCTCTCCATGTACAATCATCTCCTGATTGTGTACGCATCAACCTAGTAGGTAAACAAGTTAACCTCTAAACCCGTAATAGCCTATTCCATATGTTCAAACGGAAAGTTCAACATTCAGAGCAAAGTAACAGGTTTGATCCAGATATAGAGTACTGAAATTCCACGTTGACAACCATCATAGCCAAGTTAACTATCTACTCCCACTAATACTCTAGTAGTGTACAAGTACTAACTTACTCTTAGCTAACTAGACGATGCCGGTCGCCATCTGCTGGACACACTAAACGGCAGCACCAAAGTCCTTTGCCTCACCTCGGATTTGACAGAGGTAAGATAGGGCGCGTTGCTCGCGCGCGTTGGCCCTTTCCATGCCGGCGTGGTCCACCGAAGCATCGGCTTCTAAGCGGGTAACCCACTTGATGAGCTGGTAGTAAAATTCGGTATCACGAATGCGTGCGTGCCGGATAGCCTCCAGGGCTATTTGCCGGGCTCCGGCCTCCATGTAGTCATCCCAGTTGAGGGCGCTCTGCTCGCGACTCTGAGCCTCGGTACGCTGCTGCTCCATGCCCCACTGGCGGCGCAAATCGGTGATACGCTGCTCCTTCGCTAGGCGGTCACGCTCCAACAAGTTCTCATACTCCGCATTGCCATCTAAAGACCGATAGAATGCCTCCTCCCTCCGTCTGCCTTCCGGTGAAAAAGCGAACACTAGTTCCGGCGGTGACCGCCTCCTGCGTCGCTTATTACAAATGGGTGGGGCATGACGGACGTGGCGAGAGCGAGGATAAGTGGTGAGCGACGTCGGGCCGGTGGGGGTTTATGATGATAGGGTGAGTTGGGTGATGGTGCCACCGAAGAACACCGGGAACCAGTAATTAAAGGCGGAAGGTAGGTGAACCACCGTGTCTCGCGAAATGCAACGATCATTGCGGTCATCGGAATTCAATGCATAAGCAGGCATGGCTTAGCGCGCCAGCTTGCCATGGAAAACTAGAAAAACTGAAATTATGACTATGACGTCCTATCCCGTCCCATCAGTGGTGTGTCTCGTCTGTGCTGGGTCGCTCGTCAGCATGACGGTCAAACGAGTGCGCTCGATTCATCCAGATGAGGTACGTGCGTGATCTGGTGGTTATTCAAGTAGGATCGAGTCGGTCGGATAGTGTATGTGTAGGATTGCAATAGCGGATGAACGTTCGCTGGGAGATAAGGCATTTGTGAACGTTTTTGCTTGCAGTTTCTTTAGATTCGCATGGCATTTTCTTCAGAGCTGCATGTGAGTTTCTTCAGAGGTAGGCATTTTTATTCAAAAAACTGCCACTTCAGATCTTGCGTCGCAACTAAAACTGCCAGGAGCGCGTTAGTAGGCTATCTAGTGATTGATCAGTAACTTGTAAACACTGGCGAACAGAAATAAGGAACTGTTAGTAACTTGTAAACACTGAGAACACAGAAATAAGGAGCATGTTGTACACAGTAGTAAGAGTCGACCCGTTCGACATGTTCGCACGAGACTCACAGGCCTGGCATTGTAATATGTTCACATTAGTAGCCCAAATTCACAACCAACTAGTATGATTTCCATACATAAGATCAACATGTTAATGCATCTCAATGATTCACAGATCACATACAAATATGTAGCTCCAAAATCAAAGATCTAAAAAAAGTTTGTTCTTCCTACTAACATGGATGCTTCTCTGGGCCAACATTCAGTACAGAGTGAAAGACAATTTGTTTGTGAAGTCTACAATTCCTCTTGCAAACGTAAGTGGTTTCACCAAGAGCTGGAGCCCTGAGAATGAACCACACATGATGGAGGAACATCCACTGCAATATGATTTGGTCTTCTCTCAATCACGCGGCGAGACTATTTTCGGAATACAAACTTTAACTTAGGCAAAATGATGAACGTTGTATAATCAGACCAAAGCAATGAAGCACCTAGTGTTGGGCAATAAATAGTACAATACTAATTTTGTGTAGTCCATGAAGTGACTATCAAATATTTCTGTGTCTATTTTCAAATGGCACTGCATGCAGTGACTATACTATTCTCTTGTGCAGTTCCACCAAAATTGCGGTCACTTTGTTTGTTTGCCAAATAGCAATGAGAAGACATCTGTCTGCACAAATATCAAGCATCTAGTAAACATATACCCCACCTTGTATTTTCAGTTTAAACACGTCTCTTCCGCTTAGCATCTATCATGTTTTGCACTGGAAAATTTGATACTGTCATGTTTTGCCCTAGACAATTGCGTAATAAGTTGATTTGCTGGTACAGAGCAGAAATATAGCGCCTATTCTTCATCACACCAAGGATATCCATGTTCGCAGTGATGGAATAGGTGAAATCAATAAAACCGAAATTGAGCATCCAATCATTCAATCATGTCCTGCACCTCCAATGTAGGTCCAACTTGCCAATAAATTCACATGCAAACCACTAATATTACTATCTAATGACAGTACAAAAGGAGTAGCAAGATAGTAGCAAACCATGTACCTTCGTAATGAACAGCTCATAGTGCCACCAATTGGATATAAAGGTTTGGAAGAAAACATGCTCCTAATGTTGAACCATTTGGACTTTTTGTGCAGTTCCACTAAAATCGAGCATCCCTGTTTGCATAGATATTGAAAGTGTGATTACTATAAAAGTGGCACTAGTTGAAGCATAGACTCACAAATGTAAGAATTCCAATTTCTTAATGGGAAAAGGTAGCAAGACAGTTTCTAACCACATGTCTGAAGGAATAAATAAGGCAACAACGGCTGATGTCAGGAAGGCATACATAGTATTTTCTTAAAAACTAAACCATTCCTCACCTTTCCTCTTCTTTTAAGCATATTTTGCGCAATTCAACTAAAATAAAATGCCATCACTGCCTTGACAATTTGGTGACACTGTACAAAAAGAAATGACTTAACATTACATCATGATGTCAGGTATGTAATCGACAGGCATTAGAGACAAACATATAGACCTCCTCCGATAACATAATGAACATTAATTTTAACAAAGGTGTGACTAGCTTTACCGGGATAATTTGAGTGAACTCTACACCCTGTGTTCCTTAATATAAGACGTTTTCGCAATTCAATTTAAAGTACCCAAACGTCTAGTATTTAGAAAAACAGGTAGTAGTTTTCTTGAGCACATATCTAGGAAAGCTTGCCACACTTTATATATGTCCATACGCTAATGCAACACCATTCGAATAGTACAAATATACACTAATACAGTGGCTAGTGCAATAGTAGAGTAGTTTTTTATTACGGGGTATAGTGCAATGGTTTTACTGAACAGATTTCCATAAGCTAGCACTCAAATATTTCTATAAGCATTAACAATACAAAATATAAAGGTAACAAGTTTCAGCATTGGTATACTAGTTGTGCAACAGCATTAAACCAAATACAGAAGTCTGAAGGTAACTAGCATTATTAACTAATGACAGTATAAAAAATTGCAAACCATGTACCTTCAAGGTAAATATCTTTTCGAACTCGAGGGGACCTCAAAACTGCTATTCCAATCTTGATAATCGATCAAACATAAAAAATTGAGCGAACGAATCAAGAGAACAGCCAGAGGAGGAGGTGCTGACTCTTGACCTTTCCTCTTTTCTTCATAATTTTTGTGTAGTTTAACCGAAATAAAATGACATCAGCGCCTTGGCATTTTGGGACATTGTAGAAAAAAATTGACTTATCTCATGAAAGTGAGGTATGTAATCTATAAGCATTAACAGTGCAAAAATCTTAAAATAGTAACAAGTTTCATCATTGGTATACTAGTTGTGCAACAGCATTAGAATGCCTTACCTTAAAAATCTTTAATACATCAACAATCAACGGCTAACCCTGAAATAATGTAGTGACATCAAATGGCATTGCTTAAATTTACGGTGGCATTAGATTGAGTGCGGCATTAGTTAAATGTGGCATCACTTTAGCAGTAGCATTGCTTGACTTTACCGCTGGCATTACAATAACAGCAAAAAAGTGGCAATAAGAGCATGGGAGGCCCATTCGGATAGTGGGCGCACAAGTACGATGTACCTCCACGGACGCATAGAGTGGTGAGGGAGGTATGGTTGCCCAGGGCAACAAATATCCAGGCAGAATATGTGGATTACGTCCCATTTTTATTCTCTTTAGCCACCTTTTTCCTATATGAGGACAACAAACCGGTCGACCTGGTCATTATCTATTGTGCTTTCATGCCTTTCTACCCTTTTTCACCCTTTTTCAACCAAGAGACACGAGACTCGTTCCTTAGCTACCGATTTTCCCTTTTCAACCTAGATGCGGGTTTGATGCCTAGTCTCTTGGACGGTACTTTCTCCCTTCCTTTGCTTATTAAATCCAGACATCGATTAGTCTGCATGAAGTAGGGTTTTCTTTAATAGTACAAATTAAGGTTTTCATATGCGTGACCAGCAGAGCAGAGGATAGCAAACTGGGAAGAAGGTGGAGTGGAAAAAGATCCACATGCAGCGACGTGATAGATGGGGCAATAGAACAAGGGTGTGGTTCGAAAAGAGGTAGCATACCTGGTAGAGGCAAAGGTGTCCCGTCTTTTGATGAGATGGTGATTATTGTTTCGTAGGGGTAGACTTAAGGTGGGGTTATGCGACGCCTTGGTCTGGTCATTGAACATAAATGAAGTACGCGAAGTTGTAGCTATGGTGCATTTTTAATCTAAACAAAACCCAAAGTCTAAACGACGCCATAAGGGTTGTATATATGGAGGAAGAGGGGAAATTTCGTGGTCCTTGGAGGAGGGGTCCGAAACCAACCCTATCTCTTGTTTCCCCACACATACGGACTCTATAAACAGCCTATACTTATGTATTTCAAATTACATGGTCCTGGCCCAATAATAAGGTGATGCAGCACCTATAATAGCCTTTGGACAAAATTTGTGAAGTGGCATCTTGTATATTTCCTCCAAGACTTCGCGCACTCATTACGGTGGCTTCAAAGTCTTGAAACCATCACTTGAAACTCCGTTCTTGTTTCCCTTGCGCATGCCATCATCTCCATGCTTGTTTTTGCTCCAATGTTCATCCTTCTCCAAGCTAGGCCCTTCATTTGTAAGCAAAACAAATGTATCAAATTTAGGCAGCATCATATTCTCATGAACATTAGAATCATTACCAAGAAACAAAAGTACTTGGTAATTTAATTGGAGTGCACGAGCTCTAGTAATTGGTCCACTATGTATAGTAGTAGGGGCTGTGGGTGTAACAATGAGCAAAGATATAGCATCCGCGATATTGGAAAATTCTAGGAAAATCCTTTGTATGCAAGGATGCATATGCATAAATTGTATTTCAAGTTCAACTATGAGCAAAGATATAGCATCCGCAAGAATACTAGTTCTATGAAGAATATACCCTCCCATAGTGGGCAAAGCACCGGCACAAGTAAAGAAATCTTGAATAACTGCTTTTCCAATAATGTTACCACTACCGAATCGAAACTTTTTAGTGTGTAGAATAGTAGATTCTTCATGAGGATTATCAAAAGCATCAAGGTTTCCCCCATTGTTACTATTATCCTTTTCAACGATAACTTCCCCAGTTTCAGACATGATGGCAACAAACCGCACTAAGAACGGACACACAAGAAGCAAGCGAAAAGAGATGAACGAAAAAGGGCGAATAAAAGGGCAAAGGTGAAGTGGGGGAGAGGAAAACGAGAGGCAAATGGCAAATAATGTAATGCGAGGGATAAGAGTTTGTGATGCGTACTTGGTATGTCTTGACTTGTGCGTAGATCTCCCCGGCAACGGCGACAGAAATCCTTCTTGCTACCTCTTGAGCATGCGTTGGTTTTCCCTTGAAGAGGAAAGGGTGATGCAGCAAAGTAGCGTAAGTATTTCCCTTAGTTTTTGAGAACCAGGGTATCAATCCAGTAGGAGACTACACGCAAATCGCCTAGTACCTGCACAAACAATCAAGAACCTTGCAACCAACGCGATAAAGGGGTTGTCAACCGCTTCACGGCCACTTGCAAAAGTGAGATCTGATAAAGATAATAAGATAAATATTTTTGGTATTTTTGTTGTATAGGTTGAAAAGTAAAGATTGCAAAATAAATAGTAAACTAGAATTATAGATCGGAAACTTATATGATGAAAAGTAGACCCGGGGGCCATAGGTTTCACTAGTGGCTTCTCTCAAGATAGCATATATTACGGTGGGTGAACAAATTATTGCCGAGCAATTGATAGAAAAGTGCATAGTTATGATGATATCTAAGGCAATGATCATGAATATAGGCATCACGTCCGTGTCAAGTAGACCGAAACGATTCTGCATCTACTACTATTACTCCACACATCGACCGCTATCCAGCATGCATCTAGAATATTAAGTTCATAAGAACGGAGTAACGCATTAGGCAAGATGGCATGATGTAGAGGGATAAACTCAAGCAATATGATATAAACCCCATCTTTTTATCCTCGATGGCAACAATACAATACGTGTCGTTTCCCTTTCTGTCACTGTGATCGAGCACCGCAAGATTGAACCCAAAGCTAAGCACTTCTCCCATTGCAAGAAAGATCAATCTAGTAGGCTAAACAAAACCGATAATTCGAAGATACTTGCAAAGATATCAAATCATGCATATAAGAATTCAGAGAAGAACCAAATAATATTCATAAATAATCAAGTTCATAAACCCACAATTCATCGGATCTTGGCAAACACACCGCAAAAGAGTATTACATCGAATAGATATCCAAGAACATCAAGGAGAACTTTGTATTGAGATCCAAACAGAGAGAAGAGGCCATCTAGATAATAACTATGGAACTGAAGGTGTGTGGTAAACTACTCACACATCATCGGAGAAGCTATGGTGTTGATGTAGAAGCCCTCCGTGATCGAATCCCCCTCCAGCAGATCGCCAGAAAAGGCCCCAAGATAGGATCTCACGGGTACGGAAGGTTGCCGTGGTGGAAAAGTTGTTTCGTGGCTCCCCTGGATGTTTTCAGGGTATAAGAGTATATATAGGCAAAAGAAGTAGGTCGGTGGAGCTACGAGGGGCCCACGAGGGTGGCGGCGCGCCTACCCCCCTGGGTGCGCCCTCCTGCCTCGTGGCCGCCTTGTTGCTTCCTTGACTTCCACTCCAAGTCTCCTGGATTGCGTTTGTTCCAAAAAAGATCCCCGCGAAGGTTTCGTTCCGTTTGGATTCCGTTTGAAATTCCTTTTGTGCGAAACACTAAAATAGGCAAAAAAAACTGCAATTTGCACTAGCCCTTCGGTTATTAGGTTAGTCCCAAAAATAATATAAAAGAGCATAATAAAGCCCATTAAACATCCAAAACAGATAATATAATAGCATGGAACAATCAAGAGTTATAGATACGTTGGAGACGTATCAAATTGTTGTCTTAGTGTCTAGTTCGTTTAGAGTTTCGAGGTCTATTCACATTAGTCACGTCACCGCTACATCGTTATCCCTTCCTCTTTCCACCACCCCATCCATCAATTTCCACCACGTGCTACCCATCGTTCATTGTCACAATCATAGTTGAGGTTGTTCACATCTTCGCTTGATCCAATCTGCATTTTATCTAGTTTGTCTTGGAAAGAGGGAGAGAGATAAAAAAGGAAGAGAGAAAAAAGAGAGAAAAAAGTTAAAAAGATAGAGAAAAAAAGGAGAGAAAGAAAAATAAAAAAGTAAGAGAAAAAAGGAAATTTTTGATCTATCTAGAATCAATCTCGTACCTGAATTCGAATTGGAATCTGATTTGCGCAGTGTTTAGTAAAACAGGCATATCTTTTTCATACGAAGTCCGTTTTGTCTCCACAAGTACTCAAATTAAAGCTAGCAATGAGGCGCATCTGAATAGTTGCAAAAGATTGTTTAATATTTGTCGTCTCAAAATCGGCTTCTAAATAGGTCTTTTTGCCGTCTGAAGTTCGCGCATACAGCTTGTTCTAGTTTTTCAGGCCAGTTTTAGAATTCTTTGACTCCTCATATCAATTCGGAATTGAGTGATTCTTTCTGCATTGGAAAGCTTGAGTTAGTAGCATTCTTTGAAAAATTTATCCGAAAATTGGCTCAAACTTTTCAAGAGGAAAGTTGGAGAGAGAGTTGTTGTATATCCTGCTTGGCAGTTGTTTTTCATCATTATCTTTATTGCCGTTGTGATCTTCACTTATATCTTGTTGTCCAGAGCTACTTCGTATTCTTTATTGATGCTAGTTGTGCTACGCCATGACCTCATTAGTGTTCTAGGCTCGCGTCTCTAGTCCGGTCTAGCCTAGGACCAACACAGTACCGTCGTTGAGCGTTTATTCAACACTGCATCTCTGAATTGATTATTGCTAATCTTTTGCTACCATATATAGCCAACCCAACTCCATATATTTCTACACCATGTATATGTACATTCCCCTGGCAATCTCTTTACTCAATCTTCAGAGTTATTTGACACCGCTGGTTGCTTGTCACCACCTGCTGCATGGTAAGAACTTGTAAGATATTGATATTTTCTTTACTGTCAGCGCTTTACCACCACATCCTAGTAGTTCATAGGAACATTATTCTTGATTTTTTTGTTTCTACTAATCATGGCAGGTTCCAGAGTTGTTAGTTCTTGGGCTTCATCGATCGTGGGAGATTTGCCACCCCCTAAGAAAATACAACAACCGCTAGAAGAGGAGCAACAACATCAGAATGCACATAATCAGGTTAATGTTTCCATGCCACCATTTACTGGTCGTTTTAGGCCTGATTTATATATTGAATGGGAGTATGAAATAAATGCTTTATTTGCTTCTCATAATTTTGATGAGCGTAGAAAAGTTAAATCTATGGTTAGTACGTTTAGTAGCTTTCCTTTAGTTTGGTGGAGCGAACATTGTCGGTTATACCTTGATTATATACCTACTACTTGGGATGACTTAAAACTTCTCATGAGAGATAGATTCGTCGATGTTTATTATACTCGTGGCATGATTAAAAAACTAGAACATTTAAAACAAGGTAGGGACACCATAACAAAATATTATGATGATTTACAAACTACCTTGTTGCATACCTTTTCAGAAGAAAGTGAAGAAGACTTAATGGATAGATTTTGGGGAGGATTAAACCATGATATTCAGGAGATACTAATTCATGAAGAGTGTTATCCTATGGACCGTTTGTTTCGTTTTGCTTGCAAAGCTGAATAGGAAATAAAACGACATGTTGCCCATAAGGAGAATAAGCACACAATGCACATTCCAAGAGTTGATACGGTTGTTCCTTCAAATACTAATAGTTGTACTATGACAACAACATCTGTTGTTTTGAGGACTACATCACCTCCACCATGTGACACATCACCCCCGAGAGTGACTACATCAGCTGAGTTGATCATAAGAGGTAATGACAAAGGTACTGATCTTCCACCTCTACATGAGAATGAGGAATGCCTTGTAATTTTAAATGCACCATCTGATCAGCTACCCACTACTTTGATCACACCACCTATTTTAGAGGACTATGTTGATAATTTGACTTTGCTATGTGATCAATCAACTAAAAGATCAACAATTTCGAGTGGACCCATTGAATTAACTGTTAAAAAGAACCATGTGAATCAGGGAATAAACCAGATTTGGATCAAATATGTTTGAAAATAATTGTGCCAATGTTTAATCATTTTGATATGACCTCTAATCTTAGTGATGATTCTGTGTCAAATGACTTATTGCATGTTTTCTTATTTAAGCATGTTGTAGCATGTAAATTTGATGTAAGTAAGGTTTATTCACCAATGTTGGGATGGTTTAATGATGAACATTGTCAAACTTTTGAAATGAATAAGACCTTCACTTACATGTGCAAACTGAGTTGCAATATTTTCATGCCTTCTTCTTCTTGTGATAATATTTTGGCTTTAGATTTTATGACTATGAAGGTTACTCATGTATACATGTGTCATATGTGCAAAAACCAAGGGAAGTAAAAAATGGATGATATATACATATACAACATGTACACCTTGTCTCTTTTGTTAGCCACATTTCAGATTAAGCAACGCCGAGGACGGCTTTGTTTTCAAGAAGGGAAGGATGATGAGGACATGACTACCTTGGATACAACCAAAAATATTGCATACATGTATATTTGTGTGGTGATTTCTAATGCAAACTATGCAATAATTTATTTATGTCATCCAGGACAACGATACTTCACACACTTTTGTGTCATCTTTAATTGCAGGTGTATGTGACGTTTGTACAATCCACATATGAAGATAAGGGAAAAGAGAAGTTTAGGTGTTATTCAAAAAGTCTTCTCACATCACTTTTGGGCCAAGAGAAGATAGTGTCTAAGTCTCTCACGTTCTAGATTCAGATTTGGACTGCACAGACATACCTGACTCAAAACGCCAATAACTCTTACCTACAGAATCTGAATTGGGTGGTTATTTTTTTGTTGGAAAGTAGATTTCATGCTCTTTCCAACCCAATTGGATTCATCTTAAAATTCGCCCGGAGCATTGAGTTATCGATGAAACAATCTGACGCTCCAGCAAAATCCGAGTCAAACTACAACTCCAAAGGTGTTGCATCACCTCCACTTGGGCCCATGAGCCTTGTACGACCTAGGGTTAGTTTTAGGCTGCCTTGGGACGTCCTCCCACCTCCTTGTCCACCACCCCTTGCTCCTATATAAGTAGATCCATCAAGTAGCTTTTTCCTTGGGTTTTGTTTAGATTAAAAGTTCGCCATAGCTGCAACTTTGCGTACTTCGTTTGTGTTAAATGACCAGACAAAGACGTCACAGAACCCCACCTTGATCAATAAAGCTTTCATCTTATATTCGCAATATCCATATTGCAATCTTAGTTTCTTACTTGTTCTTCGTTTGCTTGTAGGAAATAGACCCTCATGGTCAGGTTGATCGTGCTCCGGCATGGTCAATAACCCCTCGGAAGTTGGTTTAGCGATTGCTAAGGCGCGACGTCTCGCACGTTCGTAGTCGGATCGTCAAGGTGAACTCCCACAGAAAACGATAGCCATCTCATTGAAACATCAGGACACCCTTGCCTCTATCATTACCTTAACCGTGCCGCTGTGGTTGAGCCATTGGATGTAGTAAGGATGTGGATGTGATCTTATGGTGAGAGATAGCTTCTCCACCATCTCCATGCTAGTCAAGTTGTTACAGCTCCCTCCATCTATAATGACGCGAACATAACGTTCCTTCACAACTCCCTTTGTATGGAACAAATTATGCCTCTGATTTTGCTCAGCTTGTGTAACCTGCACACTCAAAACACGTTGAGCAACTAAACATTCATAAATGTCAGCATCTTCAGCAGCCATGTATTGTGTCTCATGATCAGAATCATCTCCACCGTGTTCTTCACTTGTAATAAGAGCCAAGTCTGCTCATCATAGTCACTAGAGGACTCAAACCCACCATCCTCAGTAACAATCATCACACGCTTAGATGGACGTTCTCTCGCATAATGACCTCCACCCTTGCAACGACGACAAATAATATCATGTGTTTGTCCTGTTGATGCCATGGATAAAGATGAGCTATGTGTAGGCCCAGAAGGTGTGCTCTTGGCAGATAGTGGTGGTTGTGCCTGCTTTGTTGTATCATGGTTGGAGGTGGCAGCTAACGGAGGTGCCGGTGTAGCAGAACGTGTGGAAGTAGAGGATGCACGCGGTGTCCATGATGAAGGTCGACCTGCAGAAAAGTTAGTTCGCGCCAATGCTTGTCGATCTTGCACTTCATGTTCAGCTTTGCAAGCAAGATGGAATAAATGAGTGATATTATTATATTTCTTATACTCTAGAATGATCTGAATTTATTTATTTAATCCACCCATAAAACATGCAAGTATAGCTTACTAATCCTCAACAATAGCACATCTAATCATGCCAGTTTGTAATTCCTAATAATATTCTTCTACAGAATTTTTTCCTTGTCTTAACCACTGCAATTTTTGAAGTAATTCACGTTGATAATATGGTGGAACTCAACGAGTACGCAGAGCAGTTTCCAAAGCAGCCCAAGTAGCTGGAATAGGATATGATCTACAATGCTCAGACCACCAAACACATGCAAAACTAGTGAAAGCACAAACAGCAGCAGGAACACGTCTCTCCTCAGGATATTGTAAACATGTAAAACATAGTTCAGTTTCCAACTCTCAAGTAAGATATCCATCAGGAACATATCTACCCTCAAATGGTGGAATATTTAATTTTAGTTTAGGAAGATAGTCATGATCTCGTACCTTAGGTTGTGGTGCAGCCCTACCGCTGCGACGATATGCATGAGGGCTACCTGGTGGTGGTGGTGCTGGTGGTTGCACGTAGTTTTGATTTTGATCAACCTCATCCTCGTAATGGTCCTCCACCTCTGCAGTAGCAACAGGAGCTACAGCATCATCAATAGTAGGTACAGCGGCACCAGAATTTTGACCAGGCTCAAGGGAACGTGCAGTGCTCGTCCCACTTGATTTGGAAGGCGATGTTGTTGTTGTTGCTGCTGTAGAGGTGCGACAGGTGCAGCAGACGGTGGTTGTGGAAGACGCGCGATCAATTCATTAAACTTGTTATTGAGCTTTGTTTCGAATGCCTTCTCAATGCCATATATCTTCTCCATGGCCTCTTCAAATCTGTTTAGCACATCTTCCACCTATCCACTCATGATTTGCTAAAACTTATCATGAAGCTCCTTGTTTGTCAAATTCTCCTAGTCAATCTCGTCGGCTTGTGACCCTGCCATGGTTAGCAGCAATAGAAACACACAACAATATGATCCTACAGACTACTAACAAGTGGTGGTGGTAGGTGTCACAAATCCGTCAAGCAGATCTCAAATTCTTACCAGTTCCTACCCAGCGACAGGTGGTGATCCACAATCGTTGTAGTCAAAATTATCAAAGCTTGGATAGAGCGATTACCAGGGAGAGTCAAACGCACGACGTAGATGTATGTGGAGCTACAAAGGCTTATAATATGGTAGCAAAAAGGGCCAGCAATACTCAATTCAGAGATGCAAAGTTGAATAAACGCTCAACAACGGTACTGTGCTGGTCCTAGGCTAGACCGTACTAGAGACGCGAGCCTAGAACACGAACAAAATCACGGCGCGACACGTAAACAAGGGAAAAGCACACTCTGAAAAAAATTTGCTCTTTTTTGCGCTTTTTTTTGTTTTTCCGCTCTTTTTTGCGATAAATCACTATAATGGCGAGTGTCTCAAAACTCTTCCCAAGTCAAACTAATAGGATAGGCACGAATTTTTTTTTGACAATTTTTTACGGAAATCAGGGCAGCGACGATGAAAAAGTGCAGCAAAAAATCACTATGATGACGAGTGTCTCAAAAGACTCAGAAAAGCCTAAAAACATGATAGGGAAAAAATATTTTCGACTGCCGAAATTTTGGCCTAAAAACTGCACGGCATTCTCCATACTCTTTTTTTATACCTACTCAGGCAAGGAAACACGAATCGGAAAATAGATGGATCTCGAAAACAAACCTAATATGAAAAGAACTTGGATTGGTGGTGGATATATGATGGTAAGATATGGCAGCGGTGGTGGTATATGGCAGTGGTGGTGGTATACGGATACGGATTGGTGGTGGTATATGGATACAGATTGGTGATGGTATATGGATACGGATCGGTGGCGGATAAGCGGTGGTGGTAGATGGTAGGGGCGATGATGATGGTGCGGTGGTGGCATGACAACTTATGACCAGAACTCAAAACTCTAAAAGACTAGGCGCTAAGACAAACAACTAGACACGACGATGCAACCGCAAATTCAACAAAGCAAAAACCCTAAAAAGATTATGCAAAGGCTTAGACTGGTTCAAATATGATGAACTAACCCTGATTTTTTTGGCTTTTTTTTACTGTAGGTATGAAGAACAGACTCGATCTAAACTACGAAAAACTGTAAATTCTCACTAAGCAACCTGGAAATCTGATACCACTTGATAGAGGCAAAGGTGTCCCTTCTTTCGATGAGATGGTGATTATCGTTCGGAGGAGTAGAATTTCATGATCCGACTACGAACGTGCGAGGACATCGCGCCTTAGCAATCCCTAAACCAACTCCAAGAGGTTATTGACCACGCTGGAGCCCGATCAACCTGACCACGAAGGTCTATTTCCGGCAAGCAAATGAAGAATAAGCAAGAAACTGAGATTGCAATCAGGATATTGTGAATATAAGATGAAAGCTTTATTGATCAAGGTGGGGTTCTGTGACGCCTTGGTCTAGTCGTTAAACACAAACGAAGTACGCGAAGTTGCAGCTATGGTGAACTTTTAATCTAAACAAAATCCAAAGTCTAAACGACGCCCTAAGGTTTGTATGTATGGAGGAAGAGGGGGGAATTTCGTGGCCCTTGGAGGAGGGGTCCGAAACCAACCCTATCTCTTGTGTCCCCACACATACGGACTCTAAAAACAGCCTATACTTATGTATTTCGAAATTAAATGGGCCTGGCCCAATAATAAGGTGGCGCGGCACCTATAATAGCCTCTGGATGAAATTTCGTCCAAGACTTCATGCACTCATTACGGTGGCTTCAAAGTCCTGAAATCATCACTTGAAACTCCGTTCTTGTTTCCCTTGCGCATGACATCATCTCCATGATTGTTCTTGCTCCAATTTTCATCCTTCTCCAAGCTAGGTCCTTCATTTGTAAGAAAAACAAATGTATCAAATTTAGGCAGCATCATATTCTCATGAACATTAGAATCATTACCAAGAAACGAAAGTACCTGGTAATTTAATTGGCGTGCACGAGCTCTAGTAATTGGTCTAGTATGTAGTAGCAGGGGCTGTGGGTGTAACAATGGTATTGATGTCCTCATCAATATCTGAGGGTCGGCGGGAAGTGGCTTCGCTCGTGGTCGTCGTCCTCCGCACACACTACGGCAGCGAGCTTGGGGACGGAGGACATCCCGCGCGGGGCGCTAGGTCTGAGAGGACGACCTTGTCGTTAGTGCATGACCTAGCTTGCCTATGAGGATTGCATCAACGTTGCACGTCCTTTTCTTCCCTGGCAGATCTGTGATCACCGGTGAGGAGGCAGAGAGAGGCCGTCTTTTTTAGATCTGGAGAGAGGGTGATAGTGTGAGAAGCAAGTGGGCAGCCCTTAGCAAGCAAGCACTGAAGCTCCAGCCTATATATCTTTTTTGACACTAGTACTAGAGGTGGAGTAGTGGTAGAGTAGTTTATATTTTTTCTGCATACAATACCAGTTAGTCGTGCGTCAAAACTGAATGGGACGCCATTAAAAAAATAATGTCAAGAAATAATGCGGCACCTCGGGCCAACGAGGCCAGATCGCATTTTGCACGAGAAATGACACACCATGTTTCGTTGACATGTGGTCCCGCTCAGACATGTTAGTGAGACGACGGCGAGTCCTTTTGTACAATTTCCGAACGGACGTCTGTGTAGGCCGGGGCGCCTCTTTGTGTACCGTGGCAACCGTCCACCGCCTCTTCGCCTTTCCCTCTCGATTTGGAACTGTTGTTGCACGCTCTTCCTCCCTCCTCCATTTGCCTTCACCCTTCCTTCTACCATTGTTCAATCATCTTCTCCATGGAGGGAACAGGCCGGAAATGACCCCCGTTATTCTTGCCCCGATCTGAAAGATGACGTGGTGGAGGAACTCATTGATTGGTGTGATGTCATCACCTCGGCTAGCAAAACTACTGCACTATCTCTACGTCTACGTATACGTAATACAACAAGTATTAAACTTGAGACCAGCCATCCACCCTCACAAAGAACACTTTGTAACCTAGCACAGACTCCAGGAAATTTGGCCACAGTGTGAGGTGGGCCATATGTTAATGTGTTCGCTCTACGTAACCAGCACCTCGAATCCTCGATATATAGTAGGGTGGCATGGGCCAAAATAAGAATTCACGTCTAGGAGTACGACACACGCCACCAGCACGACTTCCATCTGACACCATATTTCTTGGAGTCCGTGCTATAGCTATCTCTTCAACCTCCTAGTTTCTCTAACCCAGCCATCGCGCGGCGGGTGAGGTGGGGGTTTGTCGATAGTCGGTTCCCTCAACTGCGGTCCCACTTGTAAGGCTAACTCCAGCGCACGACGCCAAACGGACATCTGTTTTGCCTGGATTCTGTCCGTTTGGGTAGGGCAATGGGGTCGTGTCCGGGCCATTTATCGGATGCGATGACCCTGCGCCCAACGCGCGGACGCATCCCGACCGCATCCCCATTGCGTACATTTTTCTTTGCAAACACATATCTTTTTTTCATCATTGATTTTTGGTACATGGAAAAAACATCACCAAATTTTGACTAGAAAAGCAGGACCAAAGAAAACAAGAACCACACGAATACATTTTAGAAGATATCCAACTTCCATAACTGCTCCTATAAGTTGGATTAGTGCCTTCTCGATGCATTCATTGTAGATCTGCGGAGGCTCGATCCTGCGTGCTTCTTTCTTCTTCGAGTGTAAAGTAGTAGACGTTGCTTCCTTGCATCTTCTCATGTCTAGCCTCTATTCTAGCAACAAGTGCACTAGTCTCATCTCTAGCCTCTATGCTAGCTAAAAGTGCACGAACATCTACTAAATTGCGCTCTATCAATATATCAGTGTACCCTTCTTCCCAATACCAAAACTTGCATCCATTCTACACAATAAAATTTTAAGTTAGCACAAATACTCAAATCCAAGAGCACAACCAAAGCTAAAGTAGCACATACCCCATCGGTTGAGCACTTGATGAACACCCATCCGGGATGTTTTGGCATTGTAGACACGCGGCGCAAGACCTTCTTTGCGCAGTCGTCGCACCTAATGAGTGGCAACGGTGCGCCGACGAGCTTTTGGGCCAGCACCGAGCCCGACCTACCGCAATTCATGTATCTGCCATCGGACTGCCGACGGTGTAGATCCGAGCGGCTAGAGGAGGAGTCAGTACCTGCATGTGGCCATGCAGCCTTGCCGGGGCCTTCCGGCCCGGTGCTCGGCCAGTCCATGGCGCGGCGCGGACTCCCACAGCCGGGCGAGCTCAAGACCGACCGGATCCGCTCCAAATCCGGCCGCCGGGTGCACAAAACAAGTAGCCATGGTTGGGTAGCTCAAGGCAACGAGGGAAAGGGGGCTGGGCGAGCGCGCGTCCGATCTGCACGTGCTGGAGTTGGCCTAAGTCAAGATGCAAGACAACATGTGTTTTCCTAGCGGCATGGCGGACCCCGTGTGGGGGTGCGAAGTGGCTTCGCTCATGTGGGGGATGGAGGCCATCCCGTGTGGGAACTAGGTCTGACAGGACGGCCTTGTCGGTAGTGTGTAACATCTGTGGCAACCGTCCGCTCCCCACTAGGCTCTCTGTGTACCGTGGCAACCGTTCACCGCCTCTTCGCCTTTCCCTCTCGATTGGAACTGATGTCACACGCTCTTCCTCCCTCCTCCATTTGCCTTCACCCTTCCTTCTGCCATGTTCGATCGTATTCTCCATGGAGGGAACAGGCCGGAAATGACCCCGTTATTCTTGCCCCGTTCTGAAAGATGACGTGGTGGAGGAACTCATTAATCAGTGCGACGTCATCACCTCGGCTAGCATGGCAGGTTCGTTCAAGACAATTCTCGACTCAACTAATAACATCATTACAAAAAACCCAAGGGTCCAGGAGCGGTTTGATCTCCCCTATCTTCTTCGCATGACCCTGCTCGCTGGCGCGCGGACGACGGAAGCCGCACCTTGTGCAAGTTGATGCTGCTTGATAATGATACGTGTGATGTTAAGATGCCATCGCTTAAAGATAAGGCCTGGGCAGACGCAAATGGAGATTGGGTTGTTTATATTGGGCACAACTACGAGTGGGAACTTGTGAATGTGTACACTTGTCATCGGGTTCCACTTCCCAAAATCTCAGAGTGCCCAGAGGCTGAGCACGCAGATGGTCTATGTATGTTCAAGTACGATCATGGTGATTGTCGTCTACAGAAGATACCAATTTGTTGAGTTCCCACCCGCTCTTGGGATTACACGAACTATCAAGTTGTTGCTATCTTCGACAAGCTTGTTATCGTCCTTACTTCCACGCCTTCATGGATATTGCTCAAAAATCAGTTTCCGTATACAGATATGTACTGTGATGCAATTCAATACGAGGGTCTTGTGTTTGCTGCCACCACTCGTGGCACTGTTTTTGCATGGAATCCTGATGCTTTCGGTACGTTTGTCTTCCACCGTAATTATAATTGTTTCATCCACATGCATGCGGGTTAGCGAGTTTCCCTTTACTAATTAACCTTCTTGTTTTTCCAAGGTCCTGTGAACATTCCACCACCTATACTTGAAAAAAATTATAACCAAGGGGGGGATGACGATGGTGATGATCACGAGCATGAGGACGAGCAGGACCTATATACTTAGTGGCGCTTGGCAACTTATTTCGATGGATCACCTCTTCTTGTTTGTATACAGGGCACTGCTGATGTTACTAAGGAAGCAGGTGTTGTCTCCCATGGTCGCACTCTCCGGACCTATTCCAACATACGTTGCAGGGTACTTGGGATGGATACTAGTGTGCTAGCGCCAACACCTTCTCCCTGGTTCACTATTGATAATCTTGGAGAAAACTCGCTCTTCCTTGGACTAAACTATCCACTGATGGTGAAAGGCGATCCAGCTGCTATTGGCACAACGTTACTACCATTTATGAGAAGCAATTGTATCTATACCTCAGACATTGCTTTGGTTCCCTACCGTGGCTATCACAATATGCGTCCTGATATAAGCCGCTTCAGCCTGGATGATCGGTCCTGCGTTGGTCTCGAGATTGGCAATAGTTGTCCCTTCCTAGAGGCTTACCTATGGTTCAAAGAAAGCGTTTCCAACACCGGGATTGGTTTATGCGAAAGGTTCTGGTGCGGTTCATGCATGGAATACGTACGAAAATTATGAAGTTGATGTGAAAGGTTCGATAATTAGTAGTAGTACAATATATTACTACATTGATTTGACAGAAAGATAAAGATACATACGGATCCATCAATGACATACGGATCCATCAGCGACATCCTCACGCCCTAGTGCGTCGGGTCACCAACCGACGTGTGAGGAGCAGCGGCATTGGCGGCGAGCTCAACGTGCTTCTCAACAATGCCATCCAAGGTTGCCCTGCGGTCCAAGAAGGCCAGCGTCCTATCGTCCTCCTCTTGCACGTAGTAGTCCTTGTGGACGATTTGCGCATAGACGTGGGTGATTATGCTGATGGTGTCTTGTTGTGCCAGGCGCTGTGCTGCGAGCGCGACCTCGAGGTGGACATTCTTCGGCGCGATGGAGGGCAGTCGTAGGGCCGTCAGTGCATCGAAGAGGTTGTCACCATAGAGGCCGTTGAGGGTGGCAGGCATCACAGAGCCTGGGCGCGTGGGCTGGAGGCATACGTCAAGGTCGCCCGCGAGCTTCTTGACGATGGTGAACTTGTCAAGGAGGCCGACGAGGACCTCGTCAAGCAAGGATACGAAGTTGTCGTCCAACAGGCCTCTCGCCCTGGCGGTCTCAAGCACGACCTGGAGACGTTCCTCGGTGCCGGGCCGCAGGCCGACGTCGTGGACCATCTGGCATAGCCGGCTGATGCTCGCGTTAATCGCCTCCATGGGTCTAGATTCTAGTCAATTGATCTTGCGATTGGAGGGATCACTCTTGCCCTTGGGTAAGGTGCATAGGTGTGTAGGATTTCGTAGATCGGACTGGCGGGGAGCCTTTATAGGAGAAGTGCAGACTGCGTTGCATTCACATGTGTGTTGCCCATCTACTCCTCGGCCCTCCCTCCGTGCCGGTGCGGTATAGTCATCTCACCGTGACCACGTTGGGGCAAAACGAAAGAACTTTGATGTTTACTGGTTTATTGGTCCCCTTTGCATTTTGCGCTAAGTTTTGACCTTTGATTTAACTAATAAAATGTTAATGCATGTAACCAAAAATGTTTTGCTAAGTAGTCTCAAGTCATTGAATGCACATGCACCCCACTTCTCCTATTGGGTGATTTCTTTTTTCGTGGCAAAAAACAAGGAACGAGGTGGGTAGTTGATGCACCGCGCCTAAAGTTTTGGGATTATTTGGTTTTCGTTACGTGACTAATGCACCATTACGGAGGGAGTACAATAGTAGTCTTTGATTGCAATTTTTTGTTGGTAGCTTACCAAGTTGAGCGCTCGGTGAGTACAATAGTAGTTTGATTGATGAGACCTCAGATTTGAGCCATCTACCGGAAGGCAGAGCGTATAACATCATCGGGAACAATGTTCAAAAACGAATAAAACAATACTCCATGTATTTATTTACAAAGGGAGTAGTATATTTTTTGTGACATGCATTACTAGATATTGCTAAACAAATACTAAATCCAGACGGACGTGGTAGTACTAATAAATCCAGACGGTGGTTCTAGACTAGTAGTAGTACTATGAATATAGTACTAGTATTGTACTACCCGTTGGTCAAATTACTCCTCACAGTGAAGTGACAAGACCATGCGCCGGAGATGACACCTGAGTGTAGGCTCCGTGTTTGGCATACCAAAGTCAGCCTCACTGTGTGCAGTCATTATCATCATGGCTGTAGAGCTAGCCCGCTTACAACTAGCCATGTTCGACATAATTTCCCGTGCATTGCCACGAGTATCTCTAATCTTTTCTTATACGAGTAAGATGCCCGTGCATTGCACGGAACACTAAGATTGGGGGTGGACGGCGCCGGCAGCGGCCATCGCGCCAGATTGTTCCATGGCCTTCTAGATGTGGTGGGGAGGAGATAAGGCTGATTGTGAGAGACAAGGAGTTGTTTGTATATAGGGAACAAGTGCGGGCATCTTTTTGCAAAACTGCAGAAATTTGCTTTGTATGCGTCAGATCTAGATCCGACGGCTATTGGTGAAAGATGGCAGGCACACCATCATCACCAACTCAGTACCTCTTTGATTCGCAGTATTTTGAAATCACAGGAATAGGACACGGCAATATTACAAGTTTCAAACTTGATATTACAAATGTTAGGAGCAATGCTGCACCTACAAAGAGGGAATTATTAGGAAGTTTACATAAGAACTTTCGTTACTTTAGGTGGATGTAGCACTATCGTACAACTAAAATCCACCGCCCTAACAAGTCACTAATGGGCAAATAAAAATTTTAGTCTCTGGTGACTTGATGCTTCAAAAACAAATTCAGCTTCTGCGGAGACATTGTCATTTAGGCTTAGACGCTTGCGGTGATCAGCACGCCATTCATTGTTGCACCAGAGAACGCCAAACCTCATTACCTTGAGCACACTTGCCTCCAGAACAAAGAACCTGGCCAATTTAATATCGGATGTGCTGCCTTGGTAGTCGATCAAATCAATTTCTGTAAGATGGAGATCAAGGCATTCGATGAGATTGTTATAGTGCAACACGTTTTTCACTTTTGGGTCTTTTTTTATCTGCAAAAGAAGAGAACATATTAGAGCAGCTGGCTGTATAAGATTGTAGTGTCAACAAGAGGTACCAATATCATTTGCTCATACAATAGGGTTGGCTCTAAAGCTAGTGATAATTTCTCTCTCTCTCTCTCTCTCTCTCTCTTTATCTTTCCTCTCATTTACCTAGGAGCACGTGAAGAACTTGGGCATTTGTTGCCTTCCACTATATGGCCGATGCCATATTTCTCAAAAGTATGCCACATCGTTTACACAGAGAGAGTTGGCACCGCTGTGCACACAGAACCACGACGCCTACACATCGATATCAAATCAATAGATTTTGGCACCGCTCTAGCGATGTGAGAGAGTTGGCACCACTGTGCACACACACCCACATGTATAAAATAATCAATCAAACCAACTACACCAGCCTCTCACTCCCACAAACAAGTGTTTTTTATTGCCTCAATCCTCTCCCTCTCCCACGCATGTGTTTTTTCATTGCGTGAGTTAATTTGGCACCGGAGCAAAGTAGGTGATCCAGATTGGGGCACCAAGTGAGCAATGCAGGGGCATCAATGCCAAATGCATCACAAGTGAATTTGGCACGTGTTTTGGCATACATAATGGATGGCCGTTATAGCCCACTTTTGTACTACCTTGTATTTAGTGTAAAATTTTGACCATAGATTTACCTAAGAAAATGCCAATGCATGTCACCAAAAATTATACCATTTGACATTATGTTCAAATACGAATCCAACGATATAATTTTTAGTGATAGGCATTAACATTTTTTCAGTTAAATCTATGGTCAAATTTTGATACTACAAAATAGGAAGAGTAAACCAGGACGGAGGTAGTACTTGCTCTTAGCGTAACCATCGAGTTACTAGTCTAAGTTACTTGCCACAATGACTAGCGTAGGTGATCACGTGTGAAAAAATACTAAATAATTTCTTTCGATGCAGTGCATAGATGCAGTTTTGAACACTACACTTGTCATCGTAATTTGGGAAAGTTATGAACAAAGTAAGCTACATTCTGATTACCATTTATTAATAGGAAAGAAGTTTCACCTTGATGAGTAGCTTCTCCGTGCACGGAAAGCATGTAAGGAATCCAACAACTTGATGCAGATTGGGGCCGATAGATTTTATTGCCAAGCTCTTCATTGTGCGCAGATCGTAGGTCAAGCTTGTGGAATCATTTTCTAGATGACAACAGAAATACATCAAGAAGAAATTTAAAAATGTGAATTTCAAGAAGACGGAGAAGAAGATGAGTGTTGTACCTGAACGATTACGGATCCAATAAAGAGTTCAGAGAATTTGGCAGATGAGTACACCAACGTTGTCAATTTCGGCGTGTCAATGACCCTGATTTTTGTTGGACCTTCTAGATCAGATACAAGCAATCTCTCAAGGAAAGGTGCATTCTCAATGGCCATAACGTGGAACAGCTGGAGTGATCTCTTCCCAATTGATGTCTTGTTGCGGGGCCAATAAGACAAATAAATCCAACAGAGATTCCTCGAGGCGATGTGGAGGCTAGTGAACCCGTGGATCTGCCGAAGACAAAGGTACTCGAGCGTACTACAGCTGCGGAGTAGGTGCTCCATAGCCTTCTTCGAGATTCCAACATCGAAGAGGTCGAGCTGCTAGAGTTGGGGGAGAATAAGGGCGGGCGCGGCATTAATCTGGGGAAAAATAGCAGGAGTTGAAGCTGGCGCGGCACTGCGTTGTGTGAGGCGGTGCGCGGACGGCGGCGGAGAGCGACATCGTCCAGCTTCAAACCTAAGCTCATCGAGCTGATCTAGGGTGGGGGATAAGAACCACTCATTGAACTTGGCTTGGACCTTTGAGTTGATACTGAACATGCGACTGTCAAGGCGTCTGGCTGGCCCATGGTGCAAAGAAAGGGTCTTGGAGACTGCGACAATGTGTTTGCAATCCCCGTCACAGAGGCAGGTGTCGACGGTGAGGTTGAGGGGGCCGTGGCGCCAGAGGCGGCACCGCCGCCGGGAGAGTAGGGTGGTCTGCACGGCAGATTTGTTGGGGAGGAGGCCAATGATGACGAGCAGCATGTCGTTGGGAGGCTGCTGATGAAGTCCAGGCTCACCGGATGCGGTTTAGGCTCGACCCGCCTCCACTTGTTGGCTGCCTCGCCGTCCATCTCAGACGGCGGCGACGCTGGTGTACACGTGTGCTGGTGTGTATTGTGTGCCGGGTGTGCTTGCGAAAAGGCCCTTCCTGCATGCCGCCCAAGTGGTGAAGTGTGCGCGAGTGCATCCTTCACACAGAAGAAGTGTGCCCTCAATTTACTAGCATGTGGGGTGCTACCCTGAGTGGTTTCAACTTTGTTTACTTCTCCGCGTGTCAGATGGGCCTCTAGTTTACTTATTTTCACCCACTGCCACATGGGCCAGCACACGAAGATAGAGAACACGAGCTGACAAGGCAGCATGTGGACTGGTTGACCGGTCAACTAAACAATATACAAAGCTATACGCTAACAAAGTGACCGTATAATCCCTCGGTATAGAGAGTTCGAGTGAGAGGGGAGGCCTGCGGGAGATAGTAGAGAGAGAGAAAGAGCTACTCCCTCCATTTGATAATGTAGTGCCTATATTTTTTTCTGAAGTGAAACTTTTGAAACTTTGACCAAGTTTATAAAGAAATTACTTATATCTACAATACCAAAGATAATGATAGTATCAAGTAAGTACATGCTGTGATGAATTTAATGAATGTTCCATATGTAAATGTTTTTCTCCACATATACCTGGTCAAACTTTTCTGAGGCTTGACTTTTGAAAACATCCATATGCTTATGGACGTGAGAGAGTACCTAACTAGAGAGAGAGGGTGTGCGTGAAATAGAAAGAGTGACTGGAAAAAGTGTGCGTGTGTGTGTGAAAGAGACATGGACAAATTAGAGAAAAAGTCTTATGCAAACATATCACACATGCATCTTCGACAGCGGAACTGAGGTGAGGAGATAGTGTGTGTGAGGGAGTCCTGGATTAGGTGGTCCCGGACAGCCGGACTATATCCTTTGGCCGGACTATTGGACTATGAAGATACAAGATTGAAGACTTCGTCTTGTGTCCGGATGGGACTCTCTTGCCGTAGAAGGCAAGCTTGGCGATACAGATATGTAGATCTCCTTATGTTGTAACCGACTCTGTGTAACCCTAGCCCCCTCCGGTGTCTATATAAACCGGAGGGTTTAGTCCGTAGGACAACAACAATCATACTGTAGGCTAGCTTCTAGGGTTTAGCCTCTACGATCTCGTGGTAGATCAACTCTTGTAATACTCATATCATCAAGATCAATCAAGCGAAGTAGGGTATTACCTCCATAGAGAGGGCCCAACCTGGTAAACATCATGTCCCTTGCCTCCTGTTACCATCCACCTTAGACGCACAGTTTGGGACCCCCTACCCGAGATCCGCCGGTTTTGACACCGACATTGGTGCTTCCATTGAGAGTTCCACTGTGTCGTTGCTGCAAGGTTCGGTGGCCCCTTCGATCATCGACAATGACGCGGTCCAGGGTAAGGTTTTGCTCCCCGAACAGATCTTCGTGTTCGGCAGCTTCGTGCTGCGGGCCAACTCTCTTGGCCAACTGGAGCAGATCGAGAGCTACGCCCCTGGCCATCAGGTCAGGTTTGGAAACTTGAATTACACTGCCGATATCCGCGGAGACTTGATCTTCGACCGATTCGGGCCCACGCCAGGTGTGCCGCACGATCACGACGAGCACGATATAGCTCTGCCGTCGGACGGTGTTCGGGAGATCACGCCAGCAGCTACTCCGGCCTCTAGTCCGGAGAAGATCGCGCCATCCGAGGACGGGAGGATAGACTCTGCCACGGAGGTAGAGCCGAATACTGACCTTACCCTTCACGAGAGCCGTGTGGCCGAACTGCTGGACTCGTCCTCGGCCACGGACTCCGTACCACCCGCGCCCATGCCTATCGAATCCGATTGGGCACCGATCATGGAGTTCACCTCTGCAGATATCTTTCAAAGACTCGCCTTCGGCGACATAATTCAACTCATTGAAATCACTCTCCCTGCACGAGAACCTCGGTCGAACTATGTCCGGCTAGAGTGGGACGCGACGATTTAAGAAAATCAATCCCCACCCACCACCCACTTAGTAGCCATCGGCCGATTTATTTAACCGACATGCTCGACTTTCGACCAAGACATCGATGGTATGGACACCGATGCCGGAGACGACAGAACCATCGCCTACGTGGCAATCGGACCGCCACCTCATCATATGATATATACATGGTGGATACACCCAAAGAACGCAATGGCGACAAGACAACGGAGGACGACCCCTCCAAGAAGCAACCCCAGCGCCGATGTCAGCGGCACCGCTCTAAGTCTCACCACAACAAAGGCGGTGATACCGGCACTGGAGATAACAGCACTCCAGACAGTGTCGAAGATAATGACAATCCCCTCCAGAACGATCAAGAGCCGGAGGATGAACAAGCCAGCGCCCCTAAGAGAGCGGCAGAGGGAGAAACGGAGGACGACAACTATATGCCTCCCTCCGCAGACGAAGCGAGCCTCGACAACGAAGAATTTGTTGTGCCTGAGGATCCCGTCGAGCGGGAGCGCTTTAAGCGTCGGCTTATTGCCATAGCAAACAACCTGAGGAAAAAGCAGCAATAGCTTCGAAGTCGATCAGATCTGCTAGCGTATAGATGGATCAAGTCCCGCGGCTGAGGAGTACGAACTCGAACGCCCCTCCAGAGGTCACCCCGCGTTCGATGCAGCTGATCGGCCACCCCGTGGCCGAGATAGAGAGGCAGTACGGCCTGAAAATCAGCCCGCACCCCGCCGCCATACCAAGGCAACGGGAAACACGCAAGACATGCGAGACGTATTGGAAGACAAGGCAAAACACGCTAGATCGACCAGGATCACGGGGCATGCCCTACAAGGATCGTGACCGCCTCGCCGGATACAGTAAAAGCAATCCCGGACGGGCCAAATACAGCAGGCAGGACTCATACAAGTTGTGTCGCGGCATAGCCCAGCACAGAGACGCGGCACACCCCCTATGCTTCACCAACGAGGTAATGGAGCATGAATTCCCAGAAGGTTTTAAACCTGTAAATATCGAATCATATGATGGTACAACAGACCCCGCGGTATGGATTGAGGACTTCCTCCTCCACATCCACATGGCCCGCGGTGATGATCTACATGCCATCAAGTACCTCCCGTTAAAACTCAAAGGACCAGCTCGGCATTGGCTGAATAGCCTTCCAAACAGACCACGGGCTGTTGGGAGGATCTCGAAGACGATTTCGACAATTTCTGTGGCACTTATGTGCGACCACCAGAACGCCGATGACTTGAGACACATCATTCAAAGCAGCAGAGGAATCAGCCAGCAATTACGGACACGGTTCCTAACAAAGAAAAACCAAATTGTCGATCGTCCGGGATGCGTAAGCCTTAGCGGCATTCAAGCATAACATCCGTGACGAGTGGCTCGCCTCGACACCTCGGCCAGAAAAGCCGAAATCAATGGCAGCCCTCACGACACTCATGACCCGCTTATGCTGGGAGAGGATAGCTGACTGGCTCGTAGCAATAACATATCAAGGAACCTTGGCACTTCGGATACCAAGGACAGCAATGGCAGGTCACGTCACAGCAAACACAAGCGCCGCAGCAACAGTGATAACACCGAGGGCACGGCAGTCAATGCCGGATTCAGAGGCTCTAAATCCGGTCAGCAGAAAAAGCCATTTAAAAGAAGTACTCCGGGCCCGTCCAGTTTGGATCGCATACTCGATCGCTCATGTCAAATACACGGCACCCCCGACAAGCCAGCCAATCACACCAACAGAGAATGTTGGGTGTTCAAGCAGGCCGGCAAGTTAAATACTGAATACAAGGACAAGGGGCTGCACAGCGATGACGAGGAGGAGCCACAGCCGCCGAACACGAGAGGATAGAAGAGGTTCCCCCCACAAGTGAGGACATTAAACATGATATACGCAACCCACATCCCCAAAAGGGAACGGAAGTGTGCACTAAGGGACGTATACGCGATGGAGCCCGTCGCCCCAAAGTTCAACCCATGGTCCTCTTGTCCAATCACATTTGATCGCAGGGACCACCCCACGAGTATCCGTCATGGCGGATCTGCCGCATTGGTCCTAGACCCAATCATCCACGGATATCACCTCACTCGAGTCCTTATGGACGGTGGCAGTAGCCTAAACCTGCTTTACCAGGATATAGTGCACAAAATGGGTATAGACCCCTCGAGGATCAAACCCACCAAAACGACCTTTAAAGGCATTATTCCAGGTGTAGAGGCCCATTGTACGGGCTCAATCACACCGAAGTGGTCTTCGGATCCCGGACAACTTCAAGCGAGGAGTTAATCTTCGATATCGTCTGCCCGCAGCGGCTATCACACATCGCCGGGCATACCGTGACGGTAAGATTCAATGCGGTACCACATTACGCATACCTCAAGCTCAAGATGCCTAGGGGGTCATCACACCAATGGAAACACAAAACGCTTCGCCTGCACGGAAGAGCACACCGCAGCCCTCCCAAAGAAGCCCAAAGCAGCCTTTTGAGGCAATCCACAGTTCGGCGATCAAGCCCCCAGACACCGTCAAGCGCGTCCGGAATAACCTGCAACAGGATCGCCTGGCACACTCAGAGCTCGCCTAGCAATTCGGCCCCCACCCTAGTCTTAGTACAACGGCAAAGTCCGTCCCACGCGTGCATAATTACGCATTGAAAATACCATGGGTATAGGCGGGGTCACGATCACAATGCATCCCACAATGTGGTTTAACCGCACTAGGGGCTTACTACCTTCATCACTCTCTCTTTCAGGACCATACTCTCTGGAAGCCTTGTCCGGCAATACGGTAGCCGAACACATGATACAACACCCAAGGAGGCAGGAAGCTACGTCGTACAACGGAATCCCCAGGTGGTCTCTGATAATGAGCTAAATACCTGTTTTAAGATACCGGTCCGCATCTTGCCCTTGGATGGGACATGTCAAATAGTCCTTTTGTTTGCTTACCACACCACTTGTATCATTATGCTTTAACGCATTTCTTAAATAAACAATGCATAGTACTAGTCTATTATTGCATCCTATACTCTTTAATATATATATTCTTATCTATGACAATCAGCACCCGTACACTGTGGTACGGCCAATACGCCAGGGGCTTCCGTATACCCCATAATTCAGCGTGAGAAGTCCGAACACTTTCGATAGTGCAGCACCCCGAACTTATAGCATTATATGCATTAGCTCCAAATCATGTCTTGGGTCAATAGTTGGGTTTGCCCGGCTCCCATGTTTTGGTACCTTACGTTCCGCTATATCGGCTAAGGTAGCACTGGGAGAACTACTGTGATTGTGCCCCGGTTCTTCCGGCCGAGCACCTCAAAAGAGAAAGCTAAAACTGACTGTCATGATGAGGCGAGAGTTGGTCGCTGTTCGAGAGGTCTCAAGTCCCTAAAGGCTTTTTCCGCTTCGGGCGAGGAGCCGGCCTTGACCGGCTTAGGCGTGTATAGCGCCCCAAATTCGGCTTTCCGAAGACTAGGGGCTTTGCAAAAATTTAAAATTGCAGACTTCTATGGCTAAGTGAGAGCGATAAAGCATTATAGTCCGATTGCCTGGTTCGTTGCGCTGAACACCTCCCTCGAAGGACCCAAGAATGGGGAAAAGGGTGCTCGGATTTATCCCGAACACCCCAAAGCACTAGTTGCATAAAGGTAAGCCAACGACTAGCAACTCTCATAATTTATAAACGGCCGCACAGAAGGTAATATTTTAAATACAAAAGCGTTGCATAACGAACATGAACTAGTTTTCATAAACACAAGGATCACATGAGCAAGTTCACTCAAAGATTATATCTTTGGTACATTCGTCCGCCACGAGACGGGCACCCTTCAGGACACTTTCATAATACATTTCGGGGTGGCGATGCTCCTTGCCCTACGGCGGCCCCTCCTTCACCAGCTTTTCGGCGTCCATCTTCGCCCAGTGCACCTTTGCACGGGCAAGAGCCCTGCGTGCACCTTCGATGCAGACGGACCGCTTGATGACTTCAAACGTGGGTAGGCATCTACAAGCCGCCTCACTAAGCCAAGTAGATGTTGGGAAGGGAATCGCCAGCCACATCCGGACTATAAGGCCCCTCATGGCCTGTTCGCCGCCTTTGTGGAGCTCGACCAGCTTGCTTCACTGGTCGCTCCACGTGCATCGGGTGTTCGGTTCCCATATTGAGACCAGAACAACTTCTCCGTCGAAGCTTCCTCCTCGCCCGGTAGAACTCCGCCGGCATCGTACACACTCACGGGCAGATCTGCGAACGCTCCTGGAGAGCTCCGAAATCGGGTAAGTAAAAGGAAATTTTCTTTCGCATGCCTACTTTGCATAATGAATGCCTTACCCGCCGCTATACTTTTCACCGCCTCAACTTCCTGGAGGGCCTTTTGGGCTTTGGCCTTGGCATGTTTTGCACTTTCGAGGGCCTGGGCAAGCTCGGACTCTCGCGTCCTCGAGTCAAGCTCCAGGGACTCATGCTTCTTGACGAGCACCTGGAGCTCTTACTGCACCTCACCGACCCGGGCTTCGTGTCTTTCTCGCTCAGTGCGCTCCTCGGCTGCTTTGTTTCCAGCCTTGGACAGCGCCTTCTTGAGGGTCGCCACTTCGGTCGTGGCCCCTGGCACAATTCATGATGATCCTATTATTCTGCAACCAACTCTTTCTTTTTTCATATTGACAAGGTATTGCTTACCTTTTTTCTCCTCGAGCTACCTCTTAGCAAGGCCGAGCTCTTCCTTGGATCGCTCAAGGTCCTACTGTAGTGCGGCGACCTCCGCAGTACGTGCGGCAACGGCCAGCAGGGAAGCCTGCAGATTCACGTAGACATACTATAGTTAGACTCCTGCGATTATTATTCGATCCTCTATTCGGCTTTTCTTCGTGAACGCCAAACAGAGCATCAGGGACTACTATCTATGCGGTGATATTTCCCTATAATTCAATTACTTACCTCAAAGCCTGTTAGGAGGCTGGCACAAGCTTCAGTTAGTCCGCTTTTGGCGGACTGAACCTTCTCCATCACCGCACTCATGATAGTGCGGTGTTCTCCGTCGATGGAAGCGCCTTGGAGCACTTCCAGCAAGTTGTCCGGTGCCTCTGGATGGACAGAGGTCACCGGCACGGGAGGCTTGCCCCTCTTCACAGGGGGTCGCCTGACAGGGTCCGGAACCACTGGAGGTTCCAGCGCGGTGTTCGACTGGAGGCCGAACTCGGAGCCCAAGGGAGTCTTGCTCCCTTTGCGCCCAGGGTCCGGAGCGTCGCATTGAGGCGCCTCCAGGACTACCTCCCCCCGGCTCGGTGCCCTTTGGGACAACACTTCGGCGTCGCCCGTAGGGCGAGGGGTGGAGGCAGTCGGAAGTGAATCACTATTCATATCCGACGGGTCCAAAGAACCATCCGACGAAGATACGTCGATATGGGCTCGGGACGGACTGCATAATCATGTTTGGCGTCATGAGAAGCAGTGCGATAAAATATATAAAGAATTATTATGGTATCCGGATACTTACGACTTCACCAGGGGCTTGTCCCTGGGCAAGCACTCGTCGTCGCTGTAGGCGGTGATCGTGGAGCAGTCCGGAAGGAGGGTCCTTCCTTTCTTGGACCCTTCAGCCTCCCCGGTTGGGGCGGCCTTCCTTTTCTTGTCTCCCCGGCTGGGGAGAGCTCTCCTCTTCCTCATCCTCGTTGTGGGAGGAGTGTGCGTCGGAGTGTTCGGACAATGAGTCCAACACAACCTTGCGACGGAGACCCTGTCGGGTCCCCGCGGCCTTCTTCTTGGTCGTCTTCGCTGGCACCTCGTAAGGTGCCGGAGTCAGCATCTTCGTCAGAAGAGCGTCTGCTGGATCTTCGGACATGAGGACTGGGCAGTCAATCCGCTCGGTCGTCTCCACCCAGTCCTGTCAAAGGCATGAGGGCTTAGATCCTACATATGATTAAACTAAGGAAACTAAACAGGTGCGTCTCTATCGAAGGGCCGTCTCCACCCTAAACCCTAAACATATGGAGAGTTTGAGAGAGAGAGGGAAGAGCTCCGAGATGGCAGAGTGGTGTGTGAGAGAGTTACGGGCAATGAGCCAGGGAATTTGTGTGCGTACGATGAGTGCACCCAAGATATTTAGCTTGGACTAGAGAATCATACATAGTGTGTGAGAGAGACCTGTACATGGAGTGTGCATGCGAACTAGAAAGACCCCCCCCCACACACACACACAAAGAGAGAGACAGAGAGAGAGGGAAAGGGACCAACAAGGTTTGTGTTTGGATGCGTGCGATAGAATTGAAGATTGTCGGCAAGAGAGAGAGGAGTCCGGGAGAGGGGGAGGTCGCGTTTTAAGCATCAAAGACTGATATAAACCATGTTTCGATATAAACTTGCATTCAAATATTTAAATTGGAGAACATGTTGTCTGCAATCCACACATGAATGGAGATATGTGTATCAAACAAGTTCATTAATTTGACTTTCAACATGTTCATGGAGTACTATAATACTCATGCTACTCGATTGAGGTGTTCAATTTTGGATTTAGTTCACTATTTTGACCTAGTGAACGAGCTATTTCATTGAATCGAGATATTTCATTTTGGGTTTGATTCCCGTTTTTGAGTGGGTCAACTATTTGTCATATAGTTAATCATTAGCAATGAGCATGTAAAAGCACATTAGTCCCGAGCATCATCTCTCCATCTAAAAAAGAAGTGGCAAGCTAATATTTCAAAATTTGATTCGAATCGACTTGGTAAGGTAGACGTGAATGCTCGCGCTCCAAAAATTTGAGCGAACTGCTAAACACCCTCTGCTTGGTGGAATTCGACCGAGAAAATAAATGGGAGACACGAAATTAGCGGCCTATCTGGAACACGCATCAATTGGCCCGTTGTACATCGAGGGTAGGTTCGTAACTTCATCCAAGCGCCTTCTCCTCGGCCAAAATGACATGTGCTGAATAATTCATAAACCATGGGCGGCAAAACACCCTCTCCTTGCCTGAAATCGCTCGCGCCGACTATTTCAAAACACGCCCTCCTCGCGCGAAATTGCTCGTGCCCACTATTTCAAAACATGCCCTCCTCGCCCGAAATTGCTCGTGCCCACTATTTGGGAGGAGAAAAGTTACTCTACTATCCCCGACCCTCAGTACACAGACCCAAGCCCGAAAGCCTAAAGGCAGGGGTAGAACTGTAACTCCCCCCACATTTATTAAACAAATGCGTCCGTAAGACATGGTTCCCCCTCCCAATACCCCATTCATACCTCGTGGGTGCCAAACCACCTTCTCCCCGGAAGCTCTCTTGTCCCCAGCCGCGAAACCTCAGCCCGCCCCTCCTCCATGGCGCCCCCACCGCACCAAATTCATTGCCGCCCTCCTCCCCCATGCCGGAGATGTTGTCTGTTTGCCGTCGTGCACTAGGTCATGTGCCTTGTACTCCGTGCTGCCAGAGCTGCCTCGACGATGGTTACGTGGACCATACCAGAGCCGATTCACTCCTGCCGTTGTGCACGGCACCGGGGCGGCTCCAACTTCGGATGCGTCCAGGGCCCCGGTGCTACTTCCCCGTAGCCGTCGACCGTCACGATATCTCTGCTTTCCAGCAGTCGGTAGCCACCACAACAGCGCTAGCCTCACCGACTCGGCAGCTGGAGCTGCCTACTTCACTGGGCCGCAAGATAGGTCATACACTCATCTCAAATCACTTTATTTAGGTGTTAGTTGTCTGAATTTTTATTCTGGGCCAATCGATTCCCAATGGGAAGCAGCACCCCTCGAGGCGGCGGAGCTCCTAGGCTGTCGGTTGGCTGGTGTCTAATGTAAGGGTGCGGGGGCGCAAGTTCGCCGCGGAAGCAGCGCTTAGATGGCTATCTTAGAGTTGCGTGGGTTAAAGGTACTGCCGCCGCCGGATCTGGATGACGTGATTGGCCGGGGGCGGCGCAACCACGGTAGTGCGGTGGGGCGGGGAATGGGGTTTTGGTTGCAGCTCTCGCGGCCACGGACGGTTGAGGCAGGCTACTCTGCCGGTGGTCACTGGCTCTTCGGGAAGATTCTGAACAGTGTCAGCCGGGAGGCACAAGACGGCCATCAAGCCATCCGGCGTAGATCGGACAGTACCAAAATAAAATAAAATCATGTGACCCCAATTTAGTCTTCAGTCAACAGACGTGTGACCACTCTCGTACCTTACTGTTGATCTCTCAAGGTATTTCTTCAGATCAGAGATATGTGTCGTTCTTAACATTATGCCTTTTTTGCATCTTCAGCCACACCGTCTTCCTTCTCACCGCAGTTGCTCCAACAAGGGAAGCATACACCAGAAGGGAGCTATAGTCCCCACGCAACAATTCCCTGCATCAAATGCGCGTGCCCGACATGGACAGCCACAACAACTGCAGGGCCATCGACAAGTCAGCACATGATGCTCACTCCTATGGATGGCGGCCAAATAGGTTGTACCCTCATCTTACTTGTGTGCAACATTTATGGCTTTGTTATTCATCTAAGCATGGAAAATAGATTATCACATTTCACTGTATATTCATGCTTATCTCTTACGGGTCTTGTTCAGGAGTTAACAATGTTCCATAGTTTACCTAAGAGACTTGTTCTTTAGGTAACGTTGTTCCATAGTTATCATCCATTAGCCAATGCTATCCCACAGGTTGGTGATTATAGTATTATACCACTTCTAGTATTACCTATGTTGTTCTTTAGTACTTTTTTGTGCCATCTTGTTAATCTCGAGTACAAACGAAACATATTCTGTAGCTTTCATCTGTGTTCTCCCTTTAGTTCTTGAGACCTGTTGCTGCTAGTTAACCCCAGTCCTACTATTTATGTCGTCTCCTACAGGCACTCATTACAAAAATCTAACTACTAGTTGTCTTCCAAGCATGTCAGATATAATTGCACACACTGATGTATCCACAAGAACCTCACGGAGCAATGTAACGGCCAACAAACTTGACATCAATGATACCCAATATGATGGAACATGTAAAGGGAGTTCTTCAGAAGACTTGCAGAAAGATGATGAATCCTATTCACCCCACAAGGTCCTTGTTATAACTTGGCCCGTGATATGGGTACATCGTGCATATAATGTCCTGGAGTGCATCTACTTTGTTGCAATGCCATGTGCTTAGCCTGCTGATCATGCGTGTAAATATGTCATGCCTTCCTGTTTTTCAGTACCTATTCCATTCAGGATAACATGTTTTCAAATTCAAGTACTGTCATTCTACTGTATCACAATGCCATCTGCTTAGTTTGGACATCATGCTTCTGAATATCTTATGCATTGTTATTCATTAGTATGTACTTCACCTGTCTACCATACCATGCTCTTTTTTACATTGAAATGTTGTTCTAGTGGTCTGTTGCAATGCCATCTTAGTTTCCCAATCATACACGCATATGTTGCCTTAGAGTTTTTCTGTATGTATTCCGCTAGCATACAGTTTTACATTCAACTAGTGTTTTTTTACTCTGTTGTCCTGTCGTATCCCTAGCTCTTACATCATACTCCCTCCGTCCGGATTACATGTTGCAGAAATGGATAAAAATGGATGTATCTAGAATTGAAATACGCCTAGACCCATCCATTTATTTTCGGATGGAGGGAATACATGTCAATATGTCATGCCTTTCTATTCTTCAGTGCCTATTCCATCTCTCTGTTGTAACATGTTTTATAATTGAAGCACCATTCTTCTATATAAGGCATGCAAGGGGAAGATGGCTATGTTAGAATCTGAAGAGTTACAAACAACGTCTTTGCAAAAGATCCAAATGCCAGGAGATAGTAAACTAACTCCAGTTTTCATAGATACTGCTCCAGCACAGAGAAACCCAACTCCTAGTGATAATAAGTAGATTCCAGTGGCCAAAGAACTAGTCCGCTCCAGTCCAGCAAAAATATGTCAACCCCGTTCTAAGAATCGTGTGCGTATCCTCGCATCATGAAATTTTATAGCATTCTGATCATATTTTCTACATGTTTCTTACCCATCTCTCTTCTAGAAAATAAGCTTAAAGGATAGAAGACTTTCTGCACAGGGATGTATTCGAGGAAAGTATCTTGCGGGAATTCTCTGTGCTCCAATGCTGATGTAAGTACCTGTTGTATATCACTATATTTTTACATCAACATGTATTTTGTTAATCGGCGTGAACCCAACCTTTATCTGATCTAAATTTAGTTGTAGCAAAATGTATAATTAAAGGCGATAATGTTGATTTTTGTAAGGAAACCTGCCTAGTAGTTTTGCATACTGAGCTGCATGAGTGTACTATCTCATATCATGCACATTGTTGAATTCTAGTGCTGCTCTGGCTGCCCATTCATTCATTGTGTCAATGTTGCTTTCGTATTACCTTACCTGGCTGATGATAGCTGCGCCATATTGTGTTAATTTGGTCTAGGCTGGTGTTGTTAGGTTGCCCAAACGTTCATTGTGTCAATGTTGCTTTCCTATTGTCTGACCTGGCCAATGATACCAATGCTAGTGTGTTAATTTGGTGCAGGCTGCTAAAGATAAGAAGACAAACTCTAAAAACAGCAATACAGCCACATTATTTCTTTCCAATAAATATAGGCTAGGCAATATGGCAATAACTCTTGATTAATCTATTCGGTTCCCCTCCTAATTTATGTTATGATGCAGTGGTCGAGACACTCTCCACTATCAATAATACAAGCCTGCCAAAATCGCCATCTGAATCTGTTCAGCTTCCTCTGTCTCGAATGCAACAAAAAAATGTATGTTTGTGAACCAATTACTGGCTGAAGCAATGATGGAAATCATGGACGAATCAGAGGTGCACATTCTTGCGCAACAACAACTGATCAATGCTTTTAGAGATAGTGTAGCAAAGAAGGAATAACTTGTTCACATGCTTATGGGCGTCATCCACACTGAGGTTGTTGATTGTGACGTTCTAGATCGTTAGGTTCTGTTCATTTATTTGCACTGGCATCAATCTTTGATTGCCCAGTGGATGTAATTTCCTACAATATATGCTGGATGTGCAACGTTTTTTCCTCAGATGTCGCATTTTGCTTAGCGCTACCGCATTCCAAACTAATCGGTCGCTAGGAAGCTTAAAAAGCAGTTAAATTATTAGTTAGCACGAACAGTCGTGGGCCCTATATGAAGGAAGCAGCCCACTACCCTTAATGGGCTTCCCTAATGGGCTCGCAGGGCCAAAATTCTCATAGGCCTTTGATTGATCGGTTTTGGTCCTGTGCATAATTGTGCGTCGTAATGGGCTCAAATTATCTAATTGGGCCTATAGACATGTTCGAACTTTAGTGGGCCCATTAAGTTAATGCGCTGTCACCAGGACGAAAGTTAATGCTCGGCCATGTTACCTCCCGGGTCGTTAGCAGGCCAACATCGAAGCGGGCAACAAGTGGGCCCATTTGATTTCACGGGCCGTTAACAGGCCGATACTGTGGGCCTTTAGCAGGCCGAAAGAGACAGCGGGCTCGTACTGGACCATGAAGAGCATGGGCCGCTAAGAGGCCGAAAGTCGTCAGATCAGATTTGGCCCAACTATGTTGTGGGCCTTTAGCAGGCCGGAAGAGAAACCGAGCTGGTATTGGACCATGAAGAGCATGGGCCGTTAAAGGGCCAAAACTAAGGTCTGACTGCAAATGGCCCAACTCATTTATGGGCCTTTAAAGGCCGAAAGACACACCGGGCCGGAAATTGGCCCAACACTTAAATGGGTCACTAAAAGGCCGAAATACATACATCCTGAAAATTGGCCCATCCCTTGAATGGGTCGTTAACAGGCCGAAACCACATCGGGCCGATATTGAGCCCAAATATATAGCGGGCTGTTAACGGGCTCGAACTGACGATGGGCTGCAATGATGTCAAATTGTTAACGGGCCATTGACGAGCCGTATTGGCACATCTGGTATGGGCCTCGGGCTTAAATGATAGGCCTTATATGGGTCGGCCTGCTAATTTTTACTGGGCCAACCTTTTTCACTCGAATGGGCCACTGTTGGGCTTTGCAACATACCGACACATCACACGCGCCTCCCATACTACGAGTGGATGACATTTGTCCCAACGCTGAGACGACACGTGGATCCTCCGGCGAATGAGAATATTACACATGGAAAGTCCCCATTGGTCGGGGCAGTTAACGGGTTATCGGATCTAAACCGGAACCCGATAGCTTAACGGTGACCCGTTATGATGGATGCCACGTGTCGGTTACCCTTGAGGAAAGCAATTCTATGACGCATGATTTATCGTCATGGAAGTGGACACTTCCGTGATGATAATTTTGGTAATGTCACGGAACACTTCTACGACAGCACAGGTATGACTATCTTGATAATTTTGGTAATGTCATGGAACACTTCAAGTGCGTACTTGTTGGTGAAAGTGTTGTCCAATGGGAATTACATTTTGTATTACTCATGTAGCCTACAAAGTCTTTCGCACAGCCTTGTAACTTTGTACTCCATTTCTAAATTTGTACTAGTCCTCTATATCATACATTGCGCTACTCGTACTACTACCTCCCTCCTGGTTTATTGGTCCCCTTCATAATTTGTGTCAAATTTTGACCATCAATTTAACTAACTAAATGTTAATGCATGTCACACAAAATTATATCATTGGATTCATATTTGAACATAGTTTAACTAAATGTTAATGCATGTCACACAAAATTATATCATTGGATTCATATTTGAACATAGTTTCCAATGGTATAATTTTCGGTGACATGCATTGACATTTTGTTAGTTAAACCTATGTTTAAAATGTGACACTAAATATGACTAATAAGTAGTACAGTAGTAGTACTAGTATACGTCGGTCAAATTATTCATCATGTCCTCACATTGAATTGACATGACAACACGCTGCACGTGAGGTGACACAAGAGTCCTGGCGGCGTGTTCGGTTCACCAAAGTGAGCCTCACCCCTCTCGTACTACAACAGCACCCTCGCATTCTCTACGAAATCACTCTCCCATTCTCTCCCGGTCTCCCTGCCTCCCAGCCGCCGCCTTGTTCCGATCCATTTGGTACGATGAGCGATGAGCTACTGGAGTTGCTATACTTCATTGCAACTAGTCAAAAGGAAGACGCTAAAAAATCGATCTCAACAAGAATGCTCTTCAAGCTAGTCGGGTGAAGGAAGGAACCAGCAAGGACGCTCATGTGAGTATTCGTTCTGTCGCCCTGTATTATGATTTCGATCTTTATGGGGGGTTTCAAGTCTTTAGAGTTTACATGTGGTAATGAACCCGAGACCCCAGTTTGTTCGGGCATTGTGGACTTCAGATTCGGAGTACCACTTATCTGTTGAAATCTTTCATCATTTACTTAAAAAAGTTGATTGATCATACATTGAGTATAATTTAATTGGAATTAACCAATGCAAGTCCAAGAAGGATTGGCCGATGCTGCCGGCTGGCGTCAAGTTCGATCCCACAGATCAGGAGCTAATCGAGCACCTTGAGGCCAAAGTGAGTGTTGAGAGCTTGAGATCTCACTGTCTCATCAATTTATTCATATCAACCATCGACAACGAGCACGGCATATGCTACACCCATTCTGAGAAACTTCCAGGTGAGACACCGACCGGACGTCTACTTGCACAAACATATTCCTTTGTTTATAGCTCTATTTTCTTTTTAGACGCATACCTAGGGAAGCAATTACAATTTGGCAGTTGATAAAAAGTGAAACAAGTGACTGCAACATGCCAAAGATGTTATGAAAATGCCAACTACGTACACTAAAACATGTATTCGACAATACTGCAGGTATCACACTGAGTAGCCTAAGCAAGCATTCCTTCCACCACAACTCTAGGGCGTTCAAAAGGGGCACGTGGACGCGTCGCAAGATACAGTCGGAGTGCGGCTTGCACGCGATGTGGCCCAAGACCGGCAATACCTTGTTGGTGATGGTCAACGGCCGGCAGACGGGCAGCAAAAAGGTTCTGGTGCTTCACACCAACAAGAACTTCGAACAGCATAGGACCAACTGGGTGATGCACTAGTACCACCTCAGGGACCTAGAGCAAGAGAAGGAGCGGGAGCTGGTCCTCTACAAGATTTTCTACCGCATTTAACACTAGGGCCGTGGACTAAAAGATTATAAGTTAGTTTGGTATTGGTACTTGTACTACCTTGTCCAAGTTGGTATTGTTGTTAAGGATCATTTGGTGTGAACTTGGCATTTGCTTCCAACCATCATTTCGAGGGTCAACATGGATATAAAGTTGAATCATTTGTTTTGAAACGAATTTTCAGGCACATGCTTTTTATTTGATGGGTAGCATAAGCACTTGCCGTTCGAATTCCCAGTTCTCCAAAAAAAATTCATCTTCGAAGTACACAGGGGATCCATCCGGTTTCACAGGCTGATAGTTGGACGCAACACGTCGGAACAGGGCTATGGCATCCCAAGCCTAGCTGCAAATTGTTAAAAGAGAGGAGTGATGGATTTGGGCCATCAAGAACAGTTAAGTGGGGACCTCCTAATCGGCGCTGTAAGCGCCAGCTAGCGCTCCTGGCACTTGCACGCGGTGCGTAGCGGGACAGCCCAATCAACATGTCGAGGAAAACAAAAGCGAAGAAAAAGTGTTGACGTTATTTCAAGAGATGAGGGAATTGATCTCTGCTCACCTAAGTTGACATCTTCGAGCCAACCACTAGACCAGGCTATGTTTGTTGTATATGATGAGGAAATAAAACCATTTGACCCCACTTTTAGTACCAACATTAACATATAGCAACTTTCTTCACATTGATTAATATAAAAAAGATAAAATTGCAAAAAATAAAAAGGTTTCCAAATTAAAAAATGCTCACAGATTTTGAACATAAGTTCACAAATTTTTTTAAAAAAATTCATCAAATTTGTAAAAAGATTCACTGAATCCGAAAAAAGTTCATTGATTTTGAAAAAAAGTTTATCGAATACGAAAAAAGTTCATTGATTTTGAAAAAAGTTCATCCAATCTGAAAAAAGTTCATTGATTTTGAAAAGTTTCATAGATTTTGAAAAAAAAGTTAATCGGTTTTGAAAAAAGTTCATCCTATTTGGAAAAAGTTCATCATTTTTCTGAAAATTGTTCATCTAATTGAAAAAAGTTCACCAAATATATAAGAAAGTTCACGATTCTGAATAAAAGTTCGTTGAGTTGAAAAAAATCATTATATTTCAAAAAAGTTCACTGATTTAAAAAAAGTTCACGTATTCGTCAATTTAAAGAAATTTTCCAAAAATGAATTTTTTTGCTAAATTAAAAAAAGTTCATTGATTTTGAAAATAAAATATCATCAAATTAGAATAAAACATCGTTGATTTGGAAAAACTTCCCACATTTAGGAAAAGTAAAAAAAATGAAAAGGATAAAACAGAAAACAAAACTGGAAAAAAGGAAAAAGAAAAAAAATAAAAGAGAGGAGTAAAACAGAGAAAAGGTGGATGCTTATCAGATCCCTCTCCGTAGCGAGGTGGGTATATGAGCGAACCTCAAAGCGCTAGATCGCTGGTTTGAGTCCTAGCGAAAGGTGTCATTTTTTGCGGAATGAGTTACAGACTAACGGGTCGGCCCAGCACGGGGCGCTGCAGGCGCCAGTTTGCGAATTGCATACAAACGGGTACGTGCAGTGCTAGATAGGAAACTTTAGTTATGTGTCGCGACCTCGATCGTGAAGCGCCTCCCATGGACTAAAAAAAGGCCTAGTCCGTTATTATTAGTTGAAATATGTAAAATATTCCATAATGAAAAGCAATACGTAAAATGCACTGAAAACCATCCGATTTGCATGAATTTCGTTCGCGGAACCACAAGACGGTTGTCCATACAGATCCTAACCGTACGGAACCAGTAGGTCCATGGCCGTATGCAAGCAAGTGAATGCACTTATTATCCTCATGGAAAAATAAAGCTAACGTCTGAGACGCTGAAACCCATGAAGTTTTCAACGTAGTCAATAATTGAGAGAATTCTGCCAGTACGGACTGATAAGTGGGATCCAGCAGGTATATTATTTTATCAAGTTGAGCATGTTTCAACTAGGCTGTAGACTGCCTAGGCTTCGTTTTGTTTTTAACAGGCCCAACCCATGACGACAATGGGGCACAAAGATCCAGCAGGTATCAACTGGCCTCTGGCCCGCCAGCCTTTGTTATATTTTCTCTTAGAACATCCGCAGGCAGTTTTTTTACTGAATCAAACACACGGCTCTGTTCTGTTTTCCTCTAGAAACGCCCTGTCCTACTTCTGTTTCTAATCTCTACCTATAGTTTTACTAGTTCATATACATGTATTATTATATTGAAAATACATAAAGTTCCCTTTTCATCTTTACATCCTTATTTTTTTTCCCTTCGAGTGCTGATTTTTTTCGCACTAGTTTTCCCTAAAACCAAATGAATTGTCCCACGTCTTGTTAGCTTACAAAAAATGATATTTTATTTGGCAAATCAATAAGTTCTTAAAAATAAATGTTTATCATTTCTTGATTAAAACAGTTCGGACTCCACTGAGATATGCAAAATAAGGTTGAACTTTTTGACCGTGGTCCTCGGCAGAAAATGGGTTGTAATAAATTCCTTAAGAATTAGCAAATGGGCTGCAAATTATTATAAAAATAGCAAATGGGCTCTATGTTGTCTGCCACAGATTTGGAGGCTGACTTGTGGGCCTACTAAGTTCATGCGTACACATGGTTTTTCAAAAAAAGAAACTTAGTCAATAACCGACTCTACCAGCGTCAGACTGCTAAATGTCAATCTAACGGCAATCGTGCTTCTTCAGTCTATGATCTTCCTGCTCCAGCCACCCAAACCAGCGTTGGCGAAACCGCCAGCTCCGCCTCCCGTGGTCGGCTGTGCTGCCAGGAAGGCCTCGAGGCCCCACCATACTCACATCCCTGGCCTGGCTATCCCTCTACTCACACACACCTCCTGTTATTCTCCGGTGACGACAGCCTCACACTACAGCCGAACAAGTAAACCCTCATACCCACTCTGAGTGGGAAACAAGTGCTAGTATTCCTCTGCTCCGGGTTATTCCCTTACTTGGCCTCGCCGTCGTCCACCACCTTGGTGCTCTCGTCACGGTGTGGTCAATGAACGACATCCATCGGAAGAGGACTGTACGTGGAGAGGCTGGTAGCTGGGTCCACGGCCGCACGCAAGGAAGTGCCTCCTTATTATGCGCAAAATAATGATTCCTCCTCCCGACAATTTGGGACCGACCGAAGGTCCTCTCAGAACATTCCCCCGACAAATTTCGGATCCACCAGCTATTACACACAAAAATAATGAATACCACCGCTGCTAGGTCGGTCCTACCATATTTGGAGGCTGACTTGTGGGCTTACTAAGTTGACGCGGACGCAGGGCTTTGTCAACTTAGTCAATATAAACGATTCTAGCTGCGGTGACCTTACAATGTCCATCCAACGGTCGCCGTGCTTCTTCAACCTCCGGTCTTCTTGCTCCAGTCGCCCAAACCAGCGTCGGCCGTGCCTCCTGCTCCTGCCTCCCGTGGTCGGCTATGCTGCCACGCAGGCCTCACCGCCCCACCCTACTCCCATCGCTGGCCAGGCCTTCACTCTACTCACCCACACCCCCTGTTATTCTCCGGCGATAGCAGCCTCAAACCGCAGCCAAAGCAGCCAACCCTCGTACTCCCCTCCGTGTGGGCATCCAGTACTGTGTATTCCCCGGCTCCGGGTCGTTCCCTTCCTAGGTTGCACCGTCATCCACCACCTTGGTTCTCTCGAGCGGTACGGCGTTGTCAATGCGGCCAACGAACAACAGCCATCAAAAGAGGACTGTAAGTGGAGAGGCTGACAGCTGGGTCCATGGTCGCACGGAAGGAAGTGCCTCCTTATTACACGCAAAATAATGATTCCTCCACCTGACAGCTCGGACCTACCGTAAGGGCCTCTGTATTTCACAAAAAAAACATTCCCCCCAGACAGCTGGGACCCACCGGCTTTATCTCAAACGGAAGGAACTGCCTTCTTACCCCCTAACAACTGGGACCCACCAGGTTGAAGTGAAGGTAGCGTTATCTTTCTGGCCGCGAATGTGTACGTACATAGCGGTCGATCGGTGTCTCTGCAACGACGTACCGTGGCCGAGTAAGGAGCAACACGTGTTGAAGTAGAGGCACCGACATAGCATGTCATGCAGTCCCGTCTATATCGTGTACACGTACGTACGACCACGCTGCAAGATTGTAAATATGGCTACGTACGTACATACGGGCGGGGTCTCTAACGCGTACAGCAACATCGTCCTATTCATCGGCAGCCAATTGGATGGGTCGGAATGGAGTAAACAACATCGCATGTTCATCTGGAGCCAATCGACTTGGACGGAACAGCAGAAACGAGGTCTGGTGTACCGTAGAACGGAGGAAACGACTTTCTATTCAACCACGTACGGTCGATACGGGGTCCTGTTCATCAGGAAGGGTCTGGCGTACCGCAAAATGGAGGAAACAGACTTCTGTTCGAGTGCCTATGGTCGAAACGGGGTGCTATTGACCGGGAGGGTTGTGGCGTACTGCAAAAAGGAGGAAACGAACATGTGTTGGAGCGCCTATGGTCGAAACGGAGTCCTGCTCATCGGGAGGGGTGTGGCATACCGCAAAACGAGACTCCACAGATTACTGTTCATCCACCGTCGACTTCCTCCAGCCTCCACCTGCTACTGTTCATCAACCATCAACTTCCTCCTACCTCCACCAGCTACTGTTCATCCACGGGGTCCTCATCATCGAGACTCCACCGGCTACTATTCAACCAGCCCTCCACATGGTCCTGTTCATCCAACTTCCATCGGCTACTGTTCAACCAGCCCTCCATGTGGTCTTGTTCAACCAGCCCTCCATGGGGTCTTGTTCAACCAGCCCTCCATGTGGTCCCTCCATCGGCTACAGTTCATCCACCCCCACCTCGATCGGGGTCATGTTGATCCAGCGGCAACCACCTCTACTACCATGGGATCATGTTCATCCAACCCCACCCGGAATTGCTGAAATTTATCATGAAGCTCCTTCTTCGTCATGTTCTCCCAGTCAATATCATCGGTTTGTGGTCCTCCCATGGTTAATAGCAATGAAAACACACAAAAATATGATCCTACAGACTACTAGAAAGTGGTGGTGGCGGGGTGTCACAAATCCGTCAAGCAGATCTCAAATTCTTACCAGTTCTTACCCAGCAGCATGCGATTATCAGCAACCGTTGTAGCCAAAACTCTCAAAGCTTGGATAGAGCGATTACCAGGGAGAGTCAAACGCATGACGTAGATATATGTGGATCTGGGATCGCTTATAAGATGGTAGCAAAAAGGTCAGCAATAATCAATTCAGAGATGCAAAGTTGAATACACGCTCAACGATGATACTATGTTGGTCCTAGACTAGACCGTGCTAGAGACGCGAGCCTAGAACACTAAGAAAATCACGGCGCGACACGTACACAAATGAGAAGCACACTTTGGAGAAAAAAATCTCGCTCTTTTTTTGCGCTTTTTTTTTACGAAAATCACTATAATGGCGAGTGTCTCAAAACTCTTGCCAAGTCAAAATAACAGGATAGGCACAAAAAATGACTATTTTTTCCAAAAATCAGGGCCGACACCAAAAAGTGCGACAAAAAATCACTATGGTGGCGAGTGTATCAAAACGCTCCCTGGGACCTAAAACAGGATAGGGAAAATATTTTCACCAGCCGAAATTTTGGCCTAAAAACTACCCATGGGTCTCCAGTTTTTTTTTCAAAACCTACTCAGGCAAGGAAACACGAATCGGAAAATTGATGGATCTGGAAAACAAATCTAATATGAAAAGAACTCGGATTGGTGGTGGATATATGGTGCTAGGATATGGCAGCGGTGATGGTATATGGCAGCGGTGGTGGTATATGGCAGGGGTGGTGGTATATGGCAGCGGTGGTAGGATATGGCAGCGGTGGTGGTATATGACAGCGGTGGTAGGATATGGCAGTGGTGGTGGAATGTGGCAGCAGTGATGAAGATGGTGCGGCGGTGGCGTGACAAACTGTGACAGAACTCCAAACTCTAAAGGACTAGACTCTAAGACCAGCAACTAGACACCATGATGCAATCGCAAATTCAACAAAGCAAAACCCTGAAAGGATTATGCAAAGGCTCAGATTGGATCGGATATGATGAACTAACCCTAAATGTTTTTTCTTTTTTGTGGACTGTAGGTATGAAGAACACATTCGATATAAACTATGAAAAAATGGAAAAACTCACCAAGCAACCTGGAAATCTGATACCACTTGATAGAGGCAAAGGTGTCCCGTCTTCCGATGAGATGGTGGCTATCGTTTTTGGTGGAGTAGACTTTGACGATCCAACTACGAACATGCGAGGACGTCGCGCCTTAGCAATCGCTAAACCAACTCCGAGAGGTTATTGACCACGTCAGAGCACGATCAACCTGACCACGAGGGCTATTTCCTGCAAGCAAACGAAGAACAAGCAAGAAACTGAAATTCCAATCTGGATATTGCGAATAAAAGAGGAAAGATTTATTGATCAAGGTGGGGTTTTGTGACGTCTTGGTCTGGTCATTGAACACAGACGAAGTATGCGAAGTTGCAGCTATGGCGAACTTTAAATCTAAACAAAACCCAAAGTCTAAATGGCGCCCTAAGTGTTTTATATATGGAGGAGTAGGGGGAATTTCGTGGCCCCTTGTAAGAGGGGTCCGAAATCAATACCTAACTTTGTTTCCCCACACATACGGACTCTAAAAACAGCCTATACTTAAGTATTTCAAAATTACATGGGCCTGGCCCAAAAAAAGTGGCGCAGCACCTAAATAAGCTATGGGCAAAATTCATGAAGGAGAATCTTGTATATTTTGTCCATGTTCTTGTAGGTCATCACGGAGGCTTCAAAGTGCTCAAATATGCACTAGAAACGCCCTTCTGGATCCCATCGCGCGCATTTTCATCCCATGCTTGATCCTGCTCCAGTGTTCATCCCTCTTGTCCATGCTAGGCCCTTCGATAGAAACGCCCATGTTCGAAGCCCTAAACCCTAAACCCTAAACCCTAAACCCTAAACATATGGAGATTTAAACATATGGCCCTTCATTAGTAATCAACACAAATGTATCCAATTTAGGCAACATCATATTCTCATGAACATTATAATTGTCACCAAGAAACGAAAGTACCTGGCAACTATCCCTGGGTGGTTTTGGTAATTACTAACAACATGATGAGGACATGACTACCTTGGATAAGACCAAAAATATTGCATACATGCATATTTGTCAGGTGATTTCTAGTGCAAACTATTCAATAATCTATTTATGTTATCCAGAACAAAAATACTTCACATACTTTTTGTGTTTTGTCTAATTGCAGGTGTATGGGACATTTGTACAATACACATATGAAGATAAGGGAAAAGGAGAAGTTTAGGTGCTGTTCAAAAGTCCTCTCATGTCACTTTTGGGCCAAGAGAAGATAGAGTCCAAGTCTCTCACATTCTGGATTCAGATTCGGACTGCACAGACATACCTGACTCAAAACGCCAATAACTTTTTCATACGGACTCCGAATTGGGTGATTCTTTTTTTGTTGGAAAGTAGTTCAAGATGACTATTTCAGGAAGTTCAATGATTGGCATGGCATGGATTAGAAATGTGGACCCCTCAAAATGCTAAGGACACACATTGGCTCAAGCTCAAGACTCTACATTTTCAGTTTAGTGATCCAAGATCGCATTGAGTCCATAGGAAAAGTCAATACTATTAAAAGGGGATGAGGTGTTGCTTAATGGCTTACTTGCTCAAAAGGCTTAGTGATATGCTCCACATACCTCAACCACTTTCTCATTTCCACATATGTCCCAAACCAAAAGTCAAACTCGGCCCCACCGATTTGATCTATCCGGCGCCACCGAGTTCACTTGACATAGCCACTGCCAGAAACCCTAGTCACTTCGGTCTCACCGATAGGGATCTCGGTCTCACCGAGATGGGATTGCAAACTCTCTGTTTCCCTACGTAATGTTTCGGTCCAACCGAGATGAGCGATTAGTCCCACCGAGTTCGCAATGCAAACTCTCTGTTTCCCTTTCGTCACGTTTCGGTCCAACCGAGATGAGCGAATCGGTCCCACCGAGATTGCCTGACCAACTCTCTGGTTAGCTTATGACCAAAGTCAGACCCATCGAGTTTGTGTAATCGGTCTCACCGAGATTATGTTATGCCCTAACCCTAATGGAATCGGTCCCACCGAGTTGACATGTCGGTCCCACCGAAATGCCTAACGGTCACATTATGAACTAAATCGGTCTGACCGAGTTTTTTATGAGGTCCCATAGAGTTTGGTAAATTGTGTGTAACGGTTAAATTTTGTGTGGAGGCTATATATACCCCTCCACCCACTCTTCATTCGTGAGGAGAGCCATCAGAACGTGCCTACACTTCCAGCATACATTTTCTGAGAGAGAACCACCAACTCATGTGTTGAGACCAAGATATTTCATTACAACCACATAAATCTTGATCTCTAGCCTTCCCCAATTTGCTTTCCACTCAAATCATCTTTCCACCATATCTGAATCTGTGAGAGAGAGTTGAGTGTTGGGGAGACTATCATTTGAAGCACAAGAGCAAGGAGTTCATCATCAACACACCATCTATTACTTTTTGGAGAGTGGTGTCTCCTAGATTGGTTAGGTGTCACTTGGGAGCCTTCATCAAGATTGTGGAGTTGAACCAAGGAGTTTGTATGGGAAGGAGATCGCCTACTTCGTGAAGATCTACCCTAGTGAGGCAAGTCCTTCGTGGGCGATGGTCATGGTGGGATAGACAAGGTTGCTTCTTCGTGGACCCTTCATGGGTGGAGCCCTCCGTGGACTCACGCAACCGTTACCATTCGTGGGTTGTAGTATCCATCAACGTGGATGTACGATAGCACCACCTATCGGAACCATGGGAAAAAAATCTCCACATCTACATTGCATTTGCTCCCTCCAAACTCCTCCCTTTACCTTCATGTGCAATGTTTTACATTCCGCTGCTATACTCTTAGACTTGCATGTGTAGGTTCATTGCTTGACTTGTTCTAAAGTTGTTAAAATCTGCCAAGACTTAAAATTGAGAAAAGGCTAGATTTTTATTTGGTCAAGTAGTCTAATCACCCCCTCCCCCCCTCTAGACATACTTTCGATCCTACAAGTGGTATCAGACTTTGGTCTCCATTGCCTTGATTTCCATAGCCTTTGGTGATCATAGCATTGGTTTCACAACCTAGGGGAGTATGGCGTCTAGCGAGGGAAATTATCACCATAGAGGTCCTTACTTTGATGGTACTAATTTTTCTAGTTGGAAGCATAAGATGAAAATTCATATTCTTGGACATAACCCCGCTGTTTGGGCTATTGTGTGTATTGGCTTGCAAGGTGAATTCTTTGATGGGAGAGAACCGAACCGTGAAGCTACCGCAGAAGAGTTGAAGATGTTGCAATACAATGCTCAAGCTTGCTATATCCTCTTCGACGGATTGTGCCCCGAAGAATTCAACAAAATCAGCCAAATTTAGAATGCAAAGGAAATTTGGGATACTTTGATTGATATGCACGAAGGTACCGACTGTCAAGGAATCCAAATTGGATGTGTTTCAAAGTCAGCTGACAAGTTCAAAATGAAGGATGCTGAAGGTGTCGCTGAAATGTACTCTAGGCTTGCTCTCATCACAAATGAGATTGCTGGCTTAGGAAGTGAATAGATGACCAATAGATTCATCATCAAGAAGATCCTCAGAGCCTTGGATGGAAAATATGATACCGTGTGCACATTGATCCAAATGATGCCCAATTACAAAGATCTCAAGCCAACGGAGGTCATTGGAAGAATTGTTGCTCATGAGATGTCACTCAAGGATAAGGAAGAGCTTCACAACAAGTCAAGTGGTGCTTACAAAGCCTCATGTGATGCTCCTACATCATCAAGTGAGAAACAAACCTTCAATGAGGAAATGAGCCTAATGGTGAAGAATTTCAACAAGTTCTACAAGAGTAGAAGCAAGGAAAGAAGTTCCAAGTCAAGGTCCTACAATAAAAAAAGATCTTCGAGTCGTGAGCATAATTGCTACAATTGTGGAAGACCCGGACACTACTTCAATGAGTGTACGACCCCCTACAAAAGAAGAGAATATTCATCCAAAAGGAGAAGTAGAAGAGAAGAATCACCACCTAGAGAGAGGAGGAGTAGAGATGATCGTTATGAATGAAGAACCTCTTGGAGAAGCAAGGATTCAGAAAGGAAGGACACGTCATCAAGGAGCTACACAAAACGAAGACATCAAGCTCATATTGGTGAATGGGTATCCTGCTCCGACTCCAACCATCACTCCGAAAGAAGCTATCACTCCGACTCAGAATATACTCAAGATGAAGGTGTTGCCGGTCTAGCACTTGTGTCAACCAACTCCTACGACATATTTGACTCACCAAATGAAGGAATTGGAAGATGCTTCATGGCTAAAGGCCCAAAGGTATCACACCCCGAGTATGTTGATTTCAATAGTGATGAAGATGATTTGCTAGGTGATGATGATTTACTTGTTGACAACTCTAGTGTTGAAAACTATGATGAACTTGCTATTAATCATGATAATCAAGATAAAATGAATGATGATGATAAGAAGGAGATTGAGCGTCTAACTAAAGAACTAACCACTCTTAAGTTAGCTCATGAAACTACCTTGGAAGATCATCAAGAATTGTTAAAGACTCGTGAGAAGTTACGCTTTGAAAAGCTCAACCTTGAGCAAGAGCATGGGTTCTTAAAAGCAATCAATGATGATCTTCGCAATAAAAGTTCTTCTTACGTTGCCAAGCGTTTACTCTTGTCTACTTACATGCCACAAGTTAAATCTAGCAACAAGAGTAAGATAGATTCTTCATCTAGTAGTAACAATAATCATGCTAAATCCAATGTTGTTGCTTCTAGTAGTTCTCTTGATTCCACTAATGATTCTCTTAGCCAAGTTACACTTGAGCATGAAAATAACTTATTTGAAGGAAATTATAGAGAAAGGTGTTTACAAGAGCATTGCCGGAAGTAAAAAAATTGAGGAAATTGTACGCAAGCAAGGAAGGCACCGGAAGAATCAAGGTGTTGGTTTTGAACGAAAGTTCAATGCCAGTGGAGTTGAGTGGGAAGAAGATCAATACCCCAAGACGAAGTTTGTTCCTCAACAAGAGAAGTATGATCCTACTTCTTTCCAAGGGACACAAGCTCAAGATGATCTTCCACCACAAGACCACAAGAAAAAAGGCAAGGACAAGCTTCAAGAGGAGATTGATGCATTTGAAGAAGCTCCCAAGGCCTTGGTCAAGTGGGTTCCCAAGACTACGTCAAGTTCTACTTCATCAAGTAGGACTACAACTCCAAGGACTCCCATCATGATGATGTGGATCCCGAAGAAGAAGAACTAGAGAGTTCTTGAGGGTGACTCCGCCAACATACTTCACTCATATCATCTTGGCGAGGACAAGTGCAAACAACTTCCACATCTTGCACTAGTTCAAGGAGTCACAAACCCTCTTGTTGGTAAGACAAGGGACAAGGTAACCTAATGCTTTCATGGACATCATCTTGTTTGTATATCACTCTATGTCTATGGATATCCTTGTTTGTTCCTTGTGGGACTAACCCGTGTAGGTATTGAAAGTGCAACTCACTCCAATGGATTTCTCCGAATGATCTACATCAACATTGAGCATCCACATCTTCAACATCTACATGAAGTCATCATCGATAAAACCCAAGATTAGTTCATCCCTCTTAGGGAGGATATCACATCTAGGGGGAGCTTTACTCTAATCAACTGAGCTAAAGCAATGTGAACACAATAATGCTTTATGTAAAAGTGGTAACCCCACTTGTCCTTAAACGATGAGTATGACCTATGATCAAATGTTCTCATTTGACTCCTAAGTCAATATACTCATACATAGATGACCTAGTCATCGCCAATTGCTTGATAGATGCTAGAGTTTTTGGGCATGCTTTGTCACATATTTCATTTGCCATTTTATTGTGTGAGCATGTTGATTGCATATTTTATTCATTCGAGGACATCCACTTGTTGCTTTGATTGTTTGGCTTTTTCTCTTTCGCCAAGTGGATGGACAAGAATGCCTAAGAACCTCCTCTAGCTATCTATGATTTTCTTGTCTCAAACTCTATTCATGCTACATCCCGAAGTTTGATTAAGTCAGATTCGAACCACTCTGTGTGAGGAGCACTCAGAGTCCCCAATTCGTCATAGACATAAACTTCCAAAACCTCTCTGTGCATTTAGGTATGACCGATCCATTCATTTCGGTCACACCGAGTTCACTGAGTTGATTTAGGTTTTCAATCTCGGTGCAACCGATTTGAACTTTTCGGTCACACCGAGTTGTAGTAACCGCTTGCGATTCTGCATCTCGGTGCCACCGAGTTGTTCCACTCAGTCACACCGACAGGGTCAGGATATATATGCCTACGGGTGAGATTTTGTAAATTTCTTCAAAACCCTCCATCCCACGCGTGTCCTGCTATGCCGCCTCGGGTCCCCGGATCATCTTCTCGTTGCCAGCGACCTCCCCGCCGTTGTCGTCGTAGTGAACTCCCACCGAACTAGGGTATGAGTTCGATCCTTTGTGCTAATCCCTTACTCCGATTCTTAGCACATTGCTTTGCCATGATCATTACCACGTATGAAATCAATCTATCCAGAGAAAATTTCCTTTAGGTTAGATTTGATTCAAAAATTTAGGGTTAGATCTCCGCCGAACTCATCTCGGACCGACTGAGTTGTAGAAATCGGTCTCACCGATTTGGCTTAGGCCATTGTACATGCGTTTTTCGGTGTGACTGAAATTTGCAAATTGGTGCGACCGAGTTCAATTCTCAGTGAAACCCTAGCAATCTCGGAGCCACCGAACTGTGACTCGGTCTGACCGAGTTCACTAGTTTAGACTCCAAATTTTGCTTCGGTGTCACCGAGTTTAACAAATCGGTAGCTCCGGAATGCTTTCTATGGAGAACTAAAACTAATTTTTGACTCATGTGTTTTGCAAAAACTCTGCCCTTTGTGATGCTCATCCACTCTACCTCATCTATATCTATTCACAGGGCCTGTTGTCGGTTCGCTTGCCAGAATGTCTGACTAGAGTGATAGCCAGAATAAATCAGAAGAGCAAGTGCAAATGAGTGAGGGCACTAGTCCCTCAAGCAGCTATGATGAGGGCAGCAGGAGCACTCCAAGTAATTTGCCCAAGGCAGCCAGTAGATCTGGGAAGAAGAGAACCTCGGATTCTGAGGATGAGGACTATGTGGCTGTTGAGGAGGAAGTGAGCTCCAAGAATAAAGTCTTGAAGAAGGAGTATGGCACAGCTGCTGCAACCAAGCTAGGGTTGCATAAGAAGGCACCTGCAAAGAGAATTCCAATGTCTAAGGCCAGGGCCTTCACTCAGGAACCCTCCAAATCAACTGGAGGAGAGGCTGCTGGTGAGGATAAGAAGAAGAAGGAAAGAAAGAGGGGAAGATGGTGCAAGAAGGTGGACCCCATGGCTGAATTTGAAAAGCATTCTTCTAATGAAGAAGAAGAGGAAGAAGAGGATGCACCAGCACCCAAGTCCCAGAAGCTCATGGGAGATGCAATCAAGTCAGGGGCTGCTCCATCAAAGCCCAAAACTGCTCCCAAAGCTACTTCTCAAGCTCAGAAGCCTTCTAAGCCCAAGAGAAGCACTAGGAACATCCCAGCTGTAGAGAAGAACAAGGCTCCAGTGCCTGAAGTTGAAGAAGATGCTGAAGCCCATGTGTTGAGGAAACTAAAACCAAAGATACCAGACCACAATGACACTCATCCAGTGGCAGAGGATATGAGCATCAGGAAGGATGCAGGTATGAGACTTTGGAGACATTCGGATCCCTATGCTGTAAGAAGGAGGACTGTTGTGGATTACAGGTTTCACACCAAAGAACAATAAGATTTCTATGAGACCATTCTGTTGGACAAGAAACCTATAGTCTGTGATATGAAGTGGGTTGATTGGGAATTCATTGATGAGAATGAAGACTATTTCCCAGAGTGCACGAAAGCTTCAAAGCTTGTGGAGTTGACAAGTTTGTTGGATATAAGCTTACCAAATGGAATGATGAGCTCATTATGCAGTTCTACTCCACTGCTCATTTCTATCCAGATGGTAGAATAGTTTGGATGTCTGAAGGTACAAGGTACCAGTCAACTATAGATGAATGGGACAAGTTGATCAATGCCCAGAAGAGCATGAGGATGATTTGGATGTGTATGCCAAGAAGAAGAAAGACCACAACTCTATGGAAAATATATACAAGGAGATCCCAGATAAAGCTTTGGAGACACACAAGTTTGGATATGTGCATTATTTGTTGTCTGGTCTGCCTACTATCAACACCATCTTAAGGCATACTTTGTTACCCAAATCTGGAGATCACAAGATGATTAGAGGACATTCCATCAACTTGATGTAGATCTTTGATGTTCCTCAAAAATTCAAGGTCATGAGTCTGATTGTAGAGACAATCAAAAGGACGGCTGCTTATCAGAAAAGATCTTGTGGGCATGCTCCACACATTCAGGTGCTCATCAACTCCAAGATGGGCATAGGCACTTATTTCTTGGACAAGGAGCATTTACCTTTGCACCCAGAATTTGAAGATAACACAGTTGTGATGAATGAGGATGATCCTTCATCAGTGCAAGCACAAGAGAAGAGAGCAAAGGCAAAGGCAGAAAAAGCTGCAAGGATGCCAAGTATTGAGGAGGCATCTGAAATGTTCTTAAAGAGCAAGCAAGATCAACTAGCTGATCTATTCAAGCAACATTGAGGATTGAGAAGGGCTTGGCCACCCTGACTCAAAATCAGGAAAGCTTGGAGAGGATTATAGAAACAAAGTTCTATGATCTTGATTTGAAGTAACTGAGATACATACTGCAGTTGAGCATCTCCAAGAGGAAGCAGAGGAGAAGAAAGGGAAGGCAACTACATAAGCTTTTCAGAGAGTGCCAAGAGGTCAGAGGTCATCTGCAGTGCCAGTGCCAGATACAAGAGCTACTTCATCTGCACCAAGCAAGAATGCCTTTCAAGTACACCTCCTACAGCCACTCCACCAGGTCCAACAACGTCTACTGATGCCTTCGTCCTTGAAGTTCTCTCTACACCGCCGCCCGAAGACCAAGCCTGAGAGACGCATAGCACTATGCATTTTCTAACTTTTTGGTAACTTGTTGCCAAAGGGGGAGAAATGTATAGATCATAGGCTTCGAGAGAGAGTGTTGCTTTTTGTCTCTCTTGCTATTTGGTTGAACTTTTGTGTGTGCTCGTTTTATGTCTGAGTGTGAGATACTTATATGATCATGTGTTTGATCATATCATACTTTAATGTTTGATTGGATGATATTATCTCTTATATTCCTATATGATCATTCATTTTGCTTGGTGATGAGTGCATGTTTTAATTCCTATCATTTTGAGCGCACCACCAAGATGTATGTGACATGGAAGAGTAACCCATGATCCTAATGGATTGTGCATTTGCATTCAAAAGCAAATTTTAAATAATGCACAAATTTAGGGGGAGCTCTTGCTTATCATATACTTCTCAAAGCGACGATGTATTTCAATTTTATTATCATTTGTCAAAGCTTTGATCTATATGTTGTCATGAATTACCAAAAAGGGGGAGACTGAAAGTGCAACTATCCCTGGGTGGTTTTGGTGATTACTAACAACATATAGCTCATTGAACTAATGCTACTTCAAGATGACTATTTCAGGAAGTTCAATGATTGGCATGGCATGGATTAGAAATGTGGACCCCTCAAAATGCTAAGGACACACATTGGCTCAAGCCCAAGACTCTACATTTTCAGTTTAGTGATCCAAGATCACATTGAGTCCATAGGAAAAAGCCAATACTATTAAAAGGGGATGAGGTGTTGCTTAATGGCTTACTTGCTCAAAATGCTTAGTGATATGCTCCACAAACCCTCAACCACTTTCTCATTTCCACACATGTCCCAAACCAAAAGTCAAACTCGGCCCCACCCATTTGAGCTATCCGGCGCCACCGAGTTCACTTGACATAGCCACTGCCAGAAACCCTAGTCACTGCAGTCTCGCCGATAGGGATCTCGGTCTCACCGAGATGAGATTGCAAACTCTCGGTTTCCCTTCGTAACGTTTCGGTCCAGCCGAGATGAGCGATAGGTTCCACCAGGTTCGCAATGCAAACTCTTTGTTTCCCTTTCGTAACGTTTCGGTCCAACCGAGATGAGCGAATCGGTCCCACCGAGTTTGCCTGACAAACTCTCTGGTTAGCTTATTACCATAGTCGGTCCCACCGAGTTTGTGTAATCAGTCTCACCGAGATTACGTTATGCCCTAACCCTAATGGAATCGGTCCCACCGAGTTGACATGTTGGTCCCACCGAAATGCCTAACGGTCACATTATGAACTAAATCGGTCTGACCGACTTTTCTGATTCGGTCCCACCGAGTTTGGTAATTGTGTGTAACGCTTAGATTTTGTGTGGAGGCTATATATACCCCTCCACCCACTCTTCATTTGTGAGGAGAGCCATCAGAACGTGCCTACACTTTCACCATATATTTTCTGAAAGAGAACCACCTACTCATGTGTTGAGACCAAGATATTCCATTCCAACCACATAAATCTTGATCTCTAGCCTTCCCCAAGTTGCTTTCCACTCAAATCATCTTTCCACCATATCCAAATCTATCAGAGAGAGTTGAGTGTTGGGGAGACTATCATTTGAAGCACAAGAGCAAGGAGTTCATCATCAACACACCATCTATTACCTTTTGGAGAGTGGTGTCTCCTAGAATGGTTAGGTGTCACTTGGGAGCCTCCGTCAAGATTATGGAGTTGAACCAAGGAGTTTGTACGGGCAAGGAGATCGCCTACTTCGTGAAGATCTACCTGTTGACACCAAATTTTGGCATGACCAAGAACTTAATTAAGATGGCCTCAAATGGAGAAGTGCTCAAAGTCCGTATCATCAAAAGGAAAAACTTTGATATTTGTGCCATAGTCATCCGGTCTCATCAATAAGGCCGAAGTTATGTCCGTACTACTCAGATTTTGTATTCGGAACACTATTTGGCTGATTACGCCCCCAAGATGGCCTCATATTGGAAACGTTTCTGCACGGATTGTCTTCGCCTCGGCGAAATGATCGATTTTGATATAAAGATCGTCTCAATCCGAGGTCGTATGCAAAAGTTAGAGCTGCACAGCGAGACCCTCCAGCGAGCAAAATATGACTCCCGGAACCAGACACATATGTGGGTATGTCTGATGAGCTGCGTGGATAATTAGCTGTTCTGCGCGAGTGATTTGACCCTCGAGATGACCTATGATGAAAAAACGTTCAACGAGAAAGATGTTCGCCTCGTTGAAACGGTCAAGATTGCTTTTGGGCTCGTTTCCATCCGAGGTCGTTTGTCACCACAAAAATGACCCTCAAAGTACAGCCAGTTTAAACCGAACAGTTTTGGAAAGTTCGAATAAAACCAGTCCGAATTTGACTAGGGTTTTGGACGTGAATTGATGTAATTTTCTTGTAAGGAAAGCCTAGATAAATCCTTTGCTTGTACGGGAAGTCCAGCCGCCTCTTATATATGTTGGGGGTGACGGCCGATTGAAGCAACACACAATCGAACAAATCATCTACCACTTTTTATCTTTTATTTTTTCTCCTTAACCCTAGTTCTTCTTCTTCCTCGTTCTTCGTCTGTTCTACTTGTTGCAGGGTGGTGAACCTCGAGGCCCTAGGGGCGATCAGGTCGACCTAGGGCAGCCCATAGCCGTCGTGCGCCCTGACGGGGTCCCTCCCGGGCGTGTGGGGTTTCGGGTCAACAAAAGCGCCTGCCGGATTGCCTGCGTACCGCGCTTCCGGACGGGTCTCCTTCAACGTGAGCTGCGGTGCATCACCCCCGGCGTCGAGGGTACACGGTGACGTGTTCGTGTGCGAACACACTTTTTAACGACTCCGCTGGGGATGAAGCTTTGAACGGTCTCCAGCCCGTTCTTGCTACGAAGAGACCGTTATCTAGGGTTTGCAATCACAAAGGTAATATGAATACCCAATTCCCGACTGTAGATGCAAATAATTCAGATGGTGTTACTAGATCATTCAATGATTATACTGTATCGGCCAGCCCTAGTTTTTTCAATAATGCATCTAATTACGTGCATATGCCGATGAACAACATGATGGGTTTGATTAATCAATTTGAAACACCTCATGTTAAAATTTCCAATAGCATACAAGAAAGTGTTCCACCTTTTTATTCATCGGCAACTAATTTGCAATATGTGAATCCAACCTTGCGATGGATGGGAGAATTGGCCATGCTACTACTAGCGATTCGGCCAGTTACTCTCAACCATCATATGCTACACCTCATGCTAGTAATTTTTCAGCACCGTATGCAACTGTAGATGTTCATAATTCGGCCCCGCATCTTCATGGTAATAGCTGAATAAGTGAAAAATTTGCAGGAACACATGTGTCGTCATCAAATACTGTAGCATATAATGCATACTTTACGCATTTAGGAATTTCGGCAACACTCATGAATCATTGCCGAAAGATTCTGAAAGTATTGCGGAGCAATCCCTTCCAGAAGCGGTTGTGGCTGCACTAAAAAAGTGCTTGGCACAAAACAAGAGAATTAGTGCTGTTTGCCTTGAACAATATGAAAAGGGGTTGTTTCCTGATTATGCTGCAATAAAGGCTAGAGTTTTGCAGGAAGATGAAACTTCATCAATTGTTAGTATTGGTGAGAGAGCATATGGTTATAAAGAAGTGCATACACCTCCACCTAGTACCGCATCATGTTATACACCCCCTACACAATTGCAAAATTTCGACAACACTAACACTTCATTGCCGAAAGATCCTAAAAGCATTGGGGGGCAAACTAATCTAGAGCGGGCTGAAATCGAGAGGGGAGTTAAAGCTTTGCGCGATAGGGTGCAAGTACTTCGCCAAGAGAGAATTGATAGGGAATTATCTCAAAGAAAAGAAGCCTTGCCAATTGATATAACCGGTGAAAGAATGATGATTCGGAAACTAAAAGTGCTTCGGTTGAAAAAGTCGAATCAAGTAGTATATATTCCGAATCCATCAAATCCAAAGAGGCAAACATTGTTGAGAAAGGGCATGGAAAGTATAGCAAGACAGCCATACTTGATTTTTCTGAAGTTAATGGAACCTACTTCCTGCCCTATGAGTTTCGTGCCATAGAAATTGAAGAGCTTCAAGAACAAGAACAAGTAGCCGAAGAAAGTTTGGTGGACAAATATCCTCAAACTAATGATGCACGAAATCAAGAAAAAGATGATGACAAGGCGTTGGGGAGCTATCCGAAGGCAGAGCAAGATATTCTTCAAGTCACACCACCATCACGCTCTCCCAACATATTTGAAGAGGTATGTCTAGCAATTAATTTACCTGTTTTCAGATTTGGTCATGACTTCGTTGTTGATGCATATATTAGAAAAATCTTCATAAGAAATATTTAGAGACCAATGAAGAAGGGTAATTTATTTGTTAGCAATCAGGTTGTCACAAAGCATATCGGTCAACACATTACACCATTCAAAAAGACCGATAGCGAAAAATTATTGCAGCCAAGACTTTCCCCATTGCTTTATCTAAAGTTCATATCTAATTGGGTAGCTTTGCTTATTTCTTACTTGGCTTACACTTGGTCTCAACTGAGACATGTATGTTCTAACTATTTTCATTTCAGAAATTTAAAGCCAAGGTCAAAATCTTCTGAGTAAACCGATGCAAGTGTAGTTTCTTATCCAATGACATTGGTAAGAGAATGCAAAATAAAATTCATAGCCGAATGGGATGATACAAAATCTGAACCATTCGTTTGCTTAACTCCAAAGCCGTTCTCACAACAAGATCGGCTAGAAAATAAAAAGTTTGCCTTCAATTCAAGCATGTGTGATCAAATATTTGATTTGTTGCTGAAAAATAATTACATAAGAATTCTTGATCACCATGTCAAGCCATCAATTCAAGGACGAATGTATTGTAGGTTGCATCATTCGTTCAAACATAATTTTGAGGATTGCAATATGTTTTGTAAAATAGTTAAATCGGCCATTAATAAAGGACGATTGAAATTTGTTGAGACACCAAGAGATGACCAGTCTATTCCAATTGGTCCCAATGGCAGAATTTTTTTGCATCGGCTGCTTCAAGCCTATCCATTTAAAGAGAAGGTAAAAACTGCAGGTGATGGGATCGAGCTTTCAAGTAAATAATTTTTTGAAGAGCATAACGAACATAATCTTGAGGGCAAAAATTCCATCGAAGCTACAATGGAGACGCCAAGGACTAGGGGGCAGCAAGCCAATCCAATGATCGATGAAAGCAAACCAAAAGAAAACAAAGGCCGAAATAAGCTCAAGTGTAAGAGATCAAAAATCACCTTCGCTAAACTATTGGATAAATATCATAAGAAGAGAGAAGAGAAGAATTCTTATCGGCCAAATCATGCAAAGAAACCAAGATCACCCCCAAGGCGCAAATATGAGGATTGGTATTGGCAAAGTGATAATTTTAATGCAACATATTCATATCCTTATTTTTGGCCGCCAATGCCAATGCCGTGGATGCCTCCCTATGTTCATATAGTTCCATATTCATCATGGGACAAGTATGATATAAGGGCACATTCTCCATCTTATTTAAGACCATCTCACCAATACTATGCAGCTCCAAGAAGATCAACATTTGAACAATCACGCGTCAAAGACCGTTTCAATCATAAGGATTCGGTCCAGAGCTCAAGGAAGAAGAAAGAGGTGGTAAAGCAAGTTTACCGCGTGAAAAGAGATGGTCGTAAGTGTGCTAATTCAGATTTGATCTCAAATAACAAAGAGACAATTAAAGTGTTGACATTGTCTACAAAAGGCAAAGAAGTGAAGCTATCAATTGATAAAAATCAGAGTGTCAAATATGAAGATAAGAGGTTGAGGGTGCACAAGGCCCAAAACGAGTTGCCATTGGTTGAAACAAAATCACAGCCGACATGCCCACTCGGCTTATCGTATTGGCAAAAGAAGGAATTACAAAATCTTAGTGCACAAGAGTTGAGAAAGAAGAACATGGTATGGGTTCCCAAGAGGGTAATTCCGAACAAAAATAATGTGCATGCTTCTATTGCAACAAGTACAAAAATGAAGAAAGAGAAGGATGGAAGCAACAAACAATTAAGCCGAAGGCGTGCATCACAACATCAAAATCTTCGGATAGCACATCATCCATTTTTTTCAACCATGCCATTGATGCCTTTGACATGGAATTCGTCCCTAGGTATGATCAATTACCCTCGATGGATTTATTTTGATCCATGGATGCAACATAATTTTCTATATCATGACAGGGTATTACCAAATCACTATACATTTGGTTAGTTACATTTTTGTTGCTAATACAAAGGGGCCGAAATATTTTATTGCTATTTCATTTGTTTATTTCGGCTATACATACTTTGGTGGGTGAATTCTACATGGACCTCATAGTAATGGTCGATACTTATCTATCGCCCTAATAATATATCTAAGAATGGTCGGTGTGGTATTCTAACATTGTCCTTAGTTTGTGTAGAGATTGAGATAAGTGCTTGCAAAGGAATTTGTCAAATTGATGCCATTGAAGATATTATGCATAGACCAATTCACCAAAATTGTAAAGTGAACTTATGTTTTGATTGGGTGTGCTTTGGCTTATTAGTTTTCAGAATTTACGTAAGGCCAAATCATGGTTGATTTTATTATTGAGCATCATATTGACATCATGCATAATATATATTTCAGCTTGATCTCTCTAGTACCATGGAGATTATATATTGATGGTTAAATTTTTAGCAATGGCCAAGGTGTTGGTGTTGTTTATATATATCCTTATGGTACTATTTTGTGAAGCCTCATGCCGCTTAAAATATTTTTGCACAATGATCAAAGCCGAATATGCATTGTCATTCGGATTGGAGCTTTGCCTTGCTATAGGTGCTATACATATTGTGGCTTCCGGTGATTCGTTACTAGTAGTGCAACAAATATCCAATGGTTATCAATGTTTTGAGAATCACTTTTAGTTTATCTTGAGGTATGTCTAGACGTAAAATTTACCATGGGTTGTTTTAAGATTCTTCATATATCTAGACATGATAATTGGAGAGAGTTGGCATAGCAAGCATTTGGCTACCATGTTGGTCATGGTGTATTGCACATCTATCAATAGCCGATGCTTATTCTTGCCAACATAGGTAAGGCCGAATTGGAGCTCACCATCTCGGCCACTAATGAAACTTTTATGCAGACGAAGTAAGGACTGAAGGAAGTTCATTCTTGATTATCTGCAAAATCCTAGCGAAAGGGAGAACAATATGGTTCGGAGGATGGTTTTGGTCTATGGAACCTTATCACCGGATTGTTATAGAACCTGAGAAGTTTTCACCCAAGTTTGCATCAAGAGGTTCAAACAAGCAATGGCCGATATATACTTATCGTCCTAAGAACATGCAAAATGGCCGATGGAGTGTTGACATCGTCCTTAGAACAAGATATATGCGAGTTATTTTTCGGCACACAAGCTTTGCCGAAAAACAGGGGGGCATGTGTTGACACCAAATTTTGGCACGGCCAAGAACTTAATTAAGATGGCCTCAAATGGAGAAGTGCTCAAAGTCTGTATCTGATACGTCTCCGTCGTATCTATAACTTATGATTGTTCCATGCCAATATTATTCACTTTCATATACTTTTTGGCAACTTTTTATATTATTTTTGGGACTAACATATTGATCCAATGCCCAGTGCAGTTCACATGCATTGCATGTTTTATGTTTCGCAGAATATGCATATCAAACGGAATCCAAACGGGATAAAAACGGACGGAGCTTATTTTTGGAAAATATAGAAAATTCCAGAAGAAAAATCCATGCGAGACGGTGCCCGAGGTGGTCACGAGGCAGGGGGGCGCGCCCCTCCCCCCTGGGCGCATCGCCTACCCTCGTGAGCCCACCGTAAGGCGGTTGATGCTCTTCTTTTGCCACAGAAAAGATAATATTCGGAAAAAAATCACGGAAAAGGTTTCAGGCCAAGCGGAGTTACGGATCTACATATATACGCGAAACGGTGAAACAGAGCCAGAACAGGACGCAGAAACAGATAGATAGATCCAATCTCGGAGGGGCTCTCGCCCCTCCCAAGCCATGGGAGCCAAGGAAGAGAGGGGAAACCCTCCTCCCATCTAGGGAGGAGGTCAAGGAAGAAGAAAAAGAAGAAGAAGGGGGGCTCTCTCCCCCTTGCTTGAGTGTGGCCGAACGCAGCCGGGGCCATCATCATCACCGCGATCTTCACCAACACCGCCGTCATCTTCACCAACATCTCCATCACCTTCCCCCTTCAATATTCAGTGGTCCACACTCCCGCAACCCGTTGTACCCTCTACTTGAACATGGTGCTTTATGCTTCATATTATTTTCCGATGATGTGTTGCCATCCTATGATGTCTGAGTAGATTTTCGTTGTCCTATTGGTGGTTGATGAATTGCTATGATTGATTTAATTTGCTTGTGGTTATGTTGCTGTCCTTTAGTGCCCATCATATGAGCTGCCAGTGGATCACACCTTAGGGTTAGTTGTATGTTGATAGGACTATGTATTGGAGGGCAAGAGTGATGTAAGCTTCAACCTAGCATAGAAATTGATGCATACGGGATTGAAGGGGGACCAATATATCTTAATGCTATGGTTGGGTTTTACCTTAATGAACATTAGTAGTTGCGGATGCTTGCTAATAGATCCAATCATAAGTGCATAGAATTCCAAGTAAGGGATGACATCCTAGCAGTGGCCTCTCCCACATAACACTTGCTATCGGTCTAGTAAGGTAGTCAATTGCTTAAGGGACAATTTCGCCACACCTTCCATCACTTCTCCACACTCGCTATATTTACTTTAGTTGTGTCTTTACTTAAACAGCCCCTAGTTTTATTTTCGTGCTCTTTACTTTCTTGCTAGCTCACCCGAAAACACCTACAAAGTACTTCTAGTTTCATACTTGTTTCCGGTAAAGCAAACGTCAGGCATACGTAGAATTGTATCGGTGGTCGATAGAACTTTAGGGAATATTTGTTCTACCTTTAGCTCCTCGTTGGGTTCGACACTCTTACTTATCGAAAATTGTTGCGATCCCCTATACTTGTGGGTTATCAAGACCTTTTTCTGGCGCCGTTGCCGGGGAGCAATAGCGTGGGGTGAATATTCATGTGTGTGCTTGTTTGCTTTATCACTAAGTAATTTTTATTTGTTGTTCTTAGTTGTTTTCTATCTTTAGTTATGGGTAGGAAACGCAAAATACCAAAAAAATTAGTTGCACCTACTGCTCCAATGGTTGAAGAACCACTCAAAATCTATGACACTGCTGAAGCTTATTACTTGGATCATCTTCGATCCCTTTGTGCTCGTGCTGAAACCCCAACTAGCTTAGTTGAGGGTAAATCTTTGGATGAGCATGCTTGTTTTGTGCGACACTGAATATCTCAAAAAGGGAAACTTTTGCAGCATCAAATTAATACTATGCAATGTTATGCTTGGAATTTATGTGAAATTTATCATTTTACTTGTTGTTCTGAAAACCCTAAGAAACATCTTCCCTACCAATGTGAGTTTATTGATAATGGAATCTTATCCTCGTATGCTAAGGGTGTTTATAATTACTATGATGTTCAACAAATTGAAGAATTTGTTGCTTTTAAGTGTGCTTACGAAATTGCTTCTTTGATTGAAAAGTATGGTGCTACTCTTTACGAATCTGAAAATTTTGCCATACTTAAATATTGCTATGATAATTATGCTTCTAATCCTTATGTTAAACCATATATTGAGAACTACTCCGCTGTCCAAGAAGAGACTAATATTTTGCATGAAGCTATGGAAGAAGAAATTGATGAAACTGTGAGCTCATTGGATGAAAAAGATGATGAGGAGAGCGAAGAACAAAAGGAGGAAGAGCGGATTAGCTACCCGTGCCCACCTTCTAATGAGAGTAACTCTTCAACTCATACATTGTTTAATTCCCCTTCGTGCTTACCGAAGGATGATTGCTATGATCCCGTTGATTATTTCGAAATACCCCTTTTTGATGATGCTTGCTATGCTTGTGGCCAAGATGCCAATATAAATTATGCTTATGGAGATGAACTTGTTATAGTTCCTTATGTTAAACATGAAATCGTTGCTATTGCACCCACGCATGATAGTCCTATTATCTTTTTGAATTCTCCCGATTATACTATATCGGAGAAGTTTGCACTTATTAAGGATTATATTGATGGGTTGCCTTTTACCGTTGCACATGATGATTTTGATAGATATAATATGCATGTGCTTGCTGCTCCTACTTGCAATTATTATGAGAGAGGAACTCTATCTCCACCTCTCTATGTTTCCAACACGATAAAATTGCAAGAAACTGTTTATACTATGCATTGGCCTTTACTATGTGTGCATGAATTGTTCTTTTATGACATGCCGGTGCATAGGAAGAGAGTTAGACTTCGTCATTACATGATATATGTTACTTTGTGCTCACTACTAAATTACAAATCATTGCTAATCAAAATTGGCTTTGATATACCTTGGGATCCGGGTGGATTCACTACTTGAGCACTATATGCCTAGCTTAATGGCTTTAATGAAAGCGCTGCCAGGGAGACAACCCGGAAGTTTTAGAGAGTCATTTATTTCTGTTGAGTGCTTTCATATAGTTTAAAAACAACAAAAATAAAGATGGGAACCCAAAACTTTTCAAAAAGAAAAGTGAAAGTGAGAGAGACGAGCATTGTGAAAGTGGGACGTCCTTAAACTTGTTCAGGCTCATGGGAACTTTGTGAATCTTGATTACAGAAACTTTTCAACAAAAATAATTATCCCCCTGTACAATTTCATTGTATTATAAAAATAATGTGCCAAGGTTTGCCTTTAGGATGTTTACAATACTTGTTGGTTTGTACGGTGCAGGACAGAAACTTTGGCTGTAGTGCGCGATTTTTAGTTTTTTACTGGAACGTCAAATGGTTCTGATTCTTTTTGCACTGTCTTGCTGTACAAATTTTTTATTTTTCCTAATTTTAGCAGAAGTTTTCAAGAATCAGAAGTATGGTGAATGTTCAGATTGCTACAGACTGTTCTGTTTTAGACAGATTCTGTTTTTGATGCATAGTTTGCTTGTTATGATGAAACTATCAATTTATATCAGTGGGTTAAGCCATGAAAAAGTTATATTACAGTAGAAACAATGCAAAAGTAAAATATTAATTGGTTTTCAACAGTACTTAGAGTGGTGATTTGCTTTATTATACTAACGGATCTTACTGAGTTTTCTGTTGAAGTTTTGTGTGGATGTAGTGTCTAATCGAGGATGTTTCGATGTGAGGAGAAGGAAGAGAGGCAAGAGCTCAAGCTTGGGGATGCCCGAGGCACCCCAAGTAAATATTCAAGGAGACTCAAGCGTCTAAGCTTGGGGATGCTGGGGAGGCATCCCCTCTTTCTTCAACAAGTATCGGTATGCTTTCGGATTCGTTTCGTTCATGCATTATGTGCAAGTCTTGGAGCGTCTTTTGCAATTAGGTCTTTATTTTTCTTTTATGCACCATGCTGGTATGAGATAGTCCTTGTTTGATTTATAGAATTCTCTATGCACTTCACTTATATCTTTTGAGTATGGCTTTATAGAATGCTTCATGTGCTTCACTTATATCATTTGAAGTTTGGATTGCCTGTTTCTCTTTACATAGACAACCGCCATTTATAGAATACTATTTTGCTTCACTTATATTTGCTAGAGAACGGGCACATCTTTTGTAGAAAGAATTAAACTCTCTTGCTTCACTTATATCTATTTAGAGAGATGACAGGAATTGGTCATTCACATGGTTAGTCATAAAATCCTACATAAACTTGTAGATCGCGGAATATGATATGTTTGATTCCTTGCAAATAGTTTTGCGATTTAAAGATGGTGATATTAGAGTTATGCTAGTGGGTGGTTGTGGATTGTAGAGACACCTGTGTTGAGGTTTGCAAGTCCCGTAGCATGCACGTATGGTAAACTGCTAGTGACAAATTTGAAGCATGGGGTGTTTCTTTGATTGTCTTCCTTATGAGTGGCGGTCGGGACGAGCGATGGTCTTTTCCTACCAATCTATCCCCTAGGGGCATGCGTAGTAGTACTTTGCTTCGAGGGCTAATAAACTTTTGCAATAAGTATATGAGTTCTTTCCGACTAATGTGAGTCCATGGATTATACGCACTTTTACCTTTCCATCATTGCTAGCCTCTTCGGTACGCATTGCCCTTTCTCACCTCGAGAGTTGGTGCAAACTTCACCGGTGCATCCAAACCCCGTGATATGATACGCTCTGTCACACATAAGCCTCATTATATCTTCCTCAAAACAGCCACCATACCTACCTACTATGGCATTTCCATAGCCATTCCGAGATATATTGCCATGAAACTTCCATCATCATCACATACATGACTTGAGCATTCATTGTCATATTGCTTTGCATGATCGTAAGATAGCTAGCATGATGTTTTCATGGCTTGTCCGTTTTTTGATATCATTGCTATGCTAGATCATAGCACATCCTGCACATGGGAGGCATTCATATAGAGTCATATCTGTGTTCTAGTATCGAGTTGTAAGTAAATAAACGTGTGATGATCATCATTATTAGAGCATTGCCCAAAAAAAAGAGGCCAAATAAGCCTAAATAAAAAAAATGGGGCCAAAGAAGCCCGCAAAAAAGGGGGCAATGTTACTATCTCTTTTTCCACACTTGTGCTTCAAAGTAGCACCATGTTCTTCATGTAGTGAGTCTCATATCTTGTGCTTCAAAGTAGCACCATGTTCTTCATATGGATTGTCTCCTATGTTTTAATTATAGAACTTGGCTTGTATATTCCAACGATGGGCTTCCTCAAATGCCCTAGGTCTTCATGAGCAAGCAAGTTGGATGCACACCCACTTAGTTTCAGTTTGAGCTTTCATATACTTATAGCTCTAGTGCATCCGTTTCATGGCAATCCCTACTCCTCGCATTGACATCAATTGATGGGCATCTCCATAGCCCGTTGATTAGCCACGTCGATGTGAGACTTTCTCCTTTTTTGTCTTCTCCACATAACCTCCATCATTATATTCTATTCCACCTATAGTGCTATATCCATGGCTTGCGCCATGTATTGCGTGAGGGTTGAAAAAGCTGAAGCGCGTTAAAAAGTATGAACCAATTGCTCGGCTTGTCATCGGGTTGTGCATGATGGGGCATTTTGTGTGACGAAATTGAAGCATGGCCAAACTGTATGATTTTGTAGGGATAAGCTTGCTTTGGCCTTGTTGTTTTGAAAAGACATGATTGCTTTATTGGTACGCTCGAAGTATTATTGTTTTTATGTCAAATGATAGACTATTGATTTGAATCACTCGTGTCTTAATATTCATGCCATGATTAGACATATGATCAAGATTATCCTAGGTAGCATTCCACATCAAAAATTATTCTTTTTTATCATTTACCTACTCAAGGACGAGCAGGAATTAAGCTTAGGGATGCTGATACGTCTCCGTCGTATCTATAATTTTTGATTGTTTCATGCCAATATTATTCACTTTCATATACTTTTTGGCAACTTTTTATATTATTTTTGGGACTAACATATTGATCCAAAGGCTCAAAGTGCCGCCTCGTCACATGTTGCATGTTTTACGTTTCGCAGAATATCCATATCAAACGAAATCCAAACGGGATAAAAACGGACGGAGCTTACTTTTGGAAATATGGAAAATTCCAGAAGAAAAATCCATGTGAGACGGTGCCCGAGGTGGTCACGAGGCAGGGGGCGCGCCCCTCCCCCCTGGGCGCGCCGCCTACCCTCGCGAGTCCACCGTAAGGCGGTTGGTGCTCTTCTTTTGTCGCAAGAAAGATAATATTAGGAAAAAATCACGGAAAAGGTTTCAGGCCAATCGGAGTTACGGATCTCCATATATACGCGAAATGGTGAAACAGAGCCAGAACAGAACGCATAAACAGAGAGATAGATCCAATCTCGGAGGGTCTCTCGCCCCTCCCAAGCCATGGGAGCCAAGGAACAGAGAGGAAACCCTCCTCCCATCTAGGGAGGAGGTCAAGGAAGAAGAAGAAGAAGGGGGGCTCTCTCCCCCTTGCTTCCGGTGGCGCCGGAACGCCGCCGGGGGCCATTATCATCACCGCGATCTTCACCAACACCGCCGTCATCTTCACCAACATCTCCATCACCTTCCCCCTTCTATATTCAGCGGTCCACTCTCCCGCAACCCGCTGTACCCTCTACTTGAACATGGTGCTTTATGCTTCATATTATTTTCCGATGATGTGTTGCCATCCTATGATGTCTGAGTAGATTTTCGTTGTCCTATTGGTGGTTGATGAATTGCTATGGTTGATTTAATTTGCTTGTGGTTATGTTGCTGTCCTTTGGTGCCCATCATATGAGCTGCCAAGGTGATCACACCTTAGGGTTAGTTGTATGTTGATAGGACTATGTATTGGAGGGCAAGAGTGATGTAAGTTCAACCTAGCATAGAAATTGATGCATACGGGATTGAAGGGGACCAATATATCTTAATGCTATGGTTGGGTTTTACCTTAATGAACGTTAGTAGTTGCGGATGCTTGCTAATAGTTCCAATCATAAGTGCATAGAATTCCAAGTAAGGGATGACATGCTAGCAGTGGCCTCTCCCACATAATACTTGCTATCGGTCTAGTAAGGTAGTCAATTGCTTAAGGGACAATTTCGCCACACCTTCCATCACTTTTCCACACTCGCTATATTTACTTTAGTTGTGTCTTTACTTAAACAGCCCCTAGTTTTATTTTCGTGCTCTTTATTTTCTTGCTAGCTCACCCGAAAACACCTACAAAGTACTTCTAGTTTCATACTTGTTTCAGGTAAAGCAAACGTCAAGCGTACGTAGAGTTGTATCGGTGGTCGATAGAACTTTAGGAAATATTTGTTCTACCTTTAGCTCCACGTTGGGTTCGACACTCTTACTTATCGAAAACTGTTGCGATCCCCTATACTTGTGGGTTATCAAGAGTATCGTCAAAAGGAAAAACTTTGATATTTGGGCCATAGTCATCCGGTCTCATCTCTAAGGCCAAAGTTGTGTTCGAAGTACTCAGATTTTGTATTCAGAACACTATTCGGCTGATTACACCCCCAAGATGGCCTCATATGGAAAACGTTTCTACACGAATTGTCTCCGTCTCGTCGAAGCAATCAATTTTGATATAATGATCGTCTCAATCCAAGGTTGTATGCAAAAGTTAGAGCCCACACAGCGAGACCCTCCAGCGAGCAAAATATGACGCCTGGAACCAGACACATATGTGGGTATGCCTGATGAGTTGCGTGGGTAATTAGCTGTTCTGCACGAGCGATTTGACCCTCGAGATGACCTCTGATGAAAAAACGTTCAACGTGAAAGATGTTCGTATCATCGAAACGGTCAAGATTGCTTTTGGGCTCGTTTCCATCCGACGTCGTTTGTCCACACAAAATTGACATTTAAAAGTACAGCGAGTTTAAACCGAACAGTTTTGGAAAGTTCGGATAAAACCAGTCCGAATTTGACTAGTGTTTTGGAAGTGAATTGATGTAATTTTCTTGTAAGGAAAGCCTAGATAAATCATTTGCTTGTACGGGAAGTCCAGCCGCCTCTTATATATGTTGGTGGTGACGGCCGATTGAAGCAACACACAATCGAACAAATCATCTACCACTTTTTATCTTTTATTTTTTCTCCTTAACCCTAGTTCTTCTTCTTCCTCGTTCTTCGTCTGTTCTTCTTGTTGCAGGGCGGCGAACCTCGAGGCCCTAGGGGCGATCAGCTCGACCTAGGGCAGCCCATAGCCGCTGTGCGCCCTGACGGGGTCCCTCCCGGGCGTGTGGGGTTTCGAGTCAACAAAAGCGCTCGCTGGATTGCCTGCGTACCGCGCTTCCGGACGGGTCTCCTCCGACGTGAGCTGAGGTGCATCACCCCCGGCGTCGATGGTACACGGTGACGTGTTCGTGTGCGAACACTACCCTAATGAGGCAAGTACTTCTTGGGCGATGGCCATGGTGGGATAGACAAGGTTGCTTCTTCGTGGACCCTTCGTGGGTGGAGCCCTCCGTGGACTCGTGCAACTGTTACCCTTCGTGGGTGGAGCCCTCCGTGGACTCGCGCAACTGTTATCCTTTGTGGGTTGAAGTCTCCATCAACGTGGATGTATGATAGCACCACCTATCGGAACCAAGGGAAAAAAATCTCCGCGTCTACATTGTGTTTGCTCCCTCCAAACTCCTCCCTTTACCTTCATGTGCAATGTTTTACATTCCGCTGCTATACTCTTAGACTTGCATGTGTAGTTTGATTGCTTGACTTGCTCTAAAGTTGTTAAAATCTGCCAAGACTTAAAATTGGGAAAAGACTAGATTTTTGTTTGGTCAAGTAGTCTAATCACTCCCTCCCCCCCTTTAGACATACTTTCGATCCTACAAGAGCCCATATAGAGAGTGACCGCACATGAAAGCTACTAGTCACTAAGTCTGTCTGATCTTTTTGAACCTGGGCGGCAGTCCACTTAGGATGCACTTTCATGGACGCATGGCCTTAGAAAAGGTGCAAGACCCCGTGATGCCTTCCCTCAAGACCAAACAATACCACTTCCATCCAGAGGTGAATTATATCCCTTATATTACTACTCATTTAATTATGGATTGTGCTAACGACCAGTCGACTGGTCGTTAGCGACAGATCCGCACGACTCCCCTCGATCGCTCCCGCTTATTCCGTTCTCCCCCTGATTGACGCGATCCATCTTTTTCCGCCTCAAGACGCGATCTTCTCAGCGATCCCACCATCGCTCCCGCTTTCTTTTTATTTTCCGGCATGGTAGAAAAAATGTGATAAAAATATTGCAGGAGGCGGACTTGAACGCACTACCTTTTGATCCTTCATCACTTGTCATATCCACCTCGTCTAGTTTCAACTTGTGATTACAAAAAGATCGATAAATATTTATACTTGTACATACGCCGACTAGAAAAACAAGCCATTTTCCTTTCTTTATTTTTACCATTTTTTCTTCCCTTTTGTACACGATAATTCATGCATCATAGACATGATAACTCATGCAATCATTGTAACATTTTGACTCTAGGTAAAAAATTATTGTAATACACCCCGATAGCTTATATGTAAAAGAGTGTGGTAATTATACGTCACGAACCTGATAACTCATTCACAAACATCGTGGTAACTATTGACCCGAAGAAAAAAATGTTGTTGGAACACATCCCGATAACTTATTTGTAAAAAGAGCATGGTAATTTATACACTATGAATCAGATAACTCACGCACAAACACTGTGGTAATGTTTTGGACCACGGGGATTTTTTTTGTAACACACGCCAATAACTCTCTATAAAGAGCATGGTAATATATACGACACGAACCTGATAACTCACTCACAAACACTGCGGTAACTTTTGGGCGTAGAGAAATAAATTGTTTTTTTTTGTGTGGGAAAAAGGTTATCTCCACCGTGCCAAAGTTATCTCCTCCCTTGCGCAGACCTTCTCTTTTTTAAACTTGGAGCAAATGGTTTTGTGCGATGTATGAGTTACCATGCTATTCATATAAAATATACCGAGGGGATGTTTCATCAACTCCCCCCACCCCACCCCCCACCCCCCGTGCCAAAGTTATCGTGACCGGATCCATAAGCTATCGTGTCTAGATGTGTGTGTTATCATGACATTGACACAAAATCTACGAAGGATATTTCATCAACCCCCTCCCCTCGTTGCCAAAGTTACCGGGATGGGGTGCATAAGTTATGAGGTCTGCTATGTGTGAGTTATCATGCTATTCACACAATAGTTTGTCAACTCCCTTCCCCTTCAATGCCAAAGTTATCGTATGGGTACATAAGTTATCAGTGTCCGCAATGTGTGAGTTACCATGCTATTCACGTAAAAGTTATCGGGATATTTGATCAACTCCCTCGTCATTGAAGATACCAGGACCTTCGTGCATAAATTATCAGCTATGCGATGTGTGAGTTACCATGCTATTCATATAAAAAGTTATCGAGTGTATATTTACATTAGGTTTTTTGGATCGTAAAAGCTACTACGATATTTGTACATAAGCTATCGTGTTTGTGGTGCGATAATTATCGGGTTCATTACAGAGAATTTACCAAGGAATGACAAACGAGAAAAAGACCGTTGTTCAAATTCTATAGGATGAAACATTTATTTCTCTAGAAAAACTTCATCAATACAACAAAAAGAGACAAGTGAAGTACAAAACACGTTGCATCAGTCCTTTTAAAAACTTGGAGCAAATGTTTGTCTCCTCGTTAAAGGCGTTGTGGTCTTTCTTTCTCGCTCTCATTTACTAAGGTAGAAATACCAGTTAATCTGGATTTGAAAACTTGTAGCAAATGGTTTTGTATGGTGAATAAGAACAAAAAATGATACAGGTACCTAGAGGAAAAAACAGAGATATGCTTGTCGCAGTAGAAAGATAAGGTCAAATTGTTAAACTTGCTGTACAGAACAACAATAGCAAAGTAGCTCAGTTGGTCAGCGAGATGCTCCTATAGCTACAATGACCGTAGTTCGAATCCTCGCAATGCAATCGGCATTTATTTTTCTCCACCGCAGGAAAGAGAATGACGCTCGCGGGAACAAACACAACCGTGCGATCAGGATCGGACGACGCTCGGGTCGTGCGGATCTGTTGCAACCTACCAGTCGACAGGATTTTAGCTTTCCCCTTTAATTATATATATAGGATGTGTCTATTCTAATAACACCCCTATCCCTTTAAGACCCTTATTCTACTAACAACTAACCTTATTATGCTAACACCCCACGTATTCCCCACGACCACCACCCCCTACCCCGCCGCCGCACAACCTCCTTCCCCACGCCGCCCCGCCTCCTCTTCCTCACGGTCGACGCCACCCCGCCTCCTCCTCACGGCCGGTGTCGCCGCCTCCTCCTCCTCCCAGCTGGAGCCGCCCTGCCTCCTACTCCTCCTGTCTGGCGCCGCCCCGCATCTCCCCCGCGCGCCTCTGACCCGCAGCGCCGCCCAGCGACGGCCCCGGCCCCGCCCCGCTCCAGCCATGGCCACTGCCCCGCCATGCGCTCGCCGGCGTCAACGGCCCCTTCCCTGCCGCGCGATGCATCCCGACCCCGTCCACGGCCTCGGCCCCGCCCTAGGAGGCCCAGCCCCCATGGCCTCGGCTCCGCCCCGTGACGCCGTCCGACGCCCCCGCCCCCGACCAAGCCCGACGGCGCTCCCGCGGACCTCCGCCAACCCCGCCCCCATGCATCCTAGCAAGATTCCTCCGTCGCCCTCCTACTCCACTTCCCTTCCCTACCTCTCAGGCCGTGCGACCCTTCCCATCGTCGGGGTCAATTTTCGAGGCCGTGGACACCACACGCATCGGCAACCAGCGAGATTCCAGTGCAGTTCGGTTCGATGTGCACCACTATCCTGTGGCGGGCGCGCATGCAGTGCACTTTCGCCGGTGACATGAGTGCACCTCGACCGAGCGACATCAGCTGTGCGGGCATGCGCCTCGGCCAGTTCCATACGTGCAGTTTGTTTGATTTGTTTTTTTCCAATTTTTTTATCTCTTCAGATTTGACTGCTCTGCTCTATGCCTCGCAATTCAGTTTCTAGTCAAAGCGCCCCCTCCCCCTACATTCTCATCAACACAGAAATCTGACAAGCTGCTCGCTTCCTGCTGTGCACCATCACTGCTGCTACAGTTTGGCAACGAGCCTCCAAAAGCAGCTCTCTCCCCAACTTGTTGCGGTTCCCCGGCGGCAGGAGAGAAGTGCACTGCACTAGGGTGGCCAGCCAGATATGGAACGCCTAAGTTATTTCCTGACCCACTGAATCTCAGATGTCTTTACTAAACACCCCTTTGATTTAGCGTTAGTAGTACATTTGATTTGTTGTCTATAGTTTCTGCATATCTACGTCCAACCATCATTGTGATTCCCTTGTGCTGTATATTGCAACTTCAGTGAAATTCAAGTTTTGCCGCCAGCCTTGTTCTGTGATGATCAGCCATTGGAAGTTGTAAAAATCCAATGCTTGTTTCAGATGTCTTGCACGCTACTACTAGGCTGAGCCATCAACTCTGAGTCTCTGACAGGTCCAACAAACTACAGTAGCAAAATATATCCAAACACACTCCATAGTCCATTATCCCTGGAGCCAAAGTGATCACTGGATCTTGGTTCACGTGTCTCCAGGCTCCAGCAATGTTGAATTATTAGTGAGTTTGCAGTGGATTTGGATTCATGCTTGTTTTGGCTCATCTTTTGCTTTTTGTTGCTAATGACAACACTTGTCCATATTCATTTGCAATGACCATTCATTTTCACTGTTCTTATTATATTGTCACCATGCCTATTGCCTATGTATGAACTGCAGCAACACTGGACGCACTGTATTACAGAGAGTATAACACAGGACATGCCTGCTGAAAGATATTTGCATTGTACGTGCAGTGCACATGTGCACCTACTGTAGTGCGCTAGTCTCGTTCGTGCAGTGTAGAACGGGCATCAATTAAAAATTATGGGGGAACGTATGCAGATAACTACTCTCGTCCCTGCAGTGCAGAACACAGAATGGAAAAAAGAAAATAAAAACTTCCCAGGAGTGCAGAACACTCTAATTTTACTTTGTAAAATCTTTCTTTGTAAAAGCAGTGTGCTCGATGAATCGAAGAAGTACATTTTTTTCAAATAGTGTAGTTCATTGTTAAAAATTTGTGTGGTTCGCTTTATAAAATCTGTGTGGTTCATTATGCAAAACAAAAAAATATCAGTACACTTGAACCGTTGATGTAGGTTCACTGGCCCTAGTCGTGTAGTCCAAAATGCCTTTATACTTAAAAAAACAAGTAGGAAAAACCATGCAACTTGTTTTGATTTATGCCCGCCCGAGGTTCATTTCTACCAAAAAATTAAATTGTACTCGTGAGTTCAAATAAAGCAAAATGCATCAGGAGTTGCAGTGCACTTCGTCGCCGCGTGCGGTTCACTACACTTGGCCTAGTAGTTTAGATGAAACTACAAAATAAAATGTTAGAAAAAATATATTAATAATGTAGTTACCTTTGTAGACATTGCTGTGCGGTTTTCAGTCTGAAGCAGTGCATTCATCAAGCGTCGATATTGGTGTCGCGAAGAACAGTGTCTGCATTTCGGTAAAATTAAAACTGCTCTTAAACCGTAAGGAATTAGAGAATGTTGTCTACATGAAAAAGTTTGCATCTTGTCGATATCTTTCCAACGGCGTATCGAATCATTCCGATGAGCGATTTGTAAACAATCACAAAAAAAACGTCCGTAGCCACTTGTCGTCCGCCGCATGATTTTCAAAATTAACTTAAAACCGTAAGGAATCTCAAAAACATTTCAACATATGGAAGTTGTGCCTCGTCCATAGCTTCTCAACGGTATATTACACGCATCATTTCGATAAACGGTTAAAAAACTGGAGCGAAAACAGTAGCGAAAAATTCAAAAAAAAATGAAAAACATAATTCGGCGATTTCGTAAATTTGAAACTGCTCTTAAACCGTAACGAATTAGAGAAATACATATGAAAAAGATGCGCCTCGACGATATCTTTCCAACGGCATATCATTTGCTTCACTCTGACGAGCAGTTTAAAAAAAGCACGAAAATAAGCTCGTTGTCACTTGTTGGGCGTCGCACCATTTTCAAAAGGGGTCCCTTTTCAAAACTGCTCTTAAACCATGACGAATCTCGAAAATTGTTCAACATAGCGAAGTTGTGCCTAATCTATAGCTGTCCAACCATATATTACACGCCTCATTCTGATAAACGGTTAAAAATTAGAGCAAAAAAGGTACAAAAAACAGCGCGTGTAGTTTTTTCCGACACGAAGTTCACTCGCCTATGTATTGCAGTACCTTTGCTACAGAAAGTGCAGTGCCCTTGCCTTGAGGGTGCAGTGCGAAAGTGATATCAGAATAACTATTCTACTAATATTAGCAGAATAGACCGGCTATATATATATATATATATATATATATATATATATATATATATATATATATATAATCCTCACATAAACTCAATGTATACACGAACCACCCCCGTTTACAAAGCATTGCAAAACTACAACTACCTTGATCTGCAATAAGGCCATACTAACTGCATCTCAATAGCAATAGCATACTACCATAATATTCCTACACATGCTTAATGTGGTATGGTGATATAGGATTACATGCATATAAAAGCAATAGGATAAAGGATGATCAAGGTGTAACTTGCCTGGTTTATTTGATGAAGATCGTCGCACTCACAATCCTCATAATTCTACTCATCATGCTCCGAGCAATCTACCGTAAACAGAAGAATCCAAATAAATAACCATGCCATACAGAAGAATCAAAAGAATGATAAAAAAAATATGGCAAGGTTAAACAGAACAGTATATATAGGTTTTAATATATAATATAGGTCTCGATGTGCTATAAGGTGACGGGTGAAATCAACTCCAAGGAATCAATTGACAGAGGTGGGTCGCGAGCACGTAGTGCTGGAATTGGTCGACGGGATCAAGAGGAGTCGATATGTGCCCACGGATTCGATGGAGGCGGTTAGGGATCGGGCGAATCGAGCGTGGTCCGACCCTGCAGCGGCGGCGCTGACGTGTAGGAGGAGGAGACCGAGGGAAGATGGAAGACAACCAGGTGGGGCCTGCTTGTCGGCTGAACAGAGAGAAGGGAAAAACAAAAAACACAGAGACAACCAGGTTGTGGCCTGCTGGGGGCCAAATTTCGTGTTTTGACGCTTTTGTCAAACAAAATCGAGATCTGACCCACGAGGCATGGCGGTAGGATTCTATAGGCTACCGCCGAGATCTGCGGCGGTAGCAAACTTGTTCACGTCAGCAACGATAAAGGCCTCTGTGCCCCCTCCGTCACACCCTACCGCCGCTCCGCCCGGCGGTAGGATGTCTGAACCTACCGCCGGAGGCTCTGGTGGTAGGATGTGGACATATATAAAGCGATGGCTGGCCGCCCCCTTCCCCTTCTCCCCCCCCACCCAGCCGCCCCCACCATGAAGAACAGAGCAGTTGCTCCAACACGCCCTCTCTCATCCGCTCTACTCCCCCCCTCCGATCTTCTTCGTTTTTTGACGGATTTTGCGGATCGAGATGGCCCCAAAGAAAGAAAAGTAAGCTCTTTCAATCCCCCCAATAAGTTTTAATCAAACACCTTTCGATTCGTCGCATTATTCGATTCAAATCACTCCTATTTGAAAAAAAATAACCCTAGGATTGATTTAGGTTGATTCTAGATGTTATATTGTGTTAGATGGAACCCTAGAATTGAATGGTTGGTATGGTTGTGTTAAGATGAACCCTAGTTCATAGTTGATTTTAAAAAACCATTCAAATCAACTATGAACCATTCAAATCAACTATGAACTAGGGTCCAAATCGGACCCCGACCGTCGCATACGCTTGGGACGTGGTGCGTGTCTACACGGGCGAATCGAAGGCCTTGTACAAGGTCTTCAGCAACGAGCTTGATGCTCTCATGCCTTTCCAGGTATAAGAACTACATTTTCACTTGAGCTTACCATTGTTTCGATAACACTTTCACTTGAGCCTAACATTGTTTGGTTATAGGTTACTTGGCGGCCGTATAGTGATGATCGAGAGTGGGGTTTGAGCTAAACAGCATGTGCAAGGTGACCAGCTTCTCTTCCGGTGCATCGTGCCCATGATTTGTGTCTATGCCGTGGAGTACCACTTGCCACAGCGCGTTGCCGCACAATTTGGTAAGGCGCAACACACACCACCAGCCGGCCATGATACCGGTGGCTACGACCTACACCTGTGAGTACCACAAGCCGTCCTCATCAATTCTAAGTTCTTGTTTTGATGCTTTACATTCATAAAAGAAGGGTGTTTTACATTCTTTCTTATGCATTGCAGGATGAGCAGGCAGAAGAATCAATCAATCACGGATTGGGAAGCCGAACATGCGAGATACGTGAAGGAATGGAACGAGTGGAAAGGACGCAAAGACACGGAGAGGAGAGTGATTGACTGGGACGAGTATGAGGATCACATGATGTGGTACGATGATGGCATCAAGCATCATCTGCGTCTGAGGCCCCAGTGGACGATAGCAGATGTCGAAGACCTGTTTGATGACGCCTCAGAGAATGAAGCCTACAACGAGAGCATCAGACAGCTTCAAGGCGGGTTTAGGGAGTACGGACCCCTCATGAACAGAGTGGTATGTTGTTTTTACCTCTTTTGAACCGACGGTTGGATGAAATCGGCTTTTAATGCTATTGACTCATTTTATGACTTTGCAATCTTCGGAGCTGAACAAAAGCATTTTTCATGCCTCTGATGCGCTTAGTGTTGTCCCTGGGACTCGAGCTAGTGAGAACAAGTTGAGGGAAATGGTGAAGGTAATACGGAGTTCATTTTCGTTATCATTGGACATTCAAGAAGTTCATATTGTTTCGTTATCATTGCAGAAATACGTCAACAAAGCATGCCGGCCAGGGCCTGCTTGGGTGCGCCATAAACACCGAGGATGTTTTTCCTCCTGCACCGATGCGTAGCCTCGCTTCATCGAGCCATGTAGCCTCGTCGTCTAGGGCGGTTCAAGATGACGAGGAGGAGAGCGACGACAATGATGATGCAGAGGAAGATGAAGAAGAGGGCGCAGAAGAAGAACATGGTGAGGAAGAGGAAGAGGACGATGAGGAGGAGGTGGAGGAGTACGATGATGACGACGGACCTCCAGCAACTCAGCTAACCCAGCGTGAGAAGAGGAATGTGCCGAAGAAGGATTGGAAGAGTCCATCCCCGTTTCAGAAAGCACGTCCTATGGCCCGCAAGAAGACGGCAGCCGAGAAGCGATCCAAGGATAACGAGGACCGAAAGTCAAAGAGGGGAAGGAAGGACTGAAGTTGTTGCCGTGTCGTTGAACTAAAAACTTGCATATTTGCTTCGTGAACCATATGGATTTGCTCGTGAAACTGTTTCGTTAATTTGCTATGTATAACTTGGTGAAAACATTTATGGATGTCTATTTGCTATGTATCGAACCTACCTTATTTATAGATTTGTGGTGTGTGCATCATATATCATACATTGTGTGCTTCATATGTCATACATATGCTGTTTAAATGTTGTCCGCCAAAAATTGAAGACAAAAGAAGTTAGAAGGTGCAAAAAATGCACACCGGGCCACCCTACCGCCACACACTAAGGCGGTAGGTCTGTACAACCTACCGCCATCAGACCCGGCAGTAGAGTGCCTCCCCCCACGCCCCCCTTCTGTGACCAAAAAATCGAGCAGCGCCTACCGCCTAGGGCCTCGGCGCGAGGGTGTGCAAGCTTCCCGCTGCGTGCTCGATTTTTGGTCACGTATGGCGTGGAGGCACCTACCGCCGGGTCTGATGGCGGTAGGTTGTACAGACCTACCGCCTTAGTGTGTGGCGGTAGGGTTTGGGCATTTATAAACCCAACTGCCCGCCCACCCCACCCCAACACCTAATCCCCACCCACCCAGCCGCCTTCTTCTTCCTCTCGCCCATTTTCTCAACTCCTCCACTTCCCCACTCCGATCTTCTTCGTCGATTCACGGATTTTGCGGATCGATATGGCTACGGAAAGAGGAAGGTAAGCTCCTCCAATCCCCCAATTAGTTTGAGTCAAATCAATCCGCTTTCTTATAGTGTCGCGACCAGACCCGAATGGATCTAGCGCTCTGTGCTCAGTGTCATCCCTGGATCAGTAATGCTGACACCACACAGTACTTCGAAGGATTTATAGCAGAGTAGCAATCACACACTTATTACATCGTTGTCCACAAGGGAACTTAATACAATAATATGGCTTAAGGCCATCTAATAATAACAATGAAGGCTTGGAAAACGAGTGAGTCCATCAACTCCAATGGTATCACCGAGTATAGAACCACAACCTAACATCTTACTCGTCGTTCTAAAAGTCTCGCAACATGAAAAGTTGCAGCCGAAACGGGTCAAGACATGGAATATGCCGCAATGTAACACATAGAGAACAATGAAGCAATGAGCCTATACTACATGCATATTTGGCTGGTGGTAAGGCTCTACGGTTACATTTTTGCGAAAAGCTGATTTTTCCCTACATCAAAGGAATAATTTTATTTAACTATCATGGTGGTTGTTAAACATTGAGAATGGTTGACAGCATCCTCAATCCCAATTAAAAAGTACTCATTAAAATCCCAATAACTTTATTATTAGAAGTAACATGTTGAGATTCACATGATATTCAAGTACTAGATACTCAAACGTCCATAACCGGGGACACGGCTAATCATGATTAGTTTATACACTCTGCAGAGGTTTGCGCACTTTTCCCCACAAGACTCGATCGCCTCCGCTTGGTTCTCGTGACTACATGGTGTTTGAGAAACGGATGACCGAGACATAGTCTTCGTAAGCGCTTAGCACCTTACATGTGGGTAGACCGTACCAACCTACATCCCCTACATCAGCTAGCCTACCCGTAAGAGTTCGCACAACTTAGTCAACTACGCCAGAGCCCATAATTGGCTTGTGGCTGCACACGGAAGTTTCTAGTTTGAATAATCTTATGATCCCTTAGAGCACAGGTGGCGGTCCAAGAAATACAGCAAGTCTCGATAGAAACCAGTGCCTCAATCCACCCGGATGTGTGTTTAGGTTGCCACCTTAGATAAACCATTAATTAACAATCTCACATCTGTCATGGATATTCACTCACCCAATCCACGCCTACTAGCATAGCATGGCATAATCAAGCAAACGTAGAAGTAACTCCCAATGTTTCATAATTATAACAGTTAATATTTACTACCTCTATCTACTTCCCATCCCACAATTTAATTAGATCCTAAACATGCAAGTGTTTGAGGGTTGATCTAATGCATACAACTGGGTAGTAGAAAAGGTATGATCAAAGTGTTACTTGCCTTGCTGATGATCCGCGAGTCCTAGAGATTCGAAATAACAAGCGGCGCACTCCGGGTGATCTAACGCAGACAAACAACAAGCATACAATAAGTACTCATCTAATGCAGAGGGAAATCTCGAATAAAAGATCTAACCAGATAGTTCAACTTAAGAACCCCGTGGCAAAAGAATCGAATCAAATAAAGTATCGAAAGTCGGAACTCGAGAGAGAACGACTCGGTTTAGCAATCTGAAATTAGGTCAAAATCTCACAGTAGCAAAACTCTGTGAAAATAGGTTAGTCGAACGGCGGTTTCATATTTAAACTCCAGCGCTTGAATCACCCGATTCCGATAAACGAGCAAGAAATAAAACAGTTTTGAAAATCGGATCGTAAATCGAATCGAAATAACGGATTAAATCCGATTTAAAAGAAAACGATTTAACGGATTAAATAACGGACGTTAGTTAACGGTAATCGAATCCAACGAACGCGTTCATTGAAACGAACGGGTCGGTGAACGTTCGCTAAATAAGAAAACCGAAAAAAAATAAAACCAATCTAGGTTTTTTATAAAAAAACCGAACATCTTTTTTTTTTTTAAAAAACCATGCCGGTTATATGGGGAAAACCGGATCGGGCGGCGCGGCTACCTCCGGTGGCTCTCGGCCAAGGGGTTCCGCTGGGTCTCCCGGTCATGGTCATGGGTCGGCGAGGCTCGGCGGGCGTGGCTCGCGATTTAGGGGACGGCCATGCTCGGATGGGCTCGGCCAAGGGCGATGTGAGAGAGAGAGGGCGCCGGGTTATAAAGGGGGGCGGTTCTTGGGGAAGGGGCGACGGGTTATGGATTGGCGGAGTCCGCTTCGGACGCGCGAGGGGAGGAGGGGAGGTGGCTGGGGGCACTGGGCCTGGGTCGGGCTGGCTGGGCCTCGATCCAGTATGAATATTTTTTTAAAATAAAATTAAACCAAAACGAATTAAAAAAATACCAAATGAATTCCAAATTAAATAAAACAAATTTTCCCCGACTCCTAAAAATGAGTCGAACAAAATGAACTTTAAAAACTGCAACATGCATAATTTTTTTAAATGCTCATTTTGCCTAAGCAAAATAAATCTTCAAAACCCAAATTTGATTTATTTAAAATATCTTCGCTTTTCCTAAATATTGGGAAAGTCATATTATTCCCTCTCTTGAGATTTTTATAGGAAAACTTTATGAAGATAATTAAATAAATCCAATGATCCTATTTTCCAAAATTTGAGAAATCCCAAATATGAAAATTATGAAACTTCCAACTCTCTCGAGGGTCCTTGAGTTGCGTGAAATTTTCTAGGATCGGAAAAATGCGAGAAAATATGATATGCATGATGACCTAATGTATAACATTCCAAATTGAAAATTTGGGATGTTACAAACCTACCTCTTAAGATGAATCTCGCCCTCGAGATTCGGGTTGGCTAGAAAATAGGTGAGGTGGTCCTTGAGCAAAACTTCCTCTCTTTCCTGTGTGGCTTCATCCTCGGTGTGGTGGCTCCAATCAACTTTGCAAAACTTGATAACCTTCTTGCTGCGGGTAACTCTGTCATAATCGAGAATCTTAATCGGTCTTTCCTCATATGTCAAATCATCCTTCAACTGAATTGCTTCCAATGATACAAGATTCTTAACGGTACCTCTGCTATCTCGGGTGACATTTCTTCAATCGAGAAACATGGAATACATCATGAACTCGACAGTCCTTCCGCAATTCCAACTTATAAGCAACTTCTCCCATGCGTTGCAAAAATCTTATACGGTCCAACGAAACGGGTGCTAACTTTCCTTTAACTCCAAAACGCTTAACTCCTCAAGCGGGGATACTCGAGATATACTGCTCTCCAACTTCATACTCAATCGCTGCGCTTTGAATCGGCATAGCTCTTTTGTCCGGACTGGGCTACCTTGAGCCTGCCTCGAATCAACTTAACTTTCTGCTCGCACTCCTTAATCAAATCTGGTCCGAACAACTGACGATCTCCAGTTTCGTCCCATAACAATGGTGTCCTGCACCTTCTTCCATACAAAGCCTCGAAAGGTGCCATCTTCAAGCTGGTTTGGTAACTGTTGTTGTAGGAAAATTCTGCATACGGCAAATTTTCATCCCAGCTAGATCCATAATCTAGGGCACAAGCTCTCAGAATATATTCCAAAATATGATTGACTCTCTCAGTCTGTCCATCGGTCTGTGGGTGGAAAGTCGCATCAATTCCAATCTAGTTCCCAATGTTTCGTGTAACCGGTTCCAAAATTTCGAGGTAAACTGGGTTCCTCTATCTCGATACGATGCTCCTCGGAACTCCGTGTAAGCACACAATTCTGGTCATGTATATCTTTGCCAACTTAGCAATCGCTATAGGTAGTCTTGACCGAATAAAATGAGCTACCTTGGTCAAACGGTCGACTATAACCCAAATCGAGTCATATCCTGAACGAGTCTTTGGCAATCCTGTGATGAAATCCATGCCTAGTTTATCCCACTTCCATTCGGTATCGGCAATGGTTGTAACAATCCTGTGGGCTTCGATGTTCTCGCTTTACTTTCGACATACATCGCAAACTGCTACATACTCCGCAATATCCTTCTTCATTCCGTCCACCGTAAAGTATTCTTCAAATCCAAATACATCTTGGTATTTCCTAGGTGAATCGAATAGGGTGAATCATGGGCTTCTTGCAAAATCAACTTCCTGATCTCTGGGTCATTGGGCACATAAACACGGTCTTCGAACCATAGGGTATCGTGCTCGTCCTCACGAAATCCTTTAGCCTTTCCTTTGCTCATTTTCTCCTTTATAGAGGCAACTTCCTTATCAGCCTTTTGGGCTTCTCTGATTTTGTCCATTAGCGTTGACCAATCTCCAATGCTGCTACATAGCCTCTCGGTACTATTTCCAAACATAGCCCTCGAAGGTCCTCGGCTAACTCATTGGGTATTCCTCCCATCATTAGGGTATTGACGTGGCTCTTACGGCTCAATGCGCTCGCCTTTACATTAGCCTTCCCGGGTGATAATGCAATCTCATGTCATAATCCTTGATAAGCTCTAACCATCTCCTTTGTCTGAGATTCAATTCCTTCTGTGTGAAGATGTACTTCAAACTCTTGTGATCCGTATATACTTCACAATGATTTCCAATGAGAAAATGTCTCCACGTCTTCAGGGCATGCACTACGGCTGCTAGCTCCAAATCATGAGTGGCATAATTTAACTCATGGGGCTTAAGTTGTCGCGAAGCATACGAAACAACTCTTCCTTCCTGCATAAGCACTGCTCCAAGTCCTCGACGTGAAGCGTCGCAATATACCTCATAATCCTTAGTCTGATCTGGCAATATCAAAACCGTGAGGTAACCAATCTTTTCTTCAACTCCTCGAAAACTTGCCTCACAGTCCTCAGTCCATATGAATTTGTTTTCCTTCTTCAACAATTCATCATAGGCTTAGTAATCCTTGAGAAATTCTCAATGAACCTTCGGTAGTATCCTGCGAGTCCAAGGAAACTCCGAATCTCTCCAACTGTCGTTGGTGCTTCCCATTTGGTTACGGTCTCAACTTTCGTGGGGTCAATCGCTATCCCTTCTCCGGATATAACATGTCCGAGAAATCCAACTTCCTTTAACCAAAACTCACATTTGCTGAACTTGGCATACAACTGGTGTTCCTCGGTTTCTCCAAAACCAATCGCAAATGTTCCTTGTGTTCCTCTTCATTCTTCGAGAAAATCAAAATGTCATCAATGAACACTACGATTTAACTTATCCAAAAACTCCATAAACACTTTGTTCATCGTGTTCATGAAATAAGCTGGTGCGTTAGTCAGTCCAAATGACATAACGGTATACTCAGATAGTCCATATCTCGTGGTAAATGCTGTCTTGGGTATGTCCTGCTCCCGAATCTTCAATCGATGGTACCACGATCGCAAGTCGATCTTGGAAAACACCTTGGCTCCTTGCAAGCGATCAAACAGATCATTTATCATAGGTAGTGGGTACTTGTTCTTGATTGTTACTTCATTCAATCCACGATAATCAACAACCATTCTTAAAGATCCATCCTTCTTCTCCACTAGCAAAACGGGTGATCCCCAAGGTGAAGAGCTTGGGCGAATAAAACCTTTATCCAAAAGTTCCTTAATCGCTTCTTGATTTCCGCCAAATCCTGTCTTTGGCATCCTATACGGTCGCTCGATATAGGGCCTGTTCACGGCAACAGCTCGATCAAAACTCAATGTCTCTATCCGTGGCATTCTGGCAATTCTTCCGAAATACATCAGAAAATCCTTCACCATCGGTACTTCTTCCCGTACCACTCTCGATAAGCAATAAACTTGTGCTCTCCTCGGCTCGTGCCGTGATACATACTTAATCCTTCTTCCTTCTGGTGTGGTGAGCAAAATTGATCTAGTGGAGCAATCAATGTTTCCTCCATACTTTGATAACCAATCCATACCTAATATCACATCCAATCCTTGGGATTCCGTAACTATTAGGTCTCGAGGGGAAAACATAGTGTCCAATCCTTAATGGCGGTCGATCACACCATTTACTAGCCATGTACTGCCTCCGTGAGGTTACTAGCATGGGTGACCTAAGGGCTTGGGTTGGTAACTTGTACTTATCCACAAATCCCTTGATATGTATGAATGCGATGCACCAAAGATTTAAAAGAATAACCGCAATAAATGACTTAACCAAAAACTTACCGACATCGTGCATCGGGCCGATCTTCAACCTCCTCCACTTCAATGTGGTTCACCTGTCCTCTATTGAAAGGGTTGGGTTTCTTTCCGTAGCTTCCATTGCCATTTCCATTCGGCCTTACGGGCGATCATTTGCATAATGCCCATCTTGTGGCACTTAAAGCAAGTAACATGACTCAGTCTACTTTGGATGGTGTTGACGGGTTGGTGCGATTCTGTCCGTTGTTTCCTCCATTCCGTTCCCATTCTTGGTGCTGTTATGGTTATGCGAATTTCCTCCTCCATGGGTATGCTGAAACTGAATTCTGATTTAGGGGTATAACGAGGTTTCACTGAGCTCCGTAGTTATACTTCCCTTGTCCATACTTCCGCTTTGCAGTTCTCAATTTGTCGCTGCTTTCCTTCAATCATGAGGGCTCGGTCTACTAACTCCTGGTAGTTATTGAAACCGCTACCATCAATGGCATGTCAACTCATCATTCGGTCCTTCTAGAAACTTCTCCGCTTAGTTGCATCCGTAGCAACGTCATCCGGGGCATAACGTGCTAGTTTACTAAAGTCATCCACGCATCGCCAACAGTCCTTCCTCCTTGGCGTAAGTTGCGAAACTCACGCTTCTTCATGGCCGTAGCTCCTGCTGAAACATGGGCAGTGCGAAAAGCTTGCTGAAATTGATCCCATGTGACAGTGTCTATAGGGACACTCTGATACCATTCTCTGTCGCGACCAGACCCGAATGGATCTAGCGCTCTGTGCTCGATGTCATCCTGGATCGAATGTCGACACCACACAAGATTTCAAGGATTTATAGCGAGTAGCAATCACACACTTATTACATCGTTGTCCACAAGGGAACTTAATACAATAATATGGCTTAAGGCCATCTAATAATAACAGGAAGGCTTGGAAAACGAAAGTGAGTCCATCAACTCCAACGGCATCACTGAGTATAGAACCACAACCTAACACCTTACTCGTCGTCTGAAAAGTCTGCAACATGAAAAGTTGCAGCCCGAAAACGGGTCAGCACATGGAATATGCCGGCAATGTAACACATAGAGAACAATGAAGCAATAAGCCTATACTACATGCATCTTTGGCTGGTGGTAAGGCTCTACGGTTACATTTTTGCATAAAGCTGATTTTTCCCTACATCAAAGGAATAATTTTATTTAACTATCATGGTGGTTGTTAAACATTGAGAATGGTTGATGACATCCTCAATCCCAATTAAAAGTACTCATTAAAATCCCAATAACTTTATTATTAGAAGTAACATGTTGAGATTCACATGATATTCAAGTACTAGATACTCGAAACGTCCATAACCGGGGACACGGCTAATCATGATTAGTTTATACACTCTGCAGAGGTTTGCGCACTTTTCCCCACAAGACTCGATCGCCTCCGCTTGGTTTTCGCACTACATGGTGTTTGAGAAACGGATGACCGAGACATAGTCTTTCGTAAGCGCTTAGCACCTTACATGTGGGTAGACCGTACCAACCTACATCCCCTACATCAGCTAGCCTACCCGTAAGAGTTCGCACAACTTAGTCAACTACGCCAGAGCCCATAATTGGCTTGTGGCTGCACACGGAAGTTTCTAGTTTGAATAATCTTATGATCCCTTAGAGCACCGGTGGCGGTCCGAAGAAATACAGTAAATCGATAGAAACCAGTGCCTCAATCCACCCAGATGTGTGTTTAGGTTGCCACCTTAGATAAACCATTAATTATCAATCTCACATCTGTCATGGATATTCACTCACCCAATCCACGTCTACTAGCATAGCATGGCATAATCAAGCAAACGTAGAAGTAACTCCCAAGGTTTCATAAGTAAAACAGGTAATAGGTACTACCTCAATCTACTTCCCATCCCACAATTTGATTAGATCCTAATCATGCAAGTGTTTGAGGGTTGATCTAATGCATAAAACTGGGTAGTAGAAAAGGGTATGATCAAAGTGTTACTTGCCTTGCTGATGATCCGCGAGTCCTAGAGATTCGAAATAACAAGCGGCGCACTCCGGGTGATCTAAAGCATAAACAACAAGCATACAATAAGTACTCATCTAATGCACAGGAAATCTCGAATAAAAGATCTAACCAGATAGTTCAACTTAAGAACCCCGTGGCAAAAGAATCGAATCAAATAAAGTATCGAAAGTCGGAACTCGAGAGAGAACGACTCTGTTTATCAATCTGAAATTAGGTCAATATCTCACAGTAGCAAAACTCTGTGAAAATAGGTTAGTCGGAACGGCGTTTCACATTCTAAACTCCAGCGCTTGAATCACCTGATTCCGATAAACGAGCAAGAAATAAAACAGTTTTGAAAATCGGATCGAAATCGAATCTGAAAATAACGGATTAAATCCGATTTAAAAGAAAACGATGAACGGATTAAATAACGGACGTTAGATTATCAGAATCTAATCCAACGAACGCGTTCATTGAAACGAACGGGTCGGTGAACGTTAAGCTAAATAAGAAAACCGAAAAACCAATCTAGGTTTTTTTAAAAAACAACATCTTTTTTTTAAAAAACCGTGCGCTATATGGGGAAAACCGGATCGGCGGCGCTGGGCGGCTACCTCCGGTGGCTCTCACCCGGGGTTCCGCGGGTCTCCGTGGTCAAGTGGTCGGCGGGTCGGCGAGGCTCCGGCGGCGGCGGGTGCTCCGCGACGAGGGGCGACGGCGGCATTCGGTCGGGCTCGGGTGAGGGCGGCGGCAGGGGCGATGTGAGGAGAGAGGGGGCTTCGGGTTATAAAGGGGGGGGCTGTTCCTTGGGGAGGGGGCGACGGGTCCCGGGCGAGCCGGACTCGGGCGGGCGTCACAGGCCGGCGGCGGAGTCCGCCTTCGGACGCGCGAGGGAGGAGGGGAGGTGGGCTGGGGGGAAGGCCGGGCTGGGTCTGGCCGGGCCTGGGCCTCGGTCCAGCGAATATTTTTTTTAAAAAAATAAAATTAAACCAAAACGAATTAAAAAATACCAAATGAATACCAAATTAAATAAAACAAATTTTCCCGACTCCTAAAAATGAGTCGAACAAAATGAACTTTTAAAACTGCAACATGCATAAAAATTTTAAATGCTCATTTTGCCTAAGCAAAATAAATCTTCAAAACCCAAATTTGATTTATTTAAAATATCTTCGCTTTTCCTAAATATTGGGAAAGTCATATTATTCCCTCTCTTGAGATTTTTATAGGAAAACTTTATGAAGATAATTAAATAAATCCAATGATCCTATTTTCCAAAATTTGAGAAATCCCAAATATGAAAATTATGAAACTTCCAACTCTCTCCGAGGGTCCTTGAGTTGCGTGAAATTTTCTAGGATCGGAAAAATGCGAGAAAATATGATATGCATGATGACCTAATGTATAACATTCCAAATTGAAAATTTGGGATGTTACAAACCTACCCTTAAGATGAATCTCGCCTCGAGATTCGGGTTGGCTAGAAAATAGGTGAGGTGGTCCTTGAGCAAAACTTCCTCTCTTTCCTGTGGCTTCATCCTCGGTGTGGTGGCTCCAATCGAACTTTGCAAAACTTGATAACCTTGCTGCGGGTAACTCTGCTGGCATAATCGAGAATCTTAATCGGTCTTTCCTCATATGTCAAATCATCCTTCAACCGAATTGCTTCCAATGATACTGATCTCTTAACGGTACCTCTGCTATCTCGGGTGACATTTCTTCAATCGAGAAACATGGAATACATCATGAACTCCTCGACAGTCCTTTCCGCAATTCCAACTTATAAGCAACTTCTCCCATGCGTTGCAAAATCTTATACGGTCCAACTAAACGGGTGCTAACTTTCCTTTAACTCCAAAACGCTTAACTCCTCGAAGCGGGATACTCGAGATATACTGTCTCCAACTTCATACTCAATCGCTGCGCTTTGAATCGGCATAGCTCTTTTGTCTCGACTGGGCTACCTTGAGCCTGCCTCGAATCAACTTAACTTTCGCTCGCACTCCTTAATCAAATCTGGTCCGAACAACCGACGATCTCCGCCATTCGTCCCATAACAATGGTGTCCTGCACCTTCTTCCATACAAAGCCTCGAAGGTGCCATCTTCAAGCTGGTTTGGTAATCGTTGTTGTAGGAAAATTCTGCATACGGCAAATTTTCATCCCAGCTAGATCCATAATCTAGGGCACAAGCTCTCAAAGATATCTTCCAAAATCTGATTGACTCTCTCTGGCATCCATCGGTCTGTGGGTGGAAAGTCGCATCAATTCCAATCTAGTTCCCAATGTTTCGTGCAACCGGGTTCCAAAATTTCGAGGTAAACTGGGTTCCTCTATCTCGATACGATGCTCCTCGGAACTCCGTGTAAGCACACAATTCTGGTCATGTATATCTTTGCCAACTTAGCAATCGCTATAGGTAGTCTTGACCGAATAAAATGAGCTACCTTGGTCAAACGGTCGACTATAACCCAAATCGAGTCATATCCTCGAACGAGTCTTTGGCAATCCCGTGATAAAATCCATGCCTAGTTTATCCCACTTCCATTCGGTATCGGCAATGGTTGTAACAATCTCGCCGCTTCGATGTTCTCGCTTTACTTTCTCGACATACATCGCAAATCGCTACATACTCCGCAATATCCTTCTTCATTCCGGTCCACCGTAAAGTATTCTTCAAATCCAAATACATCTTGGTATTTCCTGGGTGAATCGAATAGGGTGAATCATGGGCTTCTTGCAAAATCAACTTCCCGATCTCTCGGGTCATTGGGCACATAAACACGGTCTTGAACCATAGGGTATCGTGCTCGTCCTCACGAAATCCTTTAGCCTTTCCTTTGCTCATTTTCTCCTTTATAGAGGCAACTTCCTTATCTGCCTTTTGGGCTTCTCTGATTTTGTCCATTAGCGTTGACTGAATCTCCAATGCTGCTACATAGCATCTCGGTACTATTTCCAAACATAGCCCTCGAAGGTCCTCGGCTAACTCATTGGGTATTCCTCCCATCATTAGGGTATTGACGTGGATACCATTCTTCGTCAGCGACTGCACCGAATGGATCTAGCGCTCGTGCTCGCGTCATCCTCGGATCAAGAATGCCGACACCACACAAGATTTCAAGGATTTATAGCGAGTAGCAATCACACACTTATTACATCGTTGTCCACAAGGGAACTTAATACAATAATATGGCTTAAGGCCATCTAATAATAACAGCGGAAGGCTTGGAAAACGAGTGAGTCCATCAACTCCAACGGCATCACCGAGTATAGAACCACAACCTAACATCTTACTGTCGTTCTAAAAGTCTGCAACATGAAAAGTTGCAGTTCAAACGGGTCAAGACATGGAATATGCCGCAATGTAACACATAGAGAACAATGAAGCAATGAGCCTATACTACATGCATATTTGGCTGGTGGTAAGGCTCTACGGTTACATTTTTGCGAAAAGCTGATTTTTCCCTACATCAAAGGAATAATTTTATTTAACTATCATGGTGGTTGTTAAACATTGAGAATGGTTGACAAGATCCTCAATCCCAATTAAAAAGTACTCATTAAAATCCCAATAACTTTATTATTAGAAGTAACATGTTGAGATTCACATGATATTCAAGTACTAGATACTCAAAACGTCCATAACCGGGGACACGGCTAATCATGATTAGTTTATACACTCTGCAGAGGTTTGCGCACTTTTCCCCACAAGACTCGATCGCCTCCGCTTGGTTCTCGTGACTACATGGTGTTTGAGAAACGGATGACCGAGACATAGTCTTTCGTAAGCGCTTAGCACCTTACATGTGGGTAGACCGCACCAACCTACATCCCCTACATCAGCTAGCCTACCCGTAAGAGTTCGCACAACTTAGTCAACTACGCCAGAGCCCATAATTGGCTTGTGGCTGCACACGGAAGTTTCTAGTTTGAATAATCTTATGATCCCTTAGAGCCCGGGTGGCGGTCCGAAGAAATACAGTAAGTCCTCGATAGAAACCAGTGCCTCAATCCACCCAGATGTGTGTTTAGGTTGCCACCTTAGATAAACCATTAATTAACAATCTCACATCTGTCATGGATATTCACTCACCCAATCCACGCCTACTAGCATAGCATGGCATAATCAAGCAAACGTAGAAGTAACTCCCAAGGTTTCATAAGTAAAACAGTAATTGGTACTACCTCAATCTACTTCCCATCCCACAATTTAATTAGATCCTAAACATGCAAGTGTTTGAGGGTTGATCTAATGCATAAAACTGGGTAGTAGAAAAGGTATGATCAAAGTGTTACTTGCCTTGCTGATGATCCGCGAGTCCTAGAGATTCAAATAACAAGCGGCGCACCGGGTGATCTAACGCAGACAAACAACAAGCATACAATAAGTACTCATCTAATGCAGGGAAATCTCGAATAAAAGATCTAACCAGATAGTTCAACTTAAGAACCACCGTGGCAAAAGAATCGAATCAAATAAAGTATCGAAAGTCGGAACTCGAGAGAGAACGACTCGGTTTAGCAATCTGAAATTAGGTCAAAATCTCACAGTAGCAAAACTCTGTGAAAATAGGTTAGTCGGAACGGCGGTTTCGACATTTAAACTCCAGCGCTTGAATCACCGATTCCGATAAACGAGCAAGAAATAAAACAGTTTTGAAAATCGGATCGTAAATCGAATCGAAAATAACGGATTAAATCCGATTTAAAAGAAAAACGAACGGATTAAATAACGGACGTTCGTTATCGTAATCTAATCCAACGAACGCGTTCATTGAAACGAACGGGTCGGTGAACGTTCGCTAAATAAGAAAACCGAAAAATAAATAAAACCAATCTAGGTTTTTTTTTAAAAACCGAACATCTTTTTTTTTTTAAAAAAAAACCGTGCCGGTTATATGGGGAAAACCGGATCGGGCGGCGCGGGGCGGCTACCTCCGGTGGCTCGGCCATGGGTTCCGCTGGGTCTCCATGGTCGGGCGGGTCGGCGGGTTTGAGGGGCTCCGGCGGGCGTGCTCGGCGACGAGGGGCCTCTCGGATGGGCTCAAGGGCGGCGGGCGATGTGAGAGAGAGGGGGCGTCGGGTTATAAAGGCGGGGGGTTCCTTTGGGAAGGGGCGACGGGTCCCGGGCGGAGCCGACTCGGGCACAAGGCCTGCGGGCGGCGTGTGGGAGTCCGCGCCAAGTGACAAGGGAGGAGGAGGAGGGGGGTGGGCCCGCTGGCCTGGCTGGCTGGGCCGGCTGGGCCTTGGCCCAGGGGGGGGGGGCGCGAATATTTTTTTTAAAAAAATAAAATTAAACCAAAACGAATTAAAAAATACCAAATGAATTCCAAATTAAATAAAACAAATTTTTACCCCACACCAAAAAATGAGTCGAACAAAATGAACTTTTAAAACTGCAACATGCATAATTTTTTAAATGCTCATTTTGCCTAAGCAAAATAAATCTTCAAAACCCAAATTTGATTTATTTAAAATATCTTCGCTTTTTCCTAAATATTGGGAAAGTCATATTATTCCCTCTCTTGAGATTTTTATAGGAAAACTTTATGAAGATAATTAAATAAATCCAATGATCCTATTTTCCAAAATTTGAGAAATCCCAAATATGAAAATTATGAAACTTCCAACTCTCTCCGAGGGTCCTTGAGTTGCGTGAAATTTTCTAGGATCGGAAAAATGCGAGAAAATATGATATGCATGATGACCTAATGTATAACATTCCAAATTGAAAATTTGGGATGTTACATATAGCCATATGAGGAACCCTCTCTATTTGATATGATGAACCCTAGAACCTAGATGATTGCAATGTGATGAATCTAGTTGATGAACCCTAGGTTTAGTCTTTCTTATAGCCATATGAGGAACCCTCTCTAGTTGATATGATGAACCCTAGGACCTAGATGAACCCTAGAACCTAGATGAACCCTAGAACCTAGATGAACCCTAGAACCTAGATGAACCCCAGGTTTAGTCTTTCTTATAGCCATATGAGGAACCCTCTCTAGTTGATATGATGAACCCTAGAACCTAGATGAACCCTAGAACTTAGATGAACCCTAGGTTTAGTCTTTCTTATAGCCATATGTGATGATTTATTGTGTGAATATTGTAGATATTTGTTTTGCTATATATCTCCATTGATTTAGGTGGAATCTACCTATATCTGATGAATGCTTGCATTAGAACAAATATTGATGTTTAATTAACTTTAATCAATCAATGCTTATATAAGGAAAATTGCGCCACCACCACCACTTGATGAGGGTGATGACTATGAAGACCCACTTGAGGAAGCCATCTGTGCTCAAAGAGTGAGGCTTGGCGATCAGGAGGTGTGCAACCTATGGGACAACTTTCTGCCACGTGCTGACTTGGTCGGGGTGCCATTCGTGACCCGTCTGACAAGTACCATGATCGATCGACATGTCATGGTATGTTATTAGTGTAGAATCCAAGGAACTATTAATAGTTTAGATAATCCATACTTATTAATTGATATGTTTTTCTTATTCAAAAATTGCCAAAGAGCCTATCTGAGAGTTGTGGCATCGAGGCTGATGAAGAAGGCTATGCTGGAATACGCCTTACCGCAAGGGGCTCCGTCACTACTTGTCCGTACGGCGTGGACACGGACGACCGCACACACTTAAGCTCGGTTGGTGGAAGAGCTTCCTCGTTGACAAGAATCTTCATGTTGGACAGGCCATCCTAATTACTATCAGGAACACCCACCGTCAAGGCTTGAAGATGATGATCGTCATCGATATCATCTAGAACTATATATGCATGTGGCTGCTGATGATCGTCATGTTTGATTTGCTACCTATGGATGAAACCTTTTATGTGGTCGATGACCGTTGAACTTGTTAAACTTCTTATGTTGGCTTCATGAAACTATTTGGATGTGATCAAACTATGTTATGTGATCAAACTATGTTATTTGGTACTTGTTTCTTAGTCCGTAATGGCAGAACTATTTGGATGTGATCAAACTACGTTATGTGATCAAACTATTTGTATGTGATCAAACTTCTTATGTCTATGAAATTGTGCTTATTGTTTCTTATGTCTATGGCAAAAAAATTGAAGACAAAATCAAAGCAGTTAACTTCATGCCACTATGATAACCTACCGCCAGGGCTCTCGGCGGTAGGTTTGTGCTGACTACCGCCGTGGCCTATGGCGGTAGGTCCGTAAGCAGCCGTTAACGGTTTAACGGTCGTCAGCCACACCTACCGCCGTAATCAAGGGCGGTAGATCAGGCAACCCTACCATCAAGGCTGGCGGTAGCAAAAGGGCCAGATCTCGAAAAACTTTCAAACTGGGGTCAGATCTCGATTTTGTTTGACAAAAGGGTCAAAACATGAAATTTTGCCCTATTTGGCGCTGCTCGCCTGCTTTGGGCCCTCTGCTTCTGCCGCATTGCTTCGCTCATTGTTCGCAAATAGCGTTTGGGTAGGTTTAGTGTAGTAGGTTTAGGATTTCCTATATTTATTTTATTTACAAAAATGATTGTGGCTCCAAAAATGAACCAAATCATTTTATAAATAATACCAGAACATTTACAAAAGTATATATATATACTAATATAGAGAATAGTAAATATTTTTCCAGTCCAAAATTACTTATGAAAAGTACATATAATATTTTCGTAAACTTTACTTTGACACTTACAAAATGTCCCATTAAATATTTTCGAACTCCGGAGAAAAATGCAAATAACATATAAATCATTTTCCAGCTCTTTTGTATTGAAGGAGTCATATTACCTCCTCTCAATTTTTTTGTTGGATTTGTTTTAAATGTTGAAACCAAAATAAGAGAATATTAAATTACTCACCAACATCATTCTTTGAGGAAGTCATGTCATCCTCTCTCATATTTAATTGGAAACATTCTGGATATTCTCAAACCCAAAATAAGATCCAAATGAACAATTGGGAAAGTAATTTAATTCCCTCTCTTTTATTATTCATTATCCACTCAAATATTCCAAAATTTTCAAATCCTAGACAAATTTAACTAACTACAAGCAACACAAGCAAGATTTTAATTAAAAAATTTAAATTATTAACATTCCAAAATTCAAAATTTTGGGATGTTACACAGTCGGTCCCACCGAGTTGATGCAATCGGCGCCACCGAGATGATGTTTTCTCTAAGCCCTAGCACATCGCTCCCATCGAGTTGTTCCAGTCGGTCCCACCGAGATTCCTAACGTTCATATTTTTGAACAGATCAGTCCCACCGGATTTTTTGATTGGTGCCACTGACATGGGTCAAAAGTGTGCAACGGTTGGACTTCGTGTGAAGGCTATATATACCCCTCCACCCCCTTCTCCAATTGTGAGAGAGCTATCAGAACGTGCCTACACTTCCACTACCATTTTTTGAGAGAGAACCACCTACTCATGTGTTGATATCAAGAGATTCCATTCCAACCTTTTGAACCTTGATTTCTAGCCTTCCCCAAGTTGCTTTCCACTCAAATCCCTCTTCCGCCATAGCCAAATCTATGAGAGAGAGAGAGAGAGAGTTGCGTGTTTGGGAGACTATGATTTGAAGCACAAGAGCAATGAGTTCATCATCTACACACCATCTATTATCTTTTGGAGAGTGTTGTCTCCTAGATTGGTTAGGTGTCGCTTGGGAGCCTTCGTTGTGATGTGGAGTTGAACCAAGAAGTTTGTAAGGGCAAGGAGATCGCCTACTTCGTGAAGATCTACCCGAGTGAGGCAAGTCCTTCGTGGGCGATGGTCATGGTGGGATAGACAAGGCTACTTCTTCGTGGACCCTTCGTGGGTGGAGCCCTTCATGGACTCGCGCAACCGTCTTTGTGGGTTGAAGTCTCCATCAACGTGGACGTCCGATAGCACCACCTATTGGAACCACGCAAAAAATCTCCGTGTCTCCATTGTGTTTGCCTTCTCCAAACGCTTCCCTTTACCTTCATATGCAATGTTTTACTTTCCGCTGTTATACTCTTTGAATTGCATGTGTAGGTTGATTGTTTGACTTGTGCTAATTGCTAAAATCTACCAACAACTAAAATTGGGAAAATTATAGATTTTTATTTGGTCAAGTAGTCTAATCACCCCCACCTCTAGACATACTTTCGATCCTAAAAAGGGTTCACACTCCCCCCAAGAGTGGCGGCGGCGACGCAGTCCCCATATCGCCCCCCCAGCTAAAAGCAAAGAGATAGGCAGCAGCCAGAGTACAAGTGCCATGACGAACAAAACTTTTGGAGATAAAAGACGAAAACATTAGAGCAACTCCCCGTGCCGACCCAAATAGAGGACACTTTTGTCCACTTTTTGTCCGTTTGGGTTAGCCGCCCGCTCGTCGTCCGCCTGTTTTTGTTTTGGGTCAACAGTGCGCCCAACGCCCACGACCCATTTCATGTCCGCACACAAATTTGAAAAGGCCCGCGGCCGTAGATCATGCCATGTCATTGTCCAAAGTTCATGTCGGCACCATGCCAAAGAGCCGCATACAAAGGCTACCCAAAAACCACCACACAGTTCATGCCGGCAAGATTCTGCCGCCAAAGACACATGCTAGCACACAAAAAGGGGTGGGAAATTCAAGCACGCCATCTTGGCCGTGGTCATGCCACGACACTTGCCCCGCATACAAAAAAGGGATGGTGGTCTCTGCCGTAGATCACTCGTCATCGAACTTGAGCATGTCGGCCTGCATCTTCTCGAACCACGGCCTCTTCCTTGGCGACATAGTGTTCAGGTCCACCTTCATGATCTCCATCCCTGTCATCATGCTAGCGAGAGCCACTTTTTTCACCTTGGTCTTGGCATTGGTGGCATCCATCTCTACCATCTTGGTTGCTTCTCCGCCTCCATCTCAAGCATCCTTGCTTGCTTCTCCGCCTCCGTCTCAAGCCCCCTCCTTTGGATATCCACTAAGGCGTTCATTTGCTCGTCCTTGTCTTGCTGACACTTCTCCTCCCTTGAGTCCATGCCCTCCACGGTTGCGAGTAAGACGATCGACGTTGCATCTCGCCTGTCCTCCTTCTTGGAGTTGGTCTTCCCCCGCGGCCGTGGCTCCTCGCCCTCCCCAACCTCCTCCACGGCTTTCTTCCCACCATGCGCCATGAAGGCAGCATATTGCACCTTGAACTTCTCCTCCCCATTGATGACCCTCCAACAATGGGAGAGGTTGAAGGACTTGACTTCATGTTGGACCTTGAATGCCTCCAAATCTTGGAATGCCTGCAAATGAATAGCATGCAAGCATATGGGCAAATGGATATGCAAATGGACATGCAAGCATGAAGTGAATGGAAAGTAAGAGGGCCGCATGCATACCATGTATTCCATGCCAATGCCGCTCACACGGCATGCCTTGATGCTCTAAAGGGTGGCACAAAACTTGTTGCACTCTTGTTGTATCACCTTCCATCGCTTCAAAATGGACACCCAGCAGCGCTGCTATGCATTTGGTATGGCGCAAACTTCTTATGCTCATGGAACTCAAGATGGACAAAAATTCAAAAGGTCGATGCCTTTTGTTCAGCGCCGACCTTGGGGTCTTGCCCAATGTCCCTCCAACACTCACAAAGGATCTTGTCCTCAGATGCCGTGTATGCCTTCGTGTGCTTGCTCTTGCGCTTCGGCTTCGCCCCGGCAGCTTGGTTAGCGAGCTCGTCCTCAAACAAAGGCTCCTCGTCAATGGCCAACTCATCCCATTCCTCGAGGTCGTAGTCCTCCGGGAACTCGTGGTCGAGCGGGAAGCCGTCCAGGTCCAGGGTAACCTGATCTTGCATGAAGGCTCGTGCATGCCCGCTTGATCATGGGTCACCGGCGTGAATGGCGCTCGTCTGTCTTGGCTTTGGGTCTCATCGGGATCGTATCCAGTCACGGTGGCACCGCCAACGGTCGCCACACCACACGAGTGCAAGTTGCCGTTTTTTGCTTGTTTTTTACTTCACGGAAAATCAATACCAAACGGAGTCGAAACGCAGCTGGAGATTTTTTTTACCAGAAGGAACAACTTGGGCCAAAGAAGTACCATAGGGGTGCCCCGAGGGGGGCACAACCCACCTGGGCGCGCCCTGGGGGGTTGTGCCCACCTCGGCGGCCTCCCACACCGCCTCTTTGCTCTATAAATACCCTGAAAATCCAAAAACCCTACGAGAGTCGACAAAACACAATTGCAGCCGCCGCAAGTTCCAGAACCACCAGATCCAATCTAGACACCATCACAGAGGTGTTCATCATCCTCATTGGTGCCTCTCCGATGATGTGTGAGGTAGACCTATGGGTCCGTAGGCAGTAGCTAGATGGCTTCCTCTCTCTCTTTTTTTATTCTCAATACAATGGTCTCTTGGAGATCTATTTGATGTAACTCTTTTTGTGGTATGTTTGTTGGGATCGGATGAACTTTGAGTTTATGATCAGATCTATTTTATCCATGAAAATTATTTGAGTTTTGATCTCTTATATGCATGGTTACTTATAGCCTCGTATTTCTTCTTTGAATCTTTGGTTTAGTTAGGCCAACTAGATCAATTTTTCTTGCCACGGGAGAGGTGCTTTGTGATGGGTTCGGTCGTGCGGTTGATACGGGGCTAACCCGGTGTAGGCCGATCTTTCACGATTGGAGTGGGATCCCTCGAAGAACACGATGAACACGGGGAAGAACGGGGAGAAATCACAAGGGGAAACACTCAAGAACAAGTCCAAATCACACATCCACTAGACAATCAAACACACAAGATCACAAGGTACATGAACAACAAAGGGAAAGATACAAGGTAAGGTTCATCTCCAAGAGGAGGTCTTGATGATATCCTAGATGGATCTTCCCACAAGCGGGTCTTGATGATATCCCGCAGGATCTTCTCACATGGAGGTCTTGAACTCCATGGGAGTGGTAGTCTCTCTCTCTCTCTCAAGAGTAGAGGTAGGAGCAAAGCTCACCTAAGAATGAGCTATCATATTTGCTAACCCTATTAGAGGAAGGGGATGGAGTATATATAGGCTAGTCCACGAAGGGGTAAGTGAGGAGGGGATACATGGGCCTTTGGCCCGACTCACACAGCAGGCGCCGGATGTCCGGCTGGGGCCGGATGTCCGGGCGTTCATGGAGGCCGGATGTCCGGGGCATGGGCCGGATGTCGGGCTGGTGAGGTCGGCCTCGTTGCTCTCTGGATAGTGGCGTCGGATTTCCGGGCCTGTGGTCGGATATCCGGGCTGTCGGGGGGCGCCGGATGTCCGGGCTTGTGGGTCGGATGTCCGGGGCCTGTAGGTACTTGGCGGCTGGGCGACTGCTGTGGGTGAAGCTCCAGGGGCCGGATGTCCGGGTCCTGGGGGTTGTCTCCATCTTCTTTCATCGCCGCCTGTGCTTCCCTTGCGGATGGTGTAGTTGTTCCTTGGCGCTTGCACTCCTCCTCAACATCCGTGAAGCTTCGACAATACCTATGCATGCACACGGGAGAAGTGTAAAGTAGTATACCATCCTCGAAGGGGTCAAGTGAGCACGTATAAAGGAGAAGATTCACCTTTGAGTATGTGAAGTAGAGGTCGCACGTGTCACTTGCCAAACGGACTCTTGACATGGTGATGACCGTAGGATGCTCCGCATCAGGCAATCTCATTAGAAGGACTAAAATCATTGTTGCACTCAATACATGGAAAAGTATCTAGCATGAGAGAGACAACACATGGAGATATATGACAAGAAGCAATAACAATCATGTGCAAAACATGTAGATGGTTGTCATCAACCGCATGAAATGAGCAAGTATGAATCATCGGTGATGCAACAAGGCAAGCAATCATCGTAATCAAGTCGTGTAAGCTAGTAGTGCAAAGATGCAACATACTAGAGGAAATCATGGCAATCATGCCATGTGGGCAAATAATAGGCATAGGCAATGCACATGACATATCGCAAGCACGAACACAAAGCAAGATCATAGTATCATCATAGGCATGGGGCACAAAGCAAACATGGCAATAACAAGTGATATCTCCACCAAGCTTGCAAATACACATACAAGTACTAGAATCAATCATCATGTGTAATGCAAAGCATGGGTCACAAATGCATGTCAAAGGCATAGGAATGAGCATATCATGCAAAGTGAACATGGCAAGATGGGCATATAATATGTAATGGACAACAACCCATAGCCAAGTGAGGGCCATGCAGAAGAAATGCGCGAAGTCTTTGCGCGAAGAGAGCGGTGGGGAAGACAATCCATGGGATCCCAAATCATCATTGCTCTCTAGAGCTCGTTTCGTCAACTCATGGGATTGTGGGCTTGACAAGTAAGCATGGGTACCTACACAACAAATACACAAGCGAAAGAAATTGTGTGTGTGTGGTAAATGTACATATCATCCATCATGATGTGTATGTGCATGTGTGAGTTAGCACAAGATACGCATCGCTCAAAGAAATTTGATGCATGGTATAAGAACATGTCATCCATCATGAAAGAATAGTTATTGTGTATGACATGATGGGGACATAAATTGAGAGTGCAAGTATATGGCACATCAATAGCATGTTTATTCATGGGTAGCATATTGTGCACACAAGTATTGGGATTATCCAATGGATGGGATTGATCAAATTCTCTTAACATGAATGAGGAAACTATGGGGTCTACTCATGAGCAATATTGGAAACATCACATCGAGAAAATGGACAATATCCAAAACAATGCATATCCGAAGCTAGGTGGTCATGGCATGGCATATGAGATAAATGATGCAAAGGGAGCATATCAATATCATCACAAGAAAAACAAATGCCACTAACCATGGGCTTGTCATCTATGCCATATGTGCAAATTGGGTTTATTTTAATGGCATATGCATAGTCACTACGATGAGATTGCAAATATGACATATAGGTGATCTCATTCATAGCATAGGACAAGTCAAGTGGGTTGTCAAACATGATGTGACCTAAAGAATTGTCACAAGAAATCCTATGTAACATGGCATCACAACTAATAGACTCCAGATGAGAATCATCATATTCATCATAAATGGGCAAGAAATCATCACATGAGGAAGTCGCACTAGCATGAAGCATGGAGATAGGTTGATCAACATCATGCAAGCAATCAATGTCAAGAATGTCCACTAGTGGGACTAGAGCATCACCTTCACCTATGTTACCTTGTTCATTCCACTCAAGGGTGTAGGTGAGGTGGCAAAGACCAAATGGTGGTCATCTACATCTTGATGGAACCATGTGGGGGGTGCATCATATTCCACCATGGCCATAGTCTTGTCCAAAGAGAGGACGAAGTCATTGAGGATTGGCACGTCATCATATATGGGACCTAGCACCAAATGAGAAGACACAATAGATGTTGGGGAACGTAGTAATTTCAAAAAAATTCCTACAAACACGCAAGATCATGGTGATGCATAGCAACGAGAGGGGAGAGTGTTGTCCACGCACTCGTGAGATCGAAAAGCGGAAGCGTTAGCACAACGCGGTTGATGTAGTCGTACGTCTTCACGATCCGACCGATCCAAGTATCGAACGTACGACACCCCCGAGTTCAGCACACGTTTAGCTCGATGACGTCCCGCGAACTCCGATCTAGCAGAGCTTCACATGAGAGTTCCGTCAGCACGACGGTGTGATGACGGTGATGATGTTGCTACCGGGCTTCGCCTAAGCACCGCTACGATTTGACCGAGGTGGAATATGGTGGAGGGGGGCACCGCACACGGCTGGGAGAGATCAACCGATCAACTTGTGTGTCTAGAGGTGCCCCTTGCCCCCGTATATAAAGGAGCAAGGGGGAGAGGTGGCCGGCCAAGGAGGGTGCGCCAAGGGGGGAGTCCTACTCCCACCGGGAGTAGGACTCCTCCTTTCCTTGTTGGAGTAGGAGAAGGGAAGGAAGGGAGAGAGGAGGAGAAGGAAAAAGGGGGCGCCGCCTCCTTGTCCAATTCAGACTAGCGGGGGTGGGGGCACGCGGCGGCCCTGACCGCCCCTCCTCTTCTCCCAATAAGGCCCATGCGGCCCAATTAACTCCCCGGGGTTCCGTAACCCCTGCATTCTCAGATATGTCCAAAACCTGCCGGAACCTTTCCGGTGTCCGAACATAGTCGTCCAATATATCGATCTTTACGTCTCGACCATTTCGAGACTCCTCGTCATGTCCGTGATCATATCCGGGACTCCTAACTACCTTCGGTACATCAAAACACAAAAACTCATAATGTCGATCGTCACCGAACTTTGTTGCACGGACCCTACGGGTTCGAGAACTATGTAGACATGACCGAGACACGTCTTCGGTCAATAACCAATAGCGGAACCTAGATGCTCATATTGGCTCCCACATATTCTACGAAGATCTTTGTCGGTCAAACCGCATAACAACATACGTTGTTCCCTTTGCCATCGATATGTTACTTGCCCAAGATTCGATCGTCGGTATCTCAATACCTAGTTCAATCTCGTTACAGGCAAGTCTCCTTACTCGTTATGTAATGCATCATCCCGCAACTAACTCATTAGTCACATTGCTTGCAAGGCTTATAGTGATGTGCATTACCGAGAGGGCCCAGAGATACCTCTCCGACAATTGGAGTGACAAATCCTAATCTCGAAATACGCCAACTCAACAACTACCTTCGGAGACACCTGTAGAGCACCTTTATAATCACCCAGTTACGTTGTGATTTTTGGTAGCACACTAAGTTTTCTTCCGTTAAAAGGGAGTTGCATAATCTCATAGTCATAGGAACTTGTATAAGTCATGAAGAAAGCAATAGCAACATACTAAACGATCAAGTGCTAAGCTAACGGAATGGGTCAAGTCAATCACATCATTCTCCTAATGATGTGATCCCGTTGATCAAATGACAACTCATGTCCGTGGCTAGGAAACTCAACCATCTTCGATTAACGAGCTAGTCAAGTAGAGGCATAATAGTGACACTATGTTTTTCTATGTATTCACACATGTATTATGTTTCCGGTTAATACAATTCTAGCATGAATGATAAACATTTATCATGATATGAGGAAATAAATAATAACTTTATTATTGCCTCTAGGGCATATTTCCTTCAATAGAAGTAGAGGTTAAGTCGTTAGAGTTCAAAATGTCCTCACATGACCTATTGACTATCACACTCTCTCTATGTGGTATCTCACTCACTCCCTCAAAATAGGTGCACTCAAGCTCACATATGGTGGAGTCACTCATCTCACTCAAGTGGTGGGGGTTGTGGCTCTCCTCACATGGGAATTGTGGCAACACACTATATATGGGGCTAGTGGTGAAGTCACCCTCACTCTCAATATGGTCGCACAAGTCACTCAAGTATCATACGTCGCCGTGGTCGAGGTGAAATACTCAACCGTCTCATCGCCGTCGCCACGGATGAAGGCCGAAGATGGCACATCATCACTCTCCTCCATGACCGAAGGGAAAATCCCATGCTCGATCATCTCGTCACCGTCGCCGTGGATGAAGGCCAAAGATGGCACATCATCACTCTCGCCTCCTAATATGGAAGCATCATCCTTGCTCGTCACCATGTTGCTCGCCTCCAAAGCTTGGTCCCTGATGGTCTCCGTAGTCGTAGTCGTCGCCGCACCGTCTTGAAAAAGAGTCGTGGTAGACTCGGCATCATCAATGCCACAAAGAGGGATGGCGATGAAGTCAAACTTGGGAGCATCGTCTTGGAGCTCATCGGGCTTGGACATCTTGGTGGTACTATCCTCATGCTCGCCTTCTTGGAGCTTGGTCTTCGAGAAGTGTGATTGGGGTGGAGAACCCTTGGCCTTCATGAGTTCTTGTTTCTCCATGAGAGCACCAATGTAGTTGTCGTCGAGGGACTTGTAGTTCTTGAGGAAGATTGTCTTGGAGATGTCGTTGTGCAATCCCATCGCGAAGTGGAACTTCATCGAAATGGGGTCGTCCATGCCGGCTCGTCGCAAGGCATTCTTCATCTCCTTGAAGTACTCGTCGATTGACTTGGATCCTTGTATGGTGTTCTCCAACTGGCGTAGAAGTTGTTCCGTGTAGGTTGGAGGCACGAACTCTCACCGCAAAGCTCTCTTCATCTTGGGCCAACTCATGTCGTGGCTCTTCAAAGGTGTGTGAAGCCACCATGTCGAGGCGTAGTCATGGAAGTTTCTTGTGGCACACTTCACTTGATCTTCGGGAGGAACTTGATGTAGCTTGAGGTAGTCGTCCATTAGGCGCTCCCACTCGAGATACTCCTCGGGTTCTTGATTCCCATAGAAAGGAATCTCGTGGTTGGTGTCGAGGTCGTAGTAGCTCGTGGAAGTCACGGACTTGAGTTTGGGGAGCTTTTCTTGAGCGTAGTCTTGGGGTGCTTGTTGGCGAAGATGTCGTATGTACATAGGCGAAGATGCCTTGAAGTCGCTTGGCGAAGATGCCAAGGGAGATGGTGAAGTCGTTGAGCGGTTGTTGGTGTTGATCTCTTGACCTTCACGTTCTTGTTGGTGATGGTTTCGATGCTAATGTGATCTTGCCGAAGATGGTAGCTTGGAAGCATGTGCTCTTGAGCGTCTTCTCGAAGATGAGGAAGATCACTTGTAGGACTTGATGAGGGATTTGATCTCCTCCATTTGAGCTTGCATCTTGGCGTCGGTGGAGTTTTTCATGGCATCGAACTCGTCGTTGTTGTTGTAGACCGAAGGTGAAATGCCTTGCCTATCCATCACAAGACTCGAGTAGAGGTGAGTAGGAAATGAGATAAACAATACCAAGTTACGTTTTCCCAAAGTTGAGGATGTATCTCGTTTCACTCAATATGAAATGAAAGAATAGTGGAATTGGTACCGGACTTGTTCACTCACACCTATGAAGTAAAGATTATGGAGTAGCTCGGTGAGGATAGTGGCACAAAAATTTGATGCAAAATGTTAGCAAGAATCAATAATGTTGAAAGAGATTCACAAATTCACAAGTGAAACAAGTAGATCGATAGCAATGAATGGCACACGGAAACACACACACACACACAGATAGATAAATGGGGTCGTGCAACTAAGGAGTGAGCAAAAAATGTGGAATCCACGGAAAACACTCGTGTTGCACAACTCAAGAGAGACGCTAGCATGATTGATCAATAGGCGGATACGACACTTGTGCACAACCTATAAGATGCAAAGATATATCAACTTCTATCCCAAGAATGCTATGTATGTATGGTTCCCAGTGTTTCTCTCAAGATGATCGGGTATGAAAATCTTATATGCAATGTGGTACGATGCTATGGCTATTGCTTACAAGCTCTTTGTTCACTCTTTTTCTTTTCTTAAAAGTTTTATTCTTTTTTTATGGCCACTTTTGCACAATGCACAAACCAAGATAGCAATTGTGTATATGCGGGAACAATCTTCTGACACAAGGGATGATATGATGATACCAATATGATATGGTATGTATGCAATGGAAGGGTGGATCACTAATGTGCACAAGTAACATTGCCGACAATACTCAAATGGCTAGTCTCGATAGGCAAGTAACGCAAAATGGACTAGGGATTATCAATGTAATGGCAAGGGGAAAATACAATGATGTCGTCGAGGTTACCCGTCCTTGTACGATGACGACCTCGTGGAGATGATGAGTGGCGGTGTTCTCGATGTCTAACCATACCTAATTAGCCGAAACACCTTAGGAAACGGAAAAACCACGAACTCAAAATCTCAAATGTCAAATGTCAAATGGTGGTAGCGGAAAGCGGTGGTGGTTGTGGAAGTATTGGTGAAAACCCGGTCAATATGGGTTAAGGTGGTGGAAGGGTATGATGAGCTATACACGGTGTCGGAGTTGAAAGCACAGTCCCTAAGTAACCGAAACACCTTAGGAGACACAACTCACAACACAAACAAAATTGGGTTAAGTTGGGGGTGGCGAAGTGTATGGTGGGCAAGCCTATGTGGAAGTGGTGGTGGTGGTTGATGAAGAAGCAACAGTCCCTAAGTAGCCAAAACACCTTAGGAGACTCGAATCACTACTCAAGCAACCACTAATGCTATGGGGATCAATATGGGTTAGGTTGCGGAAGTCGGTGGTGGTTATGCGGAAGATATGGTGGAAGCCCTAGGCAAAGATGCCAAAGTTCCAAAATTTTGATGGAGTCAAATGGTGAAGGTAGTATTTTTTTTTGGGATGGGGGATGTCAATAGCTGCAAAACGAGCTAAAAGAACGTCAAAAACGGACTCTGGATGAATTATTTATGGCCGGAACAAAATTTCAGCATAGTCAGTTTCTGGGTTCACCAGACATCCGAGAGGAGGTCCATCACATCTGGCCTATGTCCGGATGTCCAGGAGTACTTCCGGATGATCCGGGTTCGTCAGCTCCGGTTCTGTTGTTCGGGTGCGTGGGATATCCGCACGTCCGGGAGAGGGTCAAGTTGATCCGGGCAAGTCAAAGTGCTCGGGATTTCCTCTCGGGGACGAATTTTTGGGCGGAAATGGATGATTTTGGGGGGCAAAATTGAGGAGATTTCGTGGATGGAAAGTGGGGAAGCTTGGGGAGATTCTAGATCCACTCGAAACCAACCAAATCCACGGATCAAAATCAATAAAACATCATCAAACCAACATACACAAAAAAAATTGGGGCTATTTTTGGTGGGGATTTTCGAAATTTAGGACGAAATCAAGCAAAAGAAGGCTAGAAAAAGGTGGGGGGACTCCAAATTCGTGATAAACGTGGCTCATGATACCATATGATACGGGGCTAACCCGGTGTAGGTCGATCTTTCACGATTGGAGTGGGATACCTCGAAGAACACGAGGAACACAGGGAAGAAAGGAGAGAAATCACAAGGGAAAACACTCAAGAACAAGTCCAATCACACATCCACTAGACAACCAAACACACAAGATCCAGAAGGTACATGAACAACAAAGGGAAAGATACAAGGCAAAGTTCATCCCAATCCTTGGAGGAGTGGGGGTCTTGATGGTATCCCGTAGGACTTCTCACATGCTCACATGGAGGGCTTGAACTCCATGGGAGTGGTAGTCTCTCTCCCTCTCTCAAGAGTAGAGGTAGGTAGGAGCAAAGCTCACATAAAATTAGCTATCGCTACCTCTTGAGCACGCCGTTGGATTTCCTTGAAGAGGAAAGGGTGATGCAGCACAGTAGCGTAAGTATTTCCCTCAGTTTTTTAGAACCAAGGTATCAATCCAGTAGGAGGCTACGCGTGAGTCACTCGTACCTACACAAAGCAAATAACTCCACGCAACCAACGCGATAAGGGGTTGTCAATCCCTTCACGGTCACTTACGAGAGTGAGATCTGATAGAGATGATAGGATAATTTTTTTTGGTATTTTTGTGATAAAGATGCAAAGTAAAATAAAAGCAAAGGAAATAACTAAGTGTTGGAAGATTAATATGATGAAGATAGACCCGGGGGCCATAGGTTTCACTTGTGGCTTCTCTCAAGAGCATAATTATTTTACGATGGGTGAACGAATTACTGTTGAGCAATTGACATAATTGAGCATAGTTATGTGAATATCTAGGTATGATCATGTATATAGGCATCACTTCCAAGACAAGTAGACCGACTCCTGCCTGCATCTACTAATATTACTCCACTCATCAACCGCTATCCAGCATGCATCTAGAGTATTAAGTTCATGAAAACAGAGTAACGCCTTAAGCAAGATGACATGATGTAGAGGGATAAATTCATGCAATATGATAAAACCCCATCTTGTTATCCTCGATGGAAACAATACAATACGTGCCTTGCTGCCCCTCATCACTTTGGGAAAGGACACCGCAAGATTAAACGCAAAGCTAAGCACTTCTCCCATTGCAAGAAAGATCAATCTAGTAGGCCAAACCAAACTGATAATTCGAAGAGACTTGCAAAGATAACCAATCATACATAAAAGAATTCAAAGAAGATTCAAATATTGTTCATAGATAATCTTGATCATAAACCCACAATTCATCGGTCTCAACAAACACATCACAAAAAGAAGATTACATCGAATAGATATCCACGAGAGAGGGGGAGAACATTGTATTGAGATCCAAAAAGAGAGAAGAAGCCATCTAGCTACTAACTATGGACCCGAAGGTCTGAAGTAAACTACTACACTTTATCGGAGAGGCTATGGTGTTGATGTAGAAGACCTCCGTGATGGATGCCCTCTCCGGCGGAGCTCCGGAACAGGCCCCAAGATGGGATCTCGTGGGTACAGAAGGTTGCGGCAGTGGAATTAGGTTTTTGGCTCCGTATCTGATCATTTGGGGGTACGTAGGTATATATAGGAGGAAGGAGTTCGTCGGTGGAGCAACAGGGGGCCCACAAGGGTGGAGGGTGCGCCTGGGGGGGAGGGCGTGCCCCCCTACCTCGTGGCCTCCTGGAAGCTTCCTTAACGTAGGGTCCAAGTCTCCTGGATCATGTTCGGTGAGAAAATCACGTTCCCGAAGGTTTCATTCCGTTTGGACTCCGTTTGATATAGGCAAAAAAACAGCAATTCTGGGCTGGGCCTCCGGTTAATAGGTTAGTCCCAAAAATAATATAAAAGTGGATAATAAAGCCCATTAATGTCCAAAACAGTAGATAATATAGCATGGAGCAATCAAAAATTATAGATACGTTGGAGACGTATCAGGCATCCCCAAGCTTAATTCCTGCTCGTCCTCGAGTAGGTAAATGATAAAAAAGATAATTTTTGATGCAGAGTGCTACTTGGCATAATTTCAATGTAATTCTTCTTAATTGTGGTATGAATATTCAGATCCGAAAGATTCAAGACAAAAGTTTAATATTGACATAAAGATAATAATACTTCAAGCATACTAACAAAGCAATCATGTCTTCTCAAAATAAAATGGCCAAAGAAAGTTATCCCTACAAAATCATATAGTCTGGCTATGCTCTATCTTCACCACACAAAGTATTTAAATCATGAACAACCACGATGACAAGACAAGCAATTGTTTCATGCTTTTGACATTTTCAAACTTATACAATCTTAACGAAATACATGAGCGTGAGCCATGGATATAGCACTATATGTGGAATAGAATGGTGGTTGTGGAGAAGACAAAAAGGGAGAAGATAGTCTCACATCAACTAGGCGTATCAACGGGCTATGGAGATGCCCATCAATAGATATCAATGTGAGTGAGTAGGGATTGCCATGCAATGGATGCACCAGAGCTATAAGTATAGGAAAGTGATGTCTACTACACAACCTTCTTCTTGTAGACGTTGTTGGGCCTGCAAGTGCACAGGTTTGTAGGACAGTAGCAAATTTCCCTCAAGTGGATGACCTAAGGTTTATCAATCCGCGAGAGGCGTAGGATGAAGATGGTCTCTCTCAAACAACCCTGCAACCAAATAACAAAAAGTCTCTTGTGTCCCCAAGACACCCAATACAATGGTAAATTGTATAGGTGCACTAGTTCATGAAGAGATGTTGATACAAGTGCAATATGGATAGTAGATATAGGTATTTGTAATCTGAAAATATAAAAACAGCAAGGCAACTAATGATAAACATGAGCGTAAACGGTATTGCAATGATAGGAAGCAAGGCCTAGGGTTCATACTTTCACTAGTGCAAGTTCTCTCAACAATAATAACATAGATAGATCATATAACAAACCCTCAACATGCAACAAAGAGTCACTCCGAAGACACTAATAGCGGAGAACAAACGTAGAGGTTATGGTCGGGTACGAAACCACCACAAAGTATTCTTTCAGATCGATCTATAAAAGAGTTAGTACTAGAATAACACCTTAAGACACAAATCAACCAAAACCCTAATGTCACCTAGATATTCCATTGTCACCTCAAGTATCCGTGGGCATGATTATACGATATGCATCACACAATCTCAGATTCATCCAACCAACATAAAAGTACTTCAAAGAGTGCCCCAAAGTTTCTACCGGAGAGTCAAGAACGTGTGCCAACCCCTATGCATAGGTTCCCAATGTCACGAAACCCGCAAGTTGATCACGAAGACATACATCAAGTGTTCTCATAAAAGACTCAATCCGATAAGATAACTTCAAAGGGGAAACTCAATTCAACACAAGAGAGTAGAGGGGGAGAAACATCATAAGATCCAACTACAATAGCAAAGCTCGGGATACATCAAGATCGTGCCATAGAAGAACACGAGAGAGAACACAAGAGAGAGAGATCAAACACATAGCTACTGGTACATACCCTCAGCCCCGAGGGTGAACTACTCCCTCCTCGTCATGGATAGCGCCGGGATGATGAAGATGGCCACCGGTGATGGATCCCCCCCTCCGTGAGGTGGGAAAGGGGTCCCGATTGGTTTTTGGTGGTTCTGGAGGCTTGCGGCGGCGGAACTCCCGATCTATCTTCTGTTCTGGAAGTTTTAGGGTACATAGGTATATATGGGTGAAAGGAGAACGTCGGTGGAGCCACGGGGCCCCCACGAGGCAGGGGGCGCGCCCAGGGGGGTGGGCGCGCCCCCCACCCTCGTGAGCACCTCCCGTATCTTCTGACGTGGAGTCCAAGTCCATCAGGTGGGTTTCCTTCCAAAAATAACTTCTCCGATTGATTTCGTTCTGTTTTGACTCCGTCGATATTCCTTTTCCTCGAAACCTTTGAAATAGGCATAAAACAAAGAATCTGGGCTGGGCCTCCGGTTAATAGGTTAGTCCCAAAAATAATATAAAAGTGGATAATAAAGCCCAATATTGCCTAAATCAGCAGATAAAGTAGCATGGAGCAATCAAAAATTATAGATACGTTGGAGACGTACCAAGCATCCCCAAGCTTAATTCCTGCTCGTCCTCGAGTAGGTAAATGATAAAAAAGAATTTTTGATGCGGAGTGATACTTTGGCATAATTTCAATGTAATTCTTCTTACTTGTGATATGAATATTCAGATCTGAAAGATTCAAGACAAAAGTTCATATTGACATAAAAATAATAATACTTCAAGCATACTAATCAAAGCAATTATGTCTTCTCAAAATAGCATGGCAAAATAAATTTCATCCCTACAAAATCATATAGTTAGGCTATGCTTCATTTTCGTCACACAAAGATGTTCCCAACTTCTATACCCCCGATGACAAGCCAAGCAATTGTTTATACTTAAATAATCTCAAAAAATTTCAACCTTCACACAATACATGAGCGTGAGCCATGGATATAGCACTATGGGTGGAATAGAATATGATGATGGGGATTGTGTGGAGAAGACAAAAAAGGAGAAAGTCTCACATTGACGAGGATAATCAACGGCTATGGAGATGCCCATCAATTGATGTCAACATGAGGAGTAGGGATTGCCATGCAACGGATGCACTAGAGCTATGAATGCTCAACAAAAGAAAACTAGTGGGTGTGCATCCAACTTGCTTGCTCATGAAGACCTAGGGCATTTTGAGGAAGCCCATCGTAGGAATATACAAGCCAAGTTCTATAATGAAAAATTCCCGCTAGTATAAAAAGACAACTTATGAGACTCACTATATGAAAAACATGGTGCTACTTTGAAGCACAATATATGAGACTCACTACATGAAGAACATGGTCCTACTTTGAAGCACAAGTGTGGAAAAAGAGATAGTAGCATTGCCCTTTTATTTTTTTTTTATTTTTTGGGCCTTTCTTTTTTGGCCTTTCTTTTTTGGGCCTTTTTTGGGCCTTTCTCTTTTTTGGGCAATGCTCTAATAATGATGATCATCACACTTCTATTGGTTACAACATAAGGATTACAACTCGAAACTAGAACAAGATATGACTCTATATGAATGCCTCCGTGATGTAGGAATGGTGCAATGAATCAAGAGTGACATGTATGAAAAATAATGCATGGTGGCTTTGCCACAAATACGATGTCAACTACATGATCATGCAATGGCAATATGACAAAAGTAAAGTATGTCATTATGATGATGATGGAAGTTGCATGGCAATATATCTCGGAATGGCTATGGAAATGCCATAATAGGTAGGTATGGTGGCTGTTTTGAGGAAGATATAAGGAGATTTATGTGTGATAGAGCATATCATATCACGGGGTTTGGATGCACCGGTGAAGTTTGCACCAACTCTCAAGGTGAGAAAGGGCAACGCACGGTACCGAAGAGGCTAGCAATGGCGGAAAGGTAAAAGTGCGTATAATCCATGGACTCAACATTATTCAAAAGAACTCATATACTTATTGCAAAAATTTAGAAGTCATCAAAAATCAAGTACTACGCGCATGCTCCTAGGGGGATAGATTGGTAGGAAAGACCATCGCTCGTCCCCGACCGCCACTCATAAGGATGCACAAGCCAGGTACACTTCATGTTTCAAATTTGTTACACAACTTTAACCATACGTGCATGCTACAGGACTTGCTAACTTCAACACAAGCATTCTTTAAATTCATAACTACTCAACTAGCATGAATTTGATATTATCACCTCCATATCTCAAAACAATTATCAAGCATCAAACTTTTCTTAGTATTCAACACACTCATAAGAATCCTTACAAATCTTGTATGCTTAGCATATTAGAATTAAGCACATTACCATTCTATTTAAGACTCTCAAAATAATATAAGTGAAGCATGAGAGTTCATCTATTTCTTCAAAATAAAACCACCATTGTGCTCTAAAAGATATAAGTGAAGCACTAGAGCAAAAACAAACTACTCCGAAAGATATAAGTGAAGATCAATGAGTAGTCGAATAATTATGTAACTATGTGAAGACTCTCCCATTTAATAATTTCAGATCTTGATACTTTATCCAAACAGCAAGCAAAGCTAAAGAAAATAGAATGACGCTCCAAGCAAAACACATATCATGTGGTGAATAAAAATATAGCTCCAAGTAAAGTTACCGATGAACGAAGACAGAAGAGGGGATGCCTTCCGGGGCATACCCAAGCTTAGTCTCTTGGTTGTCCTTGAATATTACCTTGGGGTGCCTTGGGCATCCCCAAGCTTAGGCTCTTGCCACTCCTTATTCCGTAGTCCATCGAATCTTTACCCAAAACTTGAAAACTTCACAACACAAAACTTAACAGAAAACTCGTGAGCTCCGTTAGCGAAAGAACACAAAAGACCACTTCAAGGTACTGTAATGAACTCATTATTTATTTGTATTGGTGTTAAACCTACTGTATTACAACTTCTCTATGGATTATGAACTATTTTACTAGCCATAGATTCATCAAAATAAGCAAACAACACAATGAAAACAGAATCTGTCAAAAACAGAACAGTCTGTAGTAATCTGTAACTAACGCAAACTTATGGAACTCCAAAAATTCTAAAATAAATTGGTGGACCTGAGGAATTTGTATAGTAATCATCTTCAAAAAGAATCAACTAAATAGCACTCTCCAGTAAAAGGTTAAAGCTAATCTTGTGAGCGCTTAAGTTTCTGTTTTTTACAGCATGATCATAAAGACTTCACCCAAGTCTTCCCAAAGGTTCTACTTGACACAAACACTAATTAAAACATAAAACCACATCTAAACAGAGTATAGATGGATTATTTATTACTAAACAGAAGCAAAAAACAAGAAACTAAAATAAAATTGGGTTGCCTCCCAAGAAGCGCTAACGTTTAAAGCCCCTAGCTAGGCATGATGATTTCAATGATGCTCACAAAAAGATAAGAATTGAAACATAAAGAAAGCATCATGAAGAATATAACTAGCACATTTAAGTCTAACCCACTTCCTATGCATAGGGATTTTGCGAGCAAACAACTTATGGGAACAATAATCAACTAGCATAGGAAGGCAAAACAAGCATAACTTCAAAACTTTAAGCACATAGAGAGGAAACTTGATATTATTACAATTCCTACAAGCATATGTTCCTCCCTCATAATAATTTTCAGTAGCATCATGAATCAATTAAGCAATATAACCAGCACCTAAAGCATTCTTTTCATGATCTACAAGCATAGAAAATTTACTACTCTCCACATAAGCAAAATTCTTCTCATGAATAATAGTGGGAGCAAACTCAACAAAATAACTATCATGTGACTGAAAATTAAGATCAATATGACAAGTTTCATGGTAATAATTATTCTTTAAAGCATACGTGTCATCACAATAATCATCATAGATAGGAGGCATGCTTTCATCATAGTAAATTTGCTCCTCAAAGCTTGGGGGACAAAAAGTATCATCTTCATCAAACATAGCTTCCCCAAGCTTGTGGCTTTGCATATCATTAGCATCATGGATATTCAAGGAGTTCATACTAACAACATTGCAATCATGCTCATCATACAAAGATCTAGTGCCAAACAATTTAATGCATACTTCTTCTAACACTTTGGCACAATTTTCCTTTCCATCATACTCACGAAAGATATTAAAAAGATGAAGCGTATGAGACAAACTCAATTCCATTTTTTTGTAGTTTTCTTTTATAAACTAGACTAGTGCTAAAACAAGACACAAAAAGATTCGATTGCAAGATCTAAAGATATACCTTCACTTACCTAGCCTCCACAGCAACGGTGCCAGAAAAGAGCTTGATGTCTACTACACAACCTTCTTCTTGTAGACGTTGTTGGGCCTGCAAGTGCACAGGTTTGTAGGACAGTAGCAAATTTCCCTCAAGTGGATGACCTAAGGTTTATCAATCCACGAGAGGCGTAGGATGAAGATGGTCTCTCTCAAACAACACTGCAACCAAATAACAAAAAGTCTCTTGTGTCCCCAAGACACCCAATACAATGGTAAATTGTATAGGTGCACTAGTTCGGCGAAGAGATGGTGATACAAGTGCAATATGGATAGTAGATATAGGTATTTGTAATCTGAAAATATAAAAACAGCAAGGTAACTAATGATAAACGTGAGCGTAAACGGTATTGCAATGATAGGACGCAAGGCCTAGGGTTCATACTTTCACTAGTGCAAGTTCTCTCAACAATAATAACATAGATAGATCATATAACAAACCCTCAACATGCAACTAAGAGTCACTCCGAAGACACTAATAACGGAGAACAAACATAGAGATTATGGTCGGGTACGAAACCACCACAAAGTTATTCTTCCGGATCGATCTATAAAAGAGTTCGTACTAGAATAACACCTTAAGACACAAATCAACCAAAACCCTAATGTCACCTAGATACTCCATTGTCACCTCAAGTATCCGTGGGCATGATTATACGATATGCATCACACAATCTCAGATTCATCCAACCAACATAAAAGTACTTCAAAGAGTGCCCCAAAGTTTCTACCGGAGAGTCAAGAACGTGTGCCAACCCCTATGCATAGGTTCCCAATGTCACGAAACCCGCAAGTTGATCATGAAGACATACATCAAGTGTTCTCATAAAAGACTCAATCCGATAAGATAACTTCAAAGGGGAAACTCAATTCATCACAAGAGAGTAGAGGGGGAGAAGATACATCAAGATCATGCCATAGAAGAACACGAGAGAGAACACGAGAGAGAGAGAGAGAGAGAGAGATCAAACACATAGCTACTGGTACATACCCTCAGCCCCGAGGGTGAACTACTCCCTCCTCGTCATGGATAGCGTCCAGATGATGAAGATGGCCACCGGTGATGGATCCCTCCCAGTGGTACCTAAAGGGGTCCCGATTGGTTTTTGGTGGTTCTGGAGGCTTGCGGCGGCGGAACTCCCGATCTATCTTCTGTTCTGGAAGTTTTAGGGTACGTAGGTATATATGGGTGAAAGGAGAACGTCGGTGGAGCCACAGGGGCCCCACGAGGCAGGAGGCGCGCCCAGGGGGGGTGGGCACGCCCCCCACCCTCGTGAGCACCTCCCGTATCTTCTGACGTGGAGTCCAAGTCCATCAGGTGGGTTTCCTTCCAAAATAACTTCTCCAGTTGATTTCGTTCCGTTTTGACTCCGTCTGATATTCCTTTTCCTCGAAACACTGAAATAGGCATAAAACAGTAAATCTGGGCTGGTCCTCCGTTAATAGGTTAGTCCCAAAAATAATATAAAAGTGGATAATAAAGCCCAATATTGCCTAAATCAGTAGATAAAGTAGCATGGAGCAATCAAAAATTATAGATACGTTGGAGACGTATCAGAAAGCTCAACAAAAGAAAATAAGTGGGTGTGCATCCAACTCGTTTGCTCACGAAGACCTAAGGCATTTTGAGGAAGCCCATCATTGGAATATACAAGCCAAGTTCTATAATGAAAAATTCCCACTAGTATATGAAAGTGACAAAATGAGAGACTCTCTATCATGAAGATCATGGTGCTACTTTGAAGCACAAGTGTGGTAAAAGGATAGTAACATTGTCCCTTCTCTCTTTTGCTCTCATTTTTTATTTGGGCCTTTTCTCTTTCTTTATGGCCTCTTTTTGTTTCGTCCGGAGTCTCATCCCGACTTGTGGGGGAATCATAGTCTCCATCATCCTTTTCCTCACTTGTGACAATGCTCTAAAAATGAAGATCGTCACACTTTTATTTTCTTACAACTCAACAATTGCAACTTGATACTTAGAACAAAATATGACTATATGAATGCCTCCGGCGATGTACCGGGATATGCAATGAATCAAGAGTGACATGTATGAAAGAATTATGAATGGTGGCTTTGCCACAAATACTATGTCAACTACATGATCATGCTAAGCAATATGACAATGATGGAGCATGTCATAATAAACGGAACGGTGGAAAATTGCATGGCAATATATCTCGGAATGGCTATGGAAATGCCATGATAGGTAGGTATGGTGGCTGTTTTGAGGAAGGTGTATGGTGGGTGTATGATACGCTTAAAAGTGCGCGGTATTAGAGAGGCTAGCAATGGTGGAAGGAAGAAAAGTGCGTATAATCCATGGACTCAACATTAGTCATAAAGAACTCATATACTTATTTCAAAAATCTACAAGTTACCAAAGCAAAGTATTACGCGCATGCTCCTAGGGGGATAGATTGGTAGGAAAAAACCATCGCTCGTCCCCGACCGCCACTCATAAGGAAGACAATCAACAAATAAATCATGCTCCGACTTCATCACATAACGGTTTACCATACGTGCATGCTACGGGAATCACAAACTTTAACACAAGTATTTCTCAAATCACAACTACTCAACTAGCATGACTCTAATATCACCATCTTCATATCTCAAAACAATTATCAAGCATCAAACTTCTCATAGTATTCAACACACTCATAAGAATTCTTACAAATCTTTTATGATTAGCATATTAGGATTATTTAAGCAAATTACCATGCTATTTAAGACTCTCAAAATAATCTAAGTGAAGTATGAGAGATCAATAGTTTCTATAAAACAAATCCACCACCGTGCTCTAAAAGATATAAGTGCAGCACTAGAGCAAAACTATATAACTCAAAAGATATAAGCGAAGCATATAGAGTATTCTAACAAATTCCAAATCATGTATGGCTCTCTCAAAAGGTGTGTACAACAAGGATTATTGTGGTAAACTAAAAAAAAGACTCAAATCATACAAGACGCTCCAAGCAAAACACATATCATGTGGTGAATAAAAATATAGCTCCAAGTAAAGTTACCGGTGGAAGTAGACGAAAGAGGGGATGCCTTTCGGGGCATCCCCAAGCTTTGGCTTGTTGGTGTACTTAGATTATATTTGGGGTGCCATGGGCATACCCAAGCTTAGGCTCTTGCCACTCCTTGTTCCATAATCCATTAAAAATCTTTCACCCAAAACTTGAAAACTTCACAACACAAAACTCAACAGAAATCTCGTGAGCTCCGTTAGTGAAAGAAAACAAAAGATCACTTCAAGGTAATGTAATGAACTCATTATTTATTTATATTGGTGTTAAACCTACTGTATTCCAACTTATCTATGGTTTATAAAATATTTTATTAGCCATAGATTCACCAAAATAAGCAAACAACACACGAAAAACAGAATCAGTCAAAAACAGAACAGTCTGTAGTAATCTGTAACTAATGCAAACTTCTGGAGCTCCAAAACATCAGACAAAATAGGAAGACCTAGGAAATTTGTTTATTGATCAGAAGCAATTGGAATCAATATTTTATCACGTTCTTATGATTTTTAAAAAATGTTTTCGTGAACAGAAAGTTTCTGGAAATTTCTGCAAGATCAAATAACTATCATCCAAGAAGATCCTATAGGTTTAGCTTGGCAAAAACACTAATTAAAACATAAAAACACATCTAACTAGAGGATAGAACAAATATTTATTCCTAACAGAAGCAAAAAGAAAAAAAACTAAAATAAAATTGGGTTGCCTCCCAACAAGCGCTATCGTTTAACGCCCCTAGCTAGGCATAAAAGCAAGGATAGATCTAGGTATTGCCATCTTTGGTATGCAATCCATAAGTGGCTCTCATGATAAATTCATATGGTAATTTCATTTTATTCCTAGGGAAGTGTTCCATGCCTTTCTTTAATGGAAATTGGAATATAATATTCCCTTCCTTCATATCAATAATTGCACCAATCGTTCTAAGGAAAGGTCTACCAAGAATAATAGGACATGAAGGATTGCAATCTATATCAAGTATGAGAGAAGTAAGAGTCCTTTTGTAAATAAAGTTTTTGAGATATCCTGTCCTAAGGGCTTTTCCGGTTTCTAGGGTCACGCCCCATACCAACTGGCTCGATACCATATCTCAGAAGCGACCCGACCTCGGACGGTCAAGCCTTCCGTGTTATCAGTACATCCTCGATCAAGATATCGGGCACACACAGACATCAATGTATATATCAAAGTGCAATCACATGTATAAATAACGTAAATGATATATACCTCATAACACTCAGCGGAAACAATCAAACGGGTGTGGAGTCCCATCAACGCCATCGGCGGGTTGAGTGTAGACCGTAACCACACTGCATTTTACTCGTCGAGGAAATATCCGCAACATGATACGTTGCAGCCGTGTAGGTCAGTACATTGAATGTACCGGCAAGATCACAATAAGAGAAAACTGATGATAAACTATACTATATGCAGTATGGCTTTATGGCTCTGTATCTGAGTTTTGTTTGCATAAATGCTGATTTTATTTTACCTACATCAAAGGAATAGAATGAAGTCTGTACTAAGGAGTTTTCTATCATGACATGGTTCCGCTAACCGATGTCTCATAGCCCAAAAATTCATCATATGTTGCCCACAATTAAGTTATCAATCCGGTGTTGAGAGTTCCGAGATAGATCCAAGTCCAGACGCTCAAATTGCCTCAGAATCGGGACACGGCTAATCGATTAGGTTTGAAACCCTCTGCAGAGGTTTGTACACTTTACCCGCAAGATTCGATCCCTCTCTTTACGTTCTCGCACTTCAGAGTGTTTGAGAACAAGATGACCGAAACATGGTCTTCCAAAGAGTTCCTCTGACCACCGTCCGTACTCATCCCATCCTACCGTAGTTCTACATCTGCTAGTACCGTCCCAGCCAGAAGTTACCACTAAGGTCAACCAAGCCAGAGCCCATAATGACTTGCGGTTGCCAGGTAAGCTTCCGGCATGAAGTATTCTTCCGTCTCTTTGAGTCCTGGGTGAAGCTTTCCGCAAGATGTCATGGCGCTTCTCCATGCATCCCGCCAACCACTGGTTTCTCGTGGTGCCCACAACGCCCTTCACCCAAAGAGTGTGTATTGAATTCTTGTCTCGAGTCTTGAAGTCTTGAGGCCTTGAAGATGCAGTCCTTGCAGCTTTCATCATGGTGTTGTCGTCATTGACGAAATCCTTCATTCTCACACCACTCCTGAGCACTCATACCAAACCCCGCCTACTATAGCGTAGCATTAAAATAAATAACGTCCCGGCTTGGTAACAGGTGATGGGTTCCTACCTCATGCATACTACTCAACTACAAGGATTCAATAACACTACTGAGGGGTGGTTGCAAGGATGCCACTAAATGCAATAAAAACATAGGTATGAAAGCAATGATCAAAGTGAACTTGCCTGGTTGACGATCTTCGAAAACTAGGGTTTCGTAGTAGCAATCTTCGCACTCCGGAAACTCTACCGAGGCAAACAATAACTATAATAAGCACATAGCTAGGATCACATAACATAATAGCATAACAAAAGTAACATAACACACCAAAACAAACAAATCAAAACTCATAGGAAAAACTCAAAGAAAACCCATTCATAGTTGTCCTACTTCAAGCAACAACTAAAACTAGTTTTATATAACAAAATTTTTCTAACATAACCTATCCATGGTTTTAGGTTAACTTAACAGAAAAGAAGTCACTAAGCAACTAGGAGCAAAAAGAATTAATTTAAAAGCTATTATAAAACTCCTATTAGGCCTAATTCAATTTCTATTAAGGAAAATAAAATAAAACTTTTATTTATTATAAATAAAAGTTCATCCTATAAAGTGACAGAAACTATCCTAGAATAATCAATAACATGTTAAAAATAAATTTATTTACTAATTAAATTAATAGGAAAACAGTAGCTAGCTAATTAATTAGGATTAACAAGATTCTGCTTAAAACTAATTATTTATTAATCCTAAAATACCCAAATTAATTTCTATGGTTTGGCAATGTCAAAATAAAGTTGGGACAAAATAATCATCCAAAATAATTTTTCTAACTCAAGTTATATCAGATTGACTATTCTGACTAAAACTAAATTAAAGCAATTTTAATTAATTTTAACATAGCTAAATATATATTCTACAGAAATTACATAAAATTTGCAATCCAACAAAAAAGAATCATCTAAAAATAATAAACAGAATAAAAGATATCAATTTTTCAAAAGCGAAACTATTACGCTAAAACAGAAAATCAAAATAAAAGAAAAAGGCCTAATGGGCCTACATCGTGCTCCTCGAGCGTAATTTAGTCTAAAAGGGGCCTAGGGTTAAACTAAACGGACCGGGCTAAATAAAAACCTAACTAAAATAATAAACCGGAAAGAACCGGGCCGGTTTCTTTAAAAGATACCCCTTCGGGGTTCTAATCGGGGCCGTCGATCTGAGATCGGACGGGGAAGGGGCTCATTGACTTCACCGGCCCGACGGCGGCGGGCGGCGGTGAGAGTGCGTCGAGGGTTCCGGGCGTCGGGGAGCTCGACGGAGTGGCCGGGAGGATGCGGGGGAGCTCGGGGAGGGGTTTGGTGGGGTCGGGGGAGGCCGGGGTGGTTTAGGGTGGCGACGGCGGCGACTTTGGCGGCGGCGGAGCCTCGGGTCTCCAGTGAGCTCGAACGGGAGGGAGAGGGGCTCAAAGCGAGGGCTAGGGGGAATGGGGTGCGGAGGCGGGGCTTTATAGCTGTGGCCTCGGCTAGCTTCGGGGCGATCAATGGATCGAATCCCGGATCCTTGAGATCCGCGATCTCCCGGCGGTGCGAGGCGTGGGCGAGGGAAGAAGATGGGGTGGGCCCATGGTCAGTGAGAGAGAGAGAGGGTGAGGAGCGGCGGGTGGCCGTGGCGGGCGTTTGAGGCGAGTGAGGCGGTCGGGTGGCTGGCCAGTTGGCCGGGTGGGCTGGCCGGGGTCAGTGGGCTGCTTGGCCTGTGGGCACAGGGTAGCCTAGGCGCTGGGAGGGTTTTTCTTTTTAAAATTTTTTTTAAATAAAACAAAACAGAATTAAAACAATAACTATAAATATTTTATATAGGGTATATATATACCAAAATGATCAGGGGAATATTCCCTATCATTTGAACATTTTTCCAAAGGCAAAATCAAACTTTATAAAAATCCATTTTTTTTCAAATTCAAATAAAATTCAGATTTGAATCCAAAACTTTTGGCATTGTTTTCTTCTGACATATTTGGAGTGTCATGTTACTCCTCTCATACTTTTTCTCAAGTAGTTGTCAGGGATAGTTTTTGAAATGAATTCCACTTGCCAAAATTTGAATTCAAATACCAAAACTCAATTTTTTGAAAAGGGGTTTCAAGGCACTTTCAAATGACTTTCAATTTGATACTTTTTAACTTCCAACTCATATTTCATATAATTGAAGAAGTCATTTTATCTTCCCTCATGAAAGTCATTGAGTTGCATAAAGCTTTAATTTGAAATATTCCCAAATGAAATTCAAATCTTTTCAAAAACCCTATTCATTTCAAAATGGAAGAAGTCATGTCATCTTCACTCTAGGGTTTGCTGTTGCAATGAACTTGAGCTCATTGGGATCCAAAAGGCAAAAGGGGAAAGTTTGGGAAAGTCATTTCATTCCCTCTCATTCAACTTTCAAAAGTTCTCAAATTCCACTAAATTTCACTAAATAAATCAGACAAACAATCAGACAACAATCATAGTTATTTATTTAATATAACATTCCAAAATTTAGAATTTTGGGATGTTACAATAATCTTGACGGAGGCTTCCAAGTGACACCTAACCAATCTAGGAGACACCACTCTCCAAAAGCTAATAGATGGTGTGTTGATGATGAACTCCTTGCTCTCGTGCTTCAAATGATAGTCTCCCCAACACTCAACTCTCTCTCACAGATTTGGATTTGGTGGAAACATGATTTGAGTGGAAAGCAAGTTGGAGAATGCTAGAGATCAAGATTTATGTGGTTGGAATGGAATATCTTGACCTCAACACATGAGTAGGTGGTTCTCTCTCAGAAAATGTATGCTGGAAGTGTAGGCATGTTCTGATGGCTCTCCTCACGAATGAAGAGTGGGTGGAGGGGTATATATAGCCTCCACACAAAATCTAACCGTTACACACAAATCACCAAACTCGGTGGGACCGAATCAGAAAACTCGGTCGGACCGATTCAGTTCAAAATGTGAACCTTAGGAATTTCGGTGGGACCGATATGATCAACTCGGTGGGATCGATGTGCTAGGGTTAGGGTAAAACCTCATCTTGGTTTGACCGATTACACAAACTCGATGAGACCGATTTTGGTAATGGGCTAACCAGAGAGTTGGTCAAGCAACCTCGGTGAGACCGATTACAAATCTTAGTAATACCGATCTTATTGCAATAGGAACCAGAGAGTTTGCAAGCCCATCTCGCTGAGACCGGGATCCCATCAGTGAGACCGAATTGATTAGGGTTTCTAGCAGTGGCTATGTCAAGTGAACTCGGTGGCGCCGGATAGAATATTTCGGTGGGGCCGAGTTTGACTTTTTGGTTTGGGACATATGTGGATATGAGAAAGTGGTCGAGAGCTTTGGAGCATATTACTAAGCACTTCGAGCAAGCAAGCCATTAAGAAACACCTCATCCCCTTTTAATAGTATTGGCTTTTCCTATGGACTCAATGTGATCTTGGATCACTAAAAGTAAAATGTAGAGTCTTGAGCTTTTGAGCTTGAGCCAATCCTTTGTCCTTAGCACCTTGAAGGGGTTCCACATCCTCTTGTCCACGCCACTCCATCTGTTGAACTTGTCTGAAATATACTAGATGAAAACATTAGTCCAACAAGAGATGTGTTGACATTAATTACCAAAACCACCCAGGGAGCACTTGTGCTTTTCGGAGGCAACCCAATGAATAAAAATTATTTTTGCCTTTTTCTTTCTGTTCTCAAGTGTTTGCACAATTATGCCTCTGTTATGATTGTGTTTTTTATGTTTTAATTAGTGTTTGGGCCAAGCAAAGCCTTTGGGATCATATTTGGTGATGGTTGATTTGATCTTGTTGAAAAACAGAAACTGTTGTGTCCAGAAAAATAATTTTTAAAAATCACAAAAGCGACTAAAAATTCTGAATGTGTTAGACAAGATTGTTATACAAATTTCCTACGTTGACCTAATTTTCTAGAATTTTTAGAGTTACAGAAGTATATGAAGTTTTCAGATTGCTATAGACTGTTCTGTTTTTGACAGATTCTGTTTTCTTTGCATTGTGTGCTTATTTTAATGAATCTATGGACTTTGTCGGGGGGTATAAGCCATAGAAAAGTTTTAATACAATATATATAATGCAAAAATAAAATATGAATGGGTTCGCAATAGTACTTAGAGTAGTTATTTTCTTTGTTATACTAACGATCTCGTGAAGGTTTTGTTGAGTTTTGTGTGATTGAAGTTTTCAAGTTTTGGGTGAGATCATGATGGATGAAGGAATAAGGAATAAGAAGAGCCTAAGCTTGGGGATGCCCCATGGCAACCCAAGTTATTATCCAAAGAGAGGCTAGCAACTAAGCTTGGGGATGCCCCCGAGTGGCATCCCCTCTTTCTTCTAACGACCATCAGTATTTTACTTGGAGTTATATTTTTATTCATCACATATCATGAGTTTTGCTTGGAGCGTCTTTTATTATTTGAGTCTTTGCTTGTTTTGCTTTTTAGTTTGTGTCATCTATCCTTGCTAGACACACCTATTTGGGAGAGCCAAAATTGTGCTATGATTTGTTAGAATTGGTCTTTATGCTTCACTTAAATTTTTTGAGCTATGGAATTGCTCTAGTGCTTCACTTATATCTTTTTGAGCATGGTGTGCTTTAGTATTTTTGAAGAAATGCCCTCATGCTTCACTTAGATTTATTTGAGAGTTAGTAAAATTTTGAAGAAATTCTCTCATGCTTCACTTATATTATTTTGAGAGAAGAAAATTTTTATGCTCATGTTCTTCACTTAGATTTGTTTGAGCTATCAAAAGCAACATATGAAACTAGTCCCAAAGTGATAGATATCCAAGAGGGATATAATAAAAACTTTCATGAAGATCATTGGACAAAATAAAATTAATTCCTTGTAATAGTTTTGAGATATGATGATATAATATGCGAGTCATGTTGACGAGTAATTATGCTTTAGTAAGAATATTGGTGTTAAGGTTTGTGATTCCCTATGCAAGCACAAAATTCAATAGTTATGCAATGAAATTACATCCTACTTGTGGTGCATTATTCGGTGTTAGTTATGCTTAATGCTCGTTTATGTGATTTTTCATTTCTTGGTTGGATGCTTCTCAATCTATTTGCTAGCCTTCCGTTGCACCAAGTGGGAATACTACCTGTGCATCCAAAATCCTTAAACCCAGTTTTGCCATCTGAGTCCACCATACCTACCTATATTTGGTATTCTCTTGCCGTTCTAAGAAAATTTTATCCATCTCTAATTTTCTAAATAATTTCTCTTTTGTGTGCTTGTACCGCTCATGAAACGGTAGGGGGTGGCTGATATTTTTCCATGATAGATGTGTTATTATCAAGATGAGTGTTTATTCACTTGTCATTGCACAAGAGTATGCATGGAAAAGGTATTAGGGATGCTTAGTCCTAAAATGAAAAAAATGAATTTACTTTATGTTGTCAAATAATAAATTCCTTGGGAAGTGTTGGTATGGACGACACCGGTTAGTCGTGGAATGTGAAAGTATGGTGGAAAAAGGAATAACTTTAATTTCTTTTTAGAAACCGCCTATGATATATCTATTATGGAAAGTACTGGGAACTACTCGATCATTTTCGTTGAAAGGAAAAACATGCCAACCAAAATGTTTTATCTCTATCTTTTTCGCTTTGAGCTCTGGCACCTTTACAAATCCCTACTTCCCTCTGCGAAAGGCCTTTCTATTTACTTTACGCAATTTTTATTTGAGTCTCCATCTTCTCTTATAGAGCACCATCTAAGGGGCACTATGGTCGTACTTGAGCATTGGGTGTAGCTAATATGCGAGTGTGTTTCATGAATGGAGCAATGATTGAGCATGATGGGCAAGGGATAACTTGCTTTAGTGTTGATATTTTGAAAGACATGGTTGCTTGTTGATATGCTTGAGTATTTAAATCTTCATGTCAAAACTAGACTATTGCTTTGAATCATATAAAATTCCAAATGTCCATGCTACAAAAGAAAATAATATGTGATGAACATGTTAGGCAACATACCACATCAAAAATTCTGTTTTTATCATTTACCTACTCGACAACGAGTACGAATTAAGCTTGGGGATGCTGATACATCTACAATGTATCTATAATTTTTGCTTGTTCCATGCTGTTATATTATCATTCTTGGATGTTTTACAATCATTTTATAGCAACTATATATATCAATTTTTGGGACTAACCTATTGACATAGTGCCCAGTGCTAGTAGCCGTTTTTTGCCTTTTTTACTTCGCAGAAAATCAATACCAAACGGAGTCCAAACACAGCGAAACTTTTTGGAGAGTTTTTTGGACCAGAAGGAACAACTTGGGCCGAAGAAGTACCAGACGGGTGCCCCGAGGGGAGCACAACCCACCTGGGCGCGCCCTAGTGGGTTGTGCCCACCTCGGTGGCCTCCCACACCACCTCTTTGCTCTATAAATAACCCAAAAAATCCAAAAACCCTAGGGAAGTCGACAAAACACCATTCCAGCCGCCGCAAGTTCCAGAACCACCAGATCCAATCAAGACACCATCACAGAGGGGTTCATCATCCTCATTGGTGCCTCTCCCATGATGCGTGAGGTAGACCTACGGGTCTGTAGGCAGTAGCTAGATGGCTTCCTCTCTCTCTCTTGATTCTCAATACAATGGTCTCTTGGAGATCTATTTGATGTAACTCTTTTTTGTGGTGTGTTTGTTGGGATCGGATGAACTTTGAGTTTATGATCAGATCTATTTTATCCATGAAAATTATTTGAGTTTGGATCTCTTATATGCACGATTACTTATAGCCTCGTATTTCTTCTTTGAATATTTGGTTTAGTTAGGCCAACTAGATCAATTTTTCTTGCCATGGGAAGAGGTGCTTTGTTATGGGTTCGGTCGTGCGGTGTTCTTTCCTAGTGACAGAAGGGGCAGCAAGACGGGTATTGATCGTTGATATTAAGGATAAAAAGATGGGGTCTATTACTACATGAATAGATCTTGTCTACATCATGTCATCGTTCCTATTGCATTACTCTATTTTTTCATAAACTTAATACACTAGATGCATGCTGGATAGTGGTCTATGTGTGGAGTAATAGAAGTAGATGCAGGCAGGAGTCGGTCTACTAATCTTGGACGTGATGCCTATATAATGATCATTGCCTGGATATCGTCATAATTATTTGAAGTTATATCAATTGCCCAACAGTAATTTGTTTACCTGCCATATGCTATTTTTCTCGAGAGAAGCCACTAGTTAAATCTACGGCCCCGAGTCTCTTCTTTGTCATATGTGCTTTCCGATCTATTATTTGCCTCTTTTATTTTCAGATCTATTAATCCAAAAAGCCAAAAATACCTTGCTGCAATTTTTTGTTATTTGTTTTATCTCGCGTTCCTGCGAGATCTATTTATCCAATCTACTACAATTTTATCTATCTTTTACCCGGGAGGGATTGACAACCCCTCTTACGCGTCGGGTTGCAAGTATTTGTTCTTTGTGTGCAGGTACCATTTACATATTGTTGCGTGTGTCCTACTAGTTCGATAACCTTGGTCTCATCACTAAGGGAAATACCTACCGTAGCTGTGCTGCATCATCCCTTCCTCTTTAGGGAAAATACTGACGCGGACACGAGCCATCAATGTAGCTTGAGGTAGTCGTCCATCTTGCGCTCCCACTCGAGATACTACTAGGAGTCTTGAGCCCCATAGAAAGGAAGCTCGTGGTCGGTGTGGAGGTCGTAATAGCTCGTGGTAGTCGCGGACTTGAGCTTGGGGAGCTTATCTTGAACATAGTGTTGAGGTGCTTGTAGGCGAAGATGCCGACTGTCCAAAGGCGAAGATTCCTTGAAGTCACTTGGCGAAGATGCCAATGTAGATGGTGAAGTCGTTGAGTGGTTGTTGGTGTTGAGCTCTTGACCTTCACATTCTCGTCGGTGGTGGTGTTGATGCCGATGTGACCGTGCCAGAGATGGTAGCTCGGAAGGATGTGCACATGAGCGTCTTCTCGAAGATGAGGAAGATCTCTTGTAGGACTTGATGAGGGCTTCGATCTCCTTCATTTGAGCATCCATCTTTGCGTCGATGAAGTTTTTCATGGCATTCAACTCGTTGTTGTTGTTGTAGACCGAAGTAGATGTGCTTTGCCTATCCATCACAAGACTCGAGCAAAGGTGAGTAGGAAATGAGATAAGCAATACCAAGCTACCTTTTCCCAAAGTTGGGGATGTATCCCGTTTCACTCAATGTGAAATGAAAGAATACGAAGCCACCTCTGACATTCCACTCAAGTGGTGTAGGTGAGGTGGGAAAGACCAAATGGTGGTTATCATCATCAACTTGATGGAACCATGTGGGGGCGCATCATATTCCACCATGGCCATCGTCTTGTCCAAAGGAAGGATGAAGTCTTCGAGTATTGGCGTGTCATCATATATGGGACCTAGCACCAAATGAAGATCCAACTTACTGCCATGGCCAATATATCTTGATTTCTCGGACATGGGTGTCCCTCTCATTTAGGTGAATGGCCAACACCGTGAATTGGAGCATAAATGTGTGAATGAATGTTTCTCTACACAAACATGAAAGAAAAAGAGTTATGCAACTGTCTGCAAAGGCAGTAAAATTAAGTTATGGTATCCAAATAGTATCATTATCCCATTCAATTAGTTTCCACTCTAAGAGATGAAAAGGCTGAAATCCTCATGTATTTTCAGTAGCAAATTTTTATGTCAAAGAGGAAGGTAATGTGACTGTCAGATGTGGGGGTCCGACAAACCCTTAAGGTTCGAACACTGGGGTGCGCGTGAAGTCTCTCCCCCCTACCGATCTACGCTCTAGCTCGCTAAGATCTTGCGGACAAACTCGATGAACTCGCAACACAGAAAGACACGGGGTTTATACTGGTTCGGGCCACCGTTGTTGTCGCCTTTCTGGGAACGGGGGTACCCAGACTTGCCTGCCTGCGGCCTGCGACGTGGCTCAAGGGGTGGCCCAGCATGACCCATCTTCATCAGCACAAGCTCAAGACCCTCGCGAGGGGCCAAGTCTCGCGGGGCGGACGATAGGAAGCCTCCTCAGGCACCTCCTCGTCAGGCTGGCTCGCGAGGAGGCGTAGAGATCAAGGCGGGGTACCTCACGAGGTGCCCATGACGCAAGCCACGACGACCAAGGGCGCCAGGCAGGTGCCAGCCCGCTCAGTGTCCTCATTTCCTCTTTGGTGCAAAGGGGGCAAGCGTAGGCAAGAGCATCAAGCAAAGGCATCCGTTTCGGTGCAACAAGATCAAGACTGTCGGAACGGCAGGAAGGAAGTCATCGTGGAGCCCAAGCCGACGTCACCACCAGAGCCTTTGACAGGCGAGGACCAACTTTAGTCAGGATAAGTGTACTAGATGTTCCCCTTCAAAATGGCCAATTGTTGGCGCCCTTCCCGCTCAATATTTGGGAAGAGGCCCAGGGCCTCTGCCTATAAATAGGACTAGCCACCCACAGGGTAGGGGGATCCGGATCTTGAATCATAGAGGGATCATCCAAGGAGAGAGAGAGAGAGACCGAACTCCCCCTAGCAGTTCGTGGCACCAGCCAAAAACAGACCCTTGCGAGGCTGTTCTTCCTTGTATTGTTCATCATCAGCCCAAGCGGCAATCCACCACACGACACACTGGAGTAGGGGGTTACACCACAATGGTGGCCCGAACCAGTATAAACCTTGCGTCTCTTGTGTTGTTCTTTTGGTAGTTTAGATCCTAGCGAGGCGACGAGGTGCAGGTAGGTAGAGGGCGAGATCTCCGCGTGCGCCCTAGAGTTTGAACCTAGAGGGTCTGCCGGAACCCGAAATCCGACATTTGGCGCGCCAGGTAGGGGTGCGCCGGAGCTTTCCCTTCCGCCGACACCACGACTCGCCCTACGATGAGCATCGCGCCGCCCACTCCGGTCGCCCGGCGTCGGTAGCGAGGGCGATGGGCTCGAGCCTGGCCCCGACCTTGCGACAGGTGCGGTGGCCGAACAAGTTCAAGCCGGAGACGCCGCCGCGTTACAACGGCACAACTGATCCGCTAGCCTTCCTGCTGGCGTACAAGGAGGCCATCCTCGAAGAAGGAGGCGACGACAGGGTCATGGCTAACTAGCTTCCCATGGCCCTCACCGACGCCCCATGCATGTAGCTGCTCCACCTGCCAGCGGCTTCCGTGGCCTCTTGGGAAGAGCACGCTGCGCCGGCGCCCTCGGTCGTCGCGGCTCTCCTGGGCGGCTCGCAGGCGCCACCTTCAGACCACCACATTAAGCCGTTCGCATGCCAGATCGGCGCAGCCTCTGCGCAGCGTGGAGCTCCTCAGGGTCGGTTGGCGCCCAGGGCCGATCTTGCCTTCGGCTCGGAGGATCACCCCTCCAAACCGGCCTGCTCGGGCGCGCTCCCAATGCTGTGCACCCCCACCATCTGCCAGGTGGCCGTCACCATGACTCTCATAGACGGCGGCGCGGGCCTCAGCGTGCTCTCAGTTGAAACCTTCAGCCTTCTACACATACCGCATGAGCGGCTTCAGCCCAGCAAGCCCTTCTTGGGCGTCGGGGGCGGTTCATCCAGCTCCCAGGGGCAGATCCGTCTCCCGGTAACCTTCGGCACCTACGGCAACTTCCGCACGGAGCTGATCGACTTCGACATCGCCCCCATCAGCCTCCCCTACAACGCCATCCTCGGCTACCTGGCACTAGCCCGGTTCATGGCCGCGACTCACCCAACGTACAACCTCATGAAGCTGCCCGGGAGCAACGGCGTCCTTACCGTGTCCGGAGACACCGGGGATGCGTTGCAGGTGCTCAAGCACGTCTTCAAGGCTGCGGCGGCGGCTCAACCCGCCAACTCAGATGCCCCTGAGCCCAAGGGGGCTGCACCGGCCAAGAAGAAGCAACTGTTCACCCAAGACAAGGCGGAGACCAAGCAGATACTGGTCGACGAGGACGGATCCACTAATGCCACCTTCACCATAGGCGCCAACCTTGAGCCCGAGTAGGAGGAGGCCCTGGTCAGGTTCCTACGAGCGAATAAGAAGGTGTTCGCATGGGAACCAGATCAGTTGGCAGGGATCCCGAGAGGCGTAATCGAGCACCACCTCAACGTGTGCCCCAATGTACGCCCCGTGAAGCAGAAGGCAAGGCGGCAGTCCACTGAAAAGCAGGCTTTCATCATCCAAGAGACCCGCAAGTTAGAAGCTGCAGGGTTCATTCGCATTTCCGATACTCGGATTGGTTGGCCAACCCGGTCGTCGTGCCAAAGAAAGGGGGGAAGGAACGCATGTGTGTCGACTTCACCAACCTCAACAAAGCCTTCCCGCAAGATCCATTCCCGCTCCCTCGCGTCGATCAGATCATCGATTCCACCGCCGAGTGCGACCTGTTATGTTTCTTGGATGCCTTCTCTGGGTATCACCAGATCAAGATGGCGGTGGAAGACGTGGAAAAAAGGGCTTTCCTGACCCCGTGTGGGGTGTACTGCTACACATGCATGCCGTTCGGGCTGCATAGCGCAGGGCAACCTTTCAGCGGCTGATGCACATCACCTTGGGCCCGCAGCTCGGAAAGAATGTTGAGGCTTACGTCGATGACATTGTGGTGAAGTCTCGGGAGGCCAGAACCCTGATACAATACCTGGAGGAGACCTTCGCGAGCCTCAACGCAGTGAACCTGCGGCTCAACCCGGAGAAGTGTGTGTTTGGGGTCCCCCCGGGCAAGCTCTTGGGCTTCCTCGTGTCCCACCGAGGCATCGAGGCTAACCCAGAGAAGGTCAAGGCGGTCGAGGACATGAGCCCGCCAAAGACCCTCAGAGAAATGCAGAAGCTCACAGACGCTGTGACCGCACTAGGGGCCTTCATCTCCAAGTTGGGGAGCGAGCGCTGCCTTTCTTCCAGTGATGAAGAAAAAGGGCCCTTTGAATGGACTGAAGAGGCCGACAAGGCGTTCCAAGACCTCAAGAGGTACCTAACCAGCCCTCCGGTAATGGTAGCCCTGCACCCTCAAGAACCCCTGGTGCTCTACCTTGCAGCCACTCCCTACTCCGCCAGCGCAGCCCTGGTGGCGGTTAGGGAGGAGCATCGGACCAAAGCCGCGGCAGCCTGCCCGGTCAAGGCGGCAAGCATCAAGGAGACTCACATAGACCGCTGCCACAGCCGAGAAGGATCACCGCCCATAGGAAACGCACTTTTCGGGAGAAGAGACCCCTCCCCTGGCGACCAGCCACTGGTGGCCCCATCTGTCTCGGGAGGCGCCCACGGCCTCCGGGAGGCGCCATCGACACCAAAGACTCCCAACCTCGTTAAACACCACTGTGTACTTCGCCACAGTCTTGTGGGCGCGAGGGCGTGGTACCCCATGCCTCAGAAACTCCTCCTCGCGCTGTTGGTGGCCTCGCGCAAGCTCAGCATCATTTTCGAGGCCACTCCATCAAGGTTGTCTCAACAGTACTCCTTGGAAAGGGTGCTCAGAGCCCCAACTCAGCTGGAAGAGTCGCTGAGTGGAACATCGAACTGCAAGCATTTCAGCTCGAATTCAGCACAACGAGAGTCATCAAGGGGGCCGCATTGGCAGATTTCATGGCAGAATGGACAGAGGCGCTGGGCCTCAAGGCTGATGAGGACCGACCCCTCTTCCCGGGAAGCGAAGCACCGGACGATTGGGTCATGTACTTCGACGGGCGTACTCGGGCCTGCACGGCAGGGCTGGAGCAAGGTGCTTATATCTCCTACTCAAGACAAGCTCTACTACGCCCGTGCAGCTCTGTTTCCAAAGACGGAGAAAAGGTCTCCAACAACATAGCGTAATATGAAGGCTCGATAGCAGGTCGATGGCGCGCACTGCCCTAGGAGTGAAGCGCCTTACCATCAAGGGTGATTCACAACTCCTCGTCAACTTCTCCAACAAAGTATACGAGCCGAGGGATGAGCACATGGAAGCCTACCTCGCAGAGGTCCGCAGGATGGAGAAGCAGTTATGGGGGCTGGAGTTGCAGCATGTGCCCCGTGGCACCAATCAAGAGGCCGACGACATTGCCAAACGGACATCCAGGCGGCTACCTCAGGAGCCTGGCGTCTTTGAAGAGCGACTCTTCAAGCCCTCGGCCACGCCATCGCTGTCAAGCACGGTGCAGCCTCGGGAGGAGCTCCCCCAGCCACCAGCCTCAGGAGCCCCGGTCTGTGGCCCGGCCTCGAGCGCGCGCCGCTCTTGACGCCGGAGCCTCGGGAGGTGCCGGATCACAGAGCTCGAGCTACTCGACGCAAGGGACCTTGCCGGAGAAGGAGGAGGAAGCGGGCGTGTGGCGGCAAGCCACAACATAGTGCATTATGGATGGAGAGCTCTACCGAAGCGACCAAATGATGTGTCCTACGCCGCATCTCCAGGGAGCAAGGGAAGGAACTGCTGGCAGATATACACGGTGGAGACTGTGGGCATCATTCATCATCGCGGACCCTCGTTGGCAAGGCGTTCCGCGGCGGGTTTTATATGCCCACTGCGCTCAATGACGCCGTCGAACTGGTGAAGGCTTGCGAGGCCTGCCAATTCCATGCCAAGCAGATCCATCAGCCGGCGGGAGGTCTGCAAACTATACCCCTCTCGTGGCCATTCGCAGTCTGGGGGCTGGATATCCTGGGCCCGTTTCCTCGGGCGCCAGGGGGCTATCGCTACCTCTACGTCGCCATGGACAAGTTCACCAAGTGGGCTGAAGTGGAAGCCGTCCGCACCATCCCCGCAGGTTCTGTGGTCAAGTTCATCAAGGGCATCGTGAGCCGGTTCGGGGTGCCGAACCGCATCATCACCGGCAACGGTTCACAATTCACCAGTAACCTCTTCAAAACATATTGCGCTAACCTTGGGACGCAGATATGCTACTCCTCGGTAGCACACCCGCGGAGCAACGGTTAGGCCGAGCAGGCCAATGCAAAGGTCCTGAGGGGCCTCAAAACCAGGACATTCAAGAAGAAGTTGGAGGCATGCGGCAGAGGCTGGTATTGTGAGCTCCAATCCGTATTGTGGTCCATCCGCACAATCGCGACCAAGCCGACTGGGGAGACCCTGTTCTTCCTGGTCTACGGAGCTGAAGCAGTCCTCCCTCACGAGGTCAGACGTCGTTCCGCACGGGTCCTGGCGTTCGACGAGGTGCAGCAGGACGCCATGTGGGGGACGGACCTCGTACTGGGGGAAGAGAATCGTCGGGAAGCCGCGCTACGAGCGGCAAGATACCAACAAGCGTTGCGGCGATACCACTGCCGCAACATCCGCCCCAGGACTCTCGAGGTAGGGGACCTCGTACTCAGGCGGGTTCTCTCCAGGTAAGGACTGCATAAGCTATCTCCCATGTGGGAGGGCCCGTTCAAGGTTGTTCATGTTTCCAGGCCCGGCTCCGCGCGCTTGGAGACTCAGGAGGGGGTGCCCGTCCAGAACGCGTGGAACATCCAGCACCTCCGGAAGTTTTACCCCTAAAAAGGCCCAGAGCCTGTGAAGAAGGTGAATGATTGTGAAGCGCTGCGCTTTGGAAAAGGCCCAGAGCCTGTGAGGAGGGCGAATTCCTATGAAGCGCTGCGTTTTGAAAAAGGCCCAGAGCCTGTGAAGAAGGCGAATGCCTGTGAAGCTGTTGCGTTTTGGAAAAGGCCCGGTGCCTGCGAAGAAGGCAAACGCCTGTGAAGTTTATCTCTCTGGAAAAGGCCCGGTGCCTGTGAAGAAGGCAAACGCCTGTGAAGTTCATCTTTCTGAGAAAGGCCCGAAGCCTGTGAAGAAGGCCAATGCCTGTGAAGCTCGCCGCCCGTGACACTCTAACATAATAATGAGTTGGGGCTTGTCGGTGTCAAAACCGGCGGATCTCGGGTAGGGGGTCCCGAACTGTGCGTCTAGGCGGATGGTAACAGGAGACAAGGGACACGATGTTTTTACCCAGGTTCGGGCCCTCTCGATGGAGGTAAAACCCTACTCACCTTGATTAATATTGATAATATGGGTAGTACAAGAGTGGATCTACCACGAGATCAAGGAGGCTAAACCCTAGAAGCTAGCCTATGGTATGATTGTTGTTCGTCCTACGGACTAAAACCCTCCGGTTTATATAGACACCGGATAGGGTTAGGGTTACGCAGAGTCGGTTACAATGGTAGGAGAGTCCCATCCGGACACGGGACGAAGTCTTCAATCTTGTATCTTCATAGTCTAGGAGTCCGGCCAACGGTGATAGTTTGGCTATCCGGACACCTCCTAATCCAGGACTCCCTCAGTAGCCCCTAAACCAGGCTTCAATAACGATGAGTCCGGCACGCATATTGTCTTCGACATTGCAAGGCGGGTTCCTCTTCCGAATACTTCATAGAAGATTTTGAACACAAGGATAGTGTCCGGCTCTGCAAAACAAGTTCCACATACTACCGTAGAGAGAATAACTTTTGCATAGATCTGCTGACGTATTCCGCGGCGTGACATCACACCACGGCCAGGCCTTTATATGAATCGCTTTTACTGTTCCACCTCGGTAGCGTTTAGCGAGGCGGTTTCCTTGGCACGCCTTATCGAGCGGAGATCGTGCCCCCTTATTCCGGGATTCCCATCAATACGGACGTGAGTAACCCAACCGCCATTGATTACGGCGCTTTGGGAGATAAGCGAAGTTTTACCAGGTGGCGGGGACGCATAGCTTCGTCCGTCCATATACGGGGATAAGGATCCACCTTTTCACCTACGCCTTCTTCCTCCTTTGCTCATCCATTTCCGCGCACTCGAGCTCCAGCGCCCAAGTCCGCACGTCCCACCTCAACCTTATCCAACTATGTCCGGAGCGGGAGGCAAGTGGATGGCCTCCTCCGTCACGGAGGGGCACATCAAAAAGCTGCGAAAGGCCGGATACTTGTCCAGCGACATTGCGCACCGGCTACCCGACGAGGGGCAGCTCATTCCCACCCCCGGGCCCCATGAGAGGGTGGTGTTCCTCACCCACTTCCTCCGTGGATTAGGTTTTCCACTTCACCCATTTGTCCGGGGACTCATGTTCTACTACGGCCTGGATTTCCACGATCTGGCCCCGAATTTCATCCTCAACATCTTGGCGTTTATCGTCGTGTGCGAGGCCTTCCTTTGCATCCAGCCCCACTTCGGCTTATGGCTGAAGACCTTCAATGTCAAGCCGAAGGTTGTGGGCGGCCGCCAAGCGGAGTCGGAGGCGCCATGGTTGGCAAGATGGCCAAAGTTCTATGGCTCGAGGGCTCCTTTGTGGAGACCATAAAGGGTGGCAATCGGGGTGGTTCTACATCACCGAGCCGCTGACTCTCAATGGGCGGCGGCCCCGAATTCGATCTGGCTCCCCCACACGGCTCACGTCATGGAAAGAGACGGGCCTGACGTGGGGTGATTCGAAAGAGCTGTCCGGACTCCAAACCTGCGTCTGGAACCTGGTGGACAAGAATCTCAAGCTTGTCACCGTAATCCAGGTGATGCTCATCCGCCGGATTCTCCCATGCCAGCAACGGGCCTTCAAATTGTGGGAGTTCGATCTGGCACATCACCAGACTCTAAAAAGGCTCTTCGACACTACGTACGAAGACGCCTGGAAGGTGCTGTTCAAGGGCGCCGAGGCTCCCACATCCGCTACCGAAGATCGCGGATTCAGCTCGCAGCGTCAAGCCAGCGAGGTAAGTTATTTTACCCTTTACGGGACTCTTTTTTCATAGTTTGACTCTATGCGGGATCTAAAACTCCCTAACCTTTAACAGGATTGGCTGAAGACGTCCGGACAGGTTAACTGTCTGGCTCCCTTACCGTAAAACCAGCGGACGCCCGATTAACGGGTCAAGGCTCCGGCACCTCACGTGGTGCCAAGAAGAAGGCCAAGAAGGAGGCCACGGGAACTCGAAGGAGCTCCCGCGCCAGGTGTTGTCGGACTCATCGTCCGGACGACTGAGGCGGAATCCTCCTCCGAGGATGAGGAGGAGGAAGAAACCTCTCCCCGGGGAGAGAAGAAAAGGAAGGCCGCCCGACCGGGAGGCCAAGGGTCCAAGAAAGGAAGGACCCTTCCTCCGGACTTCTCCACCAACGCCGACAACGACGAGGAGGAGTGGCGAACAAGGGCCAAGCCCCTGGCGAGATCGTAAGTGTCCGGACTCCGGAATAGTTCATGACTTTTTATTTGTCGCATAGTGTCTTTTAACGTCGAATATGACCATGTAGCCCGCCCAAGGACGAGCTCGCCGTTTTGTCGAGCGGCTCCCTGGGTTCGTCGGATGTGAATAGCACTTCACTTCCGACCGCCTCCTCTCCTCGTGTCGCCGACGACACCGTGGTGGAGTCCCAAAAGGGGCCCAGCCAGAGGAGGTGGTCTGAGGCGCCAAAGGCGACCTCCCGGACTCGGGCGCAAAGGCGAAACCCAGAGGGCTCTAAGTCCGCCCTGTGCGGACTCCGTCTCGGAACCTTCAGTGGTTCGAAGTCCGCAAGCGGCTCCTTCAGAAGAAGGGCAAGACTGCGACGCCGGTGACCTCCGTCATCCGGAGGCACCGGATAGCTTCTTTGGGCGCTTAACGGCGCCTCCATCGATGAGGAGCACCGCACTGTTATGAGTGTGGTGATCCGAGAAGTTCAGTCCGCCAAGAGCGGGCTGACTGAAGCCTGTACCAGCCTTCTAACAGGCTTTGAGGTAAGTTCAGAGTATGTAAAAATATTACCGCATAGACAGTAGCCCCTGATGCTTAGTTCGATGTTCGGAAAGAAAAGCCGGACTAAGGATCTAAAAATATATACGCAGGAGTCTAACATAATTATGTCAATATGCGAATGCAGGTTATTCTTGACCTCTGCCAGACCTTGTTGCGGAGGTCAATGCATTGAAGCAGAGCCTCGAGCGGTCCGAGAACGAGATCGGCCTTGCCAAGAAGCAGCTCGAGGACAGGGAAGGTAAGCAATACCTTATTAAAGAAATACCTTATAGAAAGGATTTGGTTGCAAAAAATGACAGGAATAATGTGGGTATTGTAGGGGCCACGAATGAGGTGGCGACCCTGAAGGAAGCGGTGTCCGCGGCCGAAAGCAAAGCGTCCGCGGAGCGCACCGAGCGAAAGAAGCAGGAGGCGCGGGTGGCGGAGGTGCGGTAAGAGCTCCGTGCTCGTGGAAAAACACGAGAGTTTGGAGCGTGACTCAAAGACTCGAGAGTCCGAGCTTGCCTCGGCTCTTGAGAGTGCCACAGCCGCTAAGGCCGAAGCCCAAAAGGCCCTCCAAGAAATTGAATCATTAAAGAAGATAGCGGCGGGTAAGGCATTCTTTATGCAAAGCAAGCATGTGAAACTGAATTACCTATTACTTACCCGAATCCGGAGCTCTCCAGGAGCATTCGCAGATTTGCCCCGTAGTGTATCGATCTTTGCTGCGTTTACTGCGCGCCAAGGAGGGAGCTTCGACGGAGAAGGTGTTTTGGTCTCGGTATGCTAAGGCCGAACATCCGGTGCCTGAGCGACCAACTGAAGCAGCTGGTCGAAGCTCCACAAGGTCGCCGAACAGGCCATGAAGGGCCTCATAGTTCGGCTGTGGCCATTGGAAGCCATGCCTGGGAGCTACTTCGGGCTAGTGCAGCGGCTGGTGGACGCCTATCCATGGATTGAAGTCATCAAGCACCCCGTCTGCATTGAAGGTGCCTGTCGGGCCCTTGCCCGTGCTAAAGTGCACTGGGGCAAGCTGGATGTGAAGAAGCTTGTGACGGACGGGCCACCGAAGGGCAAGGAGCATCGCAAGCCCGAAATGTACTATGAGGGCGTCCTGAAGGGTGCCCGCCGTATAGCGGATGAGTGCTCCAAACATGTAATTTTTGAATAGACTCACATTTGTTATCTTGTACGCTGAAAACTTGTTCATATGCGCTAAGCAACGCTTGTTAATTTAAAATATTACCTTCTGTGCGGCCGTTTTTCAAATTTGAGAGATGGCAAGTCGTTGGCTTCAGCCCCCATGCCACGAAAGTGTCGGGTGTTCGGATAAACTTGACCGCTCTTGTTCCCATTCTTGGGTCCTTCGAGGGAGGCGCTCAACGCAACGAACAAGGCAACCGGACTTATAGTGCTTGAACACTCTCACTTAGCCATAGAATTCTATAATTTTAAATTTCGTGAAGCCCCTAGTATTCAGAAGACCGAGTTCGGGCGCTATCCACGCCTTGGCCGGACAATGCCGACTCCTCGCTCTAAGCGGCATAAGTCTTTAGGGACCCGAAAAAACCTCTCGAACAGCGACCGGCTCTCGCCCTATCATGACGGTCAGTTTTAGGTTTCTCCACTGAGGTGCTCAACCCAGCTCAGCCGGGGCACAATCGCAGTGGTTCTCCCAGCTCTACCTTAGCCGATATAACGGAACGTAAGGTACCAAAACATGGGAGCCGGGCAAACCCAACTATTGACCCAAGACATGATTCGGAGCCGATGCATATAATGATATAAGTTCGGGGTGCCGCACTTGTAGAAGTGTTCGGACTTATCACACCATACTTTTGGGGTACTTAAGCCCCTGGTGTATTGGCCGTACCAAAGTGTACGGGTGCAACATGTCATAAAATGAACATATATATAGATAAAGAAAGGAGTGCATTAATAGGCGTAAGCTATGTATTGTTTATTCAAAAAGGTACTGCGATGGAAGCGAACGATACAAATAGTGCGATAAGCAAGAGATGGGACTATTTAACATGTCCCCTCCAGGGGTAAGCTATGGATGGTATGTAAAACATGTATAATGCTCAGAGCGAGACCACCTGGACACTCGACGTAACTTTACGCTTCCCTGGCTGTTGCATCGTGAGTTCGGCAATTCTAGTGCTGCATGTGACTTCGGAAAACGAAGTCATGAAAGTAAGAAAAAAGAAGAAAGAAAAAGAATGACACAATGGGCAGCCCTTGGTGCGGTTGAGCCGCATTCTGGGTGTGCCGTGGTCGTGCCCCTCCCCTTATGCCCATGGTATCTCCGTATGAAGTTATGTACATGTAGTACCGCTTGCAGCTTCGCGAGGGCTGGGGTTAGCCGGATTGCTACGCTGGCGTTCTCGGATCGTGCCAGGAGGTCTTGTTGTAGGTTACTCGGTAGCGCTTGACGGTGGCAGGCGTTTAATAGCCGGACTTGAGAATTGCCGTGGGAGGTTGCTTTGCACCTCTGCGCGAAGACGCCCGTGTGCTCCTCCGTTCGAGAGAGCGTTCGATGTTTCCATTGACCGTGATTACTCCTCGAGGGCTGGCATCTTGAGCTTGAGGTATGCGTGGTGCGGCACCACATTGAAATTTGCAAATGCGGTTCGTCCAAGCGGTGCGTGATAGCCGCCGCGAACGGGACTATGTCGAAGATTAATTCTTTGCTTCGGAAGTTATCCGGGGATCCGAAGACCACTTCGAGTGTAACTGAGCCTGCATAATTGGCCTCTACACCTGGTATGACGCCTTTAAAGGTCGTCTTTGTGGGTTTAATCCTTGAGGGGTCTATGCCCATTTTGCGACCGTATCCTCGATAAAGCAGGTTCAGGCTGCTACCGCCATCCATCAGGATTCTAGTGAGGTGAAATCCATCGATGATTGGGTCAAGAACCAATGCGGTGAATCCGCCGTGACGTATGCTAGTGGGGTGGTCCCTTCGATCAAAGGTGATCGGGCAGGAGGACCATGGGTTGAACTTTGGGGCGACTGGCTCCATCGCATATACGTCCCTTAGTGCACGCTTCCACTCCCTTTTGGGTATGTGGGTTGCGTATATCATGTTCACCGTCCGCACTTGTGGGGGGAAGCCCTTCTGTCCTCTATTGTTCGGCGGCCCCTTGTCATTGAGTTCGACATTTAACTTGCCTGCCTGTTTGAGGACCCAACAATCCCTGTTGGTGTGGTTGGCTGGTTTTTCGGGGGTGCCATGTATTTGGCACGAGCGATTGAGTATTCGATCCAGATTGGACGGGCCCTGAATATTTCTTTTGAACGGCTTTTTCCGCTGACCGGGTTTAGAGCCTCTGAATCCGGCATTGATCGCCGTATCTTCGTAATTATCGCCGTTAATGTGGCGCTTGTGCTTGTTGCGACGCCGACCTGCCATTGCTGTCCTTGGTATCCGAACTACCGGGGTTTTTGGTCAAGTTGTTGCTACGAGCTAGCCAGCTGTCCTCTCGCACAAAAGCGGGTCATGAGTGTTGTGAGGGCTGCCATGGATTTCGGCTTTTCCTGTCCCTGTGCCGGGCAAGCCACTCGTCACGGATGTTATGTTTGAAGGCCGCAAGGGCCTCGTGATCCGGACAATCAACGATTTGATTTTTCTTGGTTAGGAACCGTGTCCGTAATTGTCGGCCGATTCTTCCGGGCTGCTGAATTATGTGGCTGAGGTCATCGGCGTCGGTGGTCGCATCGTATGTGCCCTGGAAGTTATCAAGGAATGCGGCTTCGTGTCCTCCCAACAACCAATTGATTCTACTGGCAAGCTGTTAAGCCAATGCCGAGCTGGTCCTTTGAGCTTGAGTGGGAGGTATTTGATGGCGTGTAGATCATCGCCGCGGGCCATGTGGATATGGAGGAGGTAGTCCTCGATCCAAACCGCAGGATCTGTTGTGCCATCGTATGATTCGATGTTTACGGGTTTGAAACCCTCGGGATTTGATGATCCATCACTTCGCCTGCGTGAAGCACGGTCTGCAGCCTCAGTATTGAGCTATATCACGACGCAGCTCAAATGAGCTTTGTCTCTGTGTTCGCCCGGCGGAATTGTATCCGGTGTGATGGTTGTCATCACGTGTCGTGGGCGCCCGCCGATCCATAGATCGATCTTGTTTGCCTTGCCTTGTCCTCCAATATGTCTCGCAGTCCGCGCGTTTCCCCGTGCCTTGGTATTTTTCGAGCGACGCCGGAGTGCGGCTTGAATGGAGGGTCTAGAGGCCTCTCTGTCGCAACCACGGGATGGCCGGTCGGCCGCATCATGCGCTGGTGATGTAGGTTTGGGTGCTGCTTCCTCTAATTGGGGTAGCAGCCTGCGTTTGGGGTATCTCTTGGAGGGGCGTTCGACTTCATACTCTTCGGCTGCAAGGACTTCACCCATCCGTCACTAGCGGTCTTGGTCAGCTGTAAGCTGCTGCTCCTTTTCCTTGAGGCTGCTTGCCGTGGCCATAAGCCTGCGTTTGAAACGCTCCTGTTCGGCGGGATCCTCAGGCACGACAAATTCATCGTCGTCGAGGCTTGCCTCATCTTTGGAGGGAGGCATATAATTATCGTCCTCCACCTCCCCTGCGCCGCTCTATCATGAGGGCTGGCTTCTCCCTCCTCCTATGCTGAATCCTCGCCGGAGGGGTTGTCTTCGCACCTTGTCCGGTGTTATTATCTCCGTGCGGAATCACCGCTTTTGCTATGGCAGGATTTAGAGCGGCGCTACCGACGCCGGGCGCTTGGGCTGTTTCTTGAGGGGTCATCCCCGCTGTTCCATCGCCGTTCCCATCTTTTGGGATGTCCACCATGTATATGTCGATGACGAGGTGGCCTTCCAAAGCGCCCTGTAGGCGCTGGTTCTTGGTCGTCTCCAAAGATCGTCGCCCATACCGTCGATGTCTTGGTCGAAGTCGAGCATGTCGGTTAAATCATCGATAGTGGCTACAAAGTGGGTGGTGGGTGGGCATTGAATTTCTTCGTCATCCGCATCCCAACCTTCCTGACCGTAGTCCGGCGAGGGCTCTCCTGATAAAGAGAGAGACTTTAGTGAATTCAGGATGTCGCCAAAGGACGAGTGCTGAAAGATGTCCGTGGCAGTGAACTCCATGACCGGCGCCCAATCGATTGGCAGGGGCGCGGAGGGTTCGGAGTCCAGCACCTTGGAGTCACGGTCTTCGCAAAGGACATGGATGGAGTTCGGCTCAATCGCCGTAGAGATCGTAGCCCCCGAGGCGGTGTTCAACCACTCGTCCTCGATCGCGGGAGTCGGCTCCGAGCTAAGGGTCGGAGCGGACTCTGGTGCGGCTTCCAAGGCACTCGCTCGCGGCAGAGCTAGATCGTGCCCATCGAGACAAGGTCTTGGCGCGCTTGGCTGTGGCTCGAATCCGTCGAAGATCAAGTCTCCGCGGATGTCGGTCGTGTAGTTCAAACTCCCAAATCTGACCTGATGGCCTGGGGCGTAGCTTTCGATCTGCTCCAGATGGCCAAGTGAATTGGCCCGCAGTGCAAAGCCGCCGAACACGAAGATCTGTCCGGGGAGAAAAGTCTCACCCTGGACCGCGTCGTTGTTGATGATCGAAGGAGCCATCAGGCCTAAAGATGATGACATAGAGAAACTCTCAATGAAAGCACCAATGTCGGTGTCAAAACTGGCGGATCTCGGGTAGGGGGTCCCGAACTGTGCGTCTAGGCGGATGGTAACAGGAGACAAGGGACACGGTGTTTTTACCCAGGTTCGGGCCCTCTCGATGGAGGTAAAACCCTACTCCTACTTGATTAATATTTATGTTATGGGTAGTACAAGAGTGGATCAACCACGAGATCAAGGAGGCTAAATCCTAGAAGCTAGCCTATGGTATGATTGTTGTTCGTCCTACGGACTAAAACCCTCCGGTTTATATAGACACTGGATAGGGTTAGGGTTACACAGTCGGTTACAATGGTAGGAGATCTACATATCCGTATCGCCAAGCTTGCCTTCCACGCCAAGGAAAGTCCCATCCGGACACGGGACTAAGTCTTAAATCTTGTATCTTCATAGTCCAGAGTCCGCCAACGGTGATAGTTCGCTATCCTGACACCCCTAATCCAGGACTCCTCGTGGCTGTACATGCCCGGAGTCTCGGGAGCGCCCGGCCTGTGCCTTGGGGCTCCCTCCCACGCCATGGCAGCACTTAGCTCCGCTACCGGTGAGAAGCCGTCGAAAACTAGATTAGGTGCCGGACGCGGCTTTTCTCGTTTGCTTTCTGCAGTTGGCTTGTTCATTCCCATTTGAAGTTTTATTCAAGTTGTTGCCGTCTTTGGCTTGAGACTCCTTGCCTTTTCGCTCTCCTGCCTCGATTTCTCTCGCGCAAGTCTCGCGAGGGAGCAGTGCGGGCACCCTCGCGAGTGTTTTCTGCCCTTATTGTTTGAGGCTTCCCTACCCGGGTCCACTACAGGATCACCCCTCCAGTCCGTGCCCCACGGGCACCGCGACCCGAACACAGGACCTGGGTCGGTCGCCTCCATAGCTGAGGCCGGGAGCTACCTCTCCAGGCTAACCTTTGCAGGACATGAAGCGTTCAACGAGGCCTCGGCCTCGGGAAGCAAAGGCCGCGACAGCCCCCCCCCATGCTAAGTAATTTCTACGCGCAGGCGTGTGGCACAAAAGCATAATCTTTGAAATAGCGGAAACAGAGACGATAATTAAGCAATAGTCCAAGCACGCCCATGGGCCCTACACTACTGTCTCCTTGCGCAGGAAAAGGAAAAAGAACAAAACAGGCGCGACTCGCCTGACACCAACTCGCGGGGGAGACTCGAACTGCCTCCGGAGCTCAGGAGGACTCCCTCTCACGCTTCACCGAGGCGCGACGGTGGGCAGACCCGCTACCTCCCTCCAGGCGAGCGCGGCGGCTGGTCGCGCCATCGCCGAGGAGCCGCCGTTCAAGAAGAGTCGCCAAAGCTCGATGAACCCCGAGCGCCGCCAACCACACGCTGCTGCCGTCTTCATCGTCAGCTGATTGGCCCACGCATGGCGTCGCCGCTTCGTGGCAGCACCAGCGCCAAGCGATCGTTTTCCCCAACACCCTCACGTAGAGGGTGGCATCGCCGTCGAACTTGAAGTGCAGGTGCACCGCCGGCTCGGACCACGACGCGGCAAACGCTTGCCACCATGGGTCGTGGCCACGCTCCCGGCTGCAGAGACCTCCAGCGAAGCCCAGGAGGCCCGGCTGCAGCAACCATCCGCCTGAAGCCAAAGGCCGCCCGGGGCACTGGACGGAAGCTCACCTAGGAGGAAGCGAGGAAGGTGGAGCCGGGTGCTGGTCGGCTCCGCCAACCACACAACGAACTCCGGCAGCACCTCTGCCGAGTGGAAGCGCGGCCTAGGGGGTCGCGCGGCCGTAGCGCGCCCCCCAGCAACGGCCTGCCGCCCGTCACCGCGCGGGAGATCACCTCCACGGCCGCGAGGAGCCACTATGGGAGCCACAGGGTGCTTGCGAGGATGGCCTCGACCGCGCTTGGGCGGGGGAGAGTCAGGCTCCACCTGGCGGGCCTTTCTTTTCTCCGCGGCCGAGAACCTCTTTGGCGGAGCCATGAAGAAGAAGGAGAAGCAAGAGGGGATGGACTGGAAGGGCAGGCGCCGTCCCGTACTTATAGCCGGGGAAGGCCAACCGCCGGCCTCCACGATCGCAGGTAATCATGACCCGCTTTGCATGCAGGGACTTGTCAATTCGTGCAGTCGCCGGGGCGTCGTGGGGAAGCAGGGCGCCACGTCTAATCGACCGCCACGCTGGCGCCCGAGGTCAAGCTGTTAGGGCTCAAGCGCTCGTGACTTGCCCCTTCACTTCTCTGTTCAGCCAAGTCCAGCGCGCCTTGGGCCCGGGCTATCACATGCTCGGGAACGGGGTACCCAGATTTGCTCGCGGCCTGTGGCGTGGCTCAAGGTGGCCCAAGACGCCCATCTTCATCAAGACAAGCTCAAGACCCTCGCGAGGGGCCAAGCCTCACGGGCGGACGGCAGAAGCTTCCTCGTGCACGACCTCGTCCAGCCGGGCTCGCGAGGAGGCGGAGAGATCAAGGCGGGTACCTCACGAGGTGCCCATGACGCAAGCCATGATGATGACCAAGGGCGCCAGCGAGCGCCAGCCCGCAGTGTCCTCATTTCCTCTTTGGTGCAAAGGGGTAAGCGCAGCGAGAGCATCAAGCAAAGGCATCCGTTTGATTGCAACAAGACCAAGACCGTCGTGAACGGCAGGAAGGAAGTCATCGTGGAGCCCAAGCCGGCGTCACCACGAGCCTTTGACAAAGCGAGGACCAATTTTAGTCAGGATAAGTGTACTAGATGTTCCCCTTCAAAATGGCCAATTGTTGGCGCCCTTCCCGCTCAATATTTGGGAAGAGGCCCAGGGCCTCTGCCTATAAATAGGACTAGCCACCCACAGGGTAGGGGGGGGGGGGTCCGGATCTTGAATCATAGAGGGATCATCCAAGGAGAGAGAGAGACACCGAACTCCCCCTAGCAGTTCGTCGCACCAGCCAAGAACAGACCCTCGCGAGGCTGTTCTTCCTTGTATTGTTCATCATCAGCCCAAGAGGCAATCCACTACACCACACACTGGAGTAGGGTGTTACACCACAATGGTGGCCCGAACCAGTATAAACCTTGCATCTCTTGTGTTGTTCTTTTGGTAGTTTAGATCCTAGCGAGGCGACAAGGTGCAGGTAGGTAGAGGGCGAGATCTCTGCGCGCACCCCAGAGTTCGAACCTAGAGGGTTTGCCGGAACCCGAAATCCGATAGTTGTGGTGTAATACCCTAGTCCAGTGTGGTGGTGGTGGATTGCCTCTTGGGCTGATGATGAACAGTACAAGGGGAGAACAGCCTCCTGGGGTTGAGGTGTTCTTGTGCTTGTGAACTTGTGGCGTGAGGATCCGATGCCTCTACTGTGGTGGCTAGCTCTACTTATATAGGCCCTGGTCCTCTTCCCAAATATCGAGCGGGAAGGGAGCCAACAACGGCGGGAAAATTTGAAGGGGGACAGCTAGTACAAGCTATCCCGACAAAAGCGATCTTCGCCTGCGAAAAGCTCTGGGGTGACGCCGTCTTGGGCTCCACAATGACCTCCGCCTTGCCGTCCTCCTGGTCTTAGTCTCGTTGCACCAATATGGCAACCATTGCCTGATGCCTCGGTACTCTTCGCCTGCGCTGGCCTCCCTAGCACCAAACGGGAAATAAGGACATTGCATGCACCAGTGCCCGCCTGGCACCTGCCTGGTACCGTTCGTCATGGCTCACGTCACGAGAGCCTCGTGAGGTTTGCCTCGCCTTGATATCTCCGCTCCTCGTGAGCCTGCTTGGCTAGGCTACTCCAGAGGAGGTCTTGCATCGTCCGCCTCGCGAGGCTTGGACCCTCGGGAGGGTGTGCCTTGTTGACGAAGATGGGCCGCACGGCTGCTGCTTGGCCACGTTGTGGGCTGCAGGCAGGCAAGTCTGAGGACCCCCGTTCCCAGAACGCCGACAGTAGGCCCCGGGCCCAAGGCGCGGTCGGGCTTGGCTTCACGGCGAATCCAAGGGTCAAGTTCGGAGCACCGCGGGCCCCAAAAGCATGCGGCCTCGGTCGACACGTGGCGGTTGATTGGACGTGGGCGTCTCTACTTCCCCACGCTGCCTCGGCAACTGCTTGCCCTGGCAGAGGCTGGTGAGGCAGTTCTTTCCTTCGTTGCCTCTTCCTTGCCTCGCTCCAGATCCCCTTTATTGCTCTTTGCCGCTGCTATCTCCAGATCTGCTCCATCCTTGCTCTGCATCTGAAGCCCATGGCGCCGCGCAAGGTCAAGACTTCCTCAACACCGGCTTGGTATGAGCCGACCCTCGAGGCGCCCACCGTCACGAACAAGAGCCTCACCTCCGTGCGCCCGCTGACAGCGGGCGAGGGCAATGAGTGGGGGAAGACGGAGCTTCGACTCGCGTCCGACGAGCCAGAGCCTGAGGGGAGCACCTTCTTCCCCTTCTTCTCGAGCAGCGTCGCCGTCGGGTTGGTTCCTCCCTTCTCTGATTTCTTTTATGAAATCCTCGACCACTACGGGCTGCAGGCGTTGCATCTCCATCCCAACTCTGTCCTCCTCATGTCCATCTTTGCCTACTACTGCGAAGCGTACCTGGGCGTCATGCCATCCGTGGTGCTCCTTCGCCGTTTCTTCTTCCTCCGCGTCAGCGGCGAGTGCACCTCCGGGTGTGCTAATTTCGTTGTGTGCGGCAAGGCCAACTCGATCTCGAGCACCGGGAAGAGAGCTGACAACATCCGATCCAAATGGGTCATGATGGATGCTCAGCGCGCCGACCCGCGTCTGGCGTTGCCATCAGCGGCGCCCCCTCCCAACGGGGGGATGGCCCAAGGCGGAGCTTGTCGACGAGCGGGCATCGTTGGTGTTGGGGCAGATGATGACCGACCTGCGGCCGAGCAACGCGAGGGCGGCCAAGGTAATGAGGGCGATGCTCCTGATGGAGTTCTTGACGCTGCGGGTTGCACCACTCCAGGCGCGCACGTGCCCCCTCTGGGAGCTTGAAGAAGAGGAGAACAAGACCCGCCTGAGGCCAGGGGACCTGCCTGGTGATGAATTGGACGCCGTCCCGCGCCTCGTAGTCGGGGACAACCAGGAGTATCCACCTAGCGCTTTCTTGACGAGGTGGCGCGAGGAACGCCGGTGCACCTTCTCGCGGCCGCGGGATTTCTTGACAGCTTCTTTCTTCACACGCGGGCGCGGGCGTGGTGGATCACGCCGCGGAGGCACACCCCTTGGTGCCAAGGCACTGTCTTGGGGTTGAGGTGGTGGAGGCATGCCAAGAGCCCCGTCGCCCGCGGCTGGTTGAGATGGAGGCAGAGAGTGGGACAGCGCCGGAGAGCCCCCTGCGGTGCGGACGAGCTCGGCGACGCGGTCAAGCCACTCCTCATAGAGGTCGTCAATGGGGCGGTAACGCAGGAGCTCGTTTGTCGCGATGAGCGCGACCCGTGCCTCCATGGGAGCGCGGTGCGCGTGAGGCGAAGAACCGGCGGGGGTAAGTGATGGAGTAGCGGTGCGGCCCTCTTGCCGCATCGAAGGACGCAACAAGGACGCCTGCTGCTCGTTCCCTGCGGGGCCGGTGGCAGCGTTTGTGGCGGGAGACGGAGAACAACGAGGTGGCCTGCCTACGGGAGCCGTCTGAGCGACGCAGGCGGAGAGGGCAGCCCGACGCTCAGCTCGAGCACGACGAGCGTCCACCATGGAAACGACGGAGCGATGGAGCAACGAACTGATGGAAGGGAAACTACGGCACACCCCTACCTGGCGCGCCAAATGTCGGATGTGGGGGTCTGGAAAACCCTTAAGGTTTGAACACTGGGGTGCGCACGAAGTCTCTCCCTCCTACTGATCTACGCTCTAGCTTGCTAAGATCTTGCGGACAAACTCTACGAACTCGCAACACAGAAAGACACGGGGTTTATACTGGTTCGAGCCACCGTTGTGGTGTAATACCCTACTCAAGTGTGGTGGTGGTGGATTGCCTCTTGGGCTGATGATGAACAGTACAAGGGGAGAACAGCCTCCTGAGGTTGACGTGTTCTTGTGCTTGTGAACTTGTGGCATGAGGATCTGACGCCTCTACTGTGGTGGCTAGCTCTACTTATATAGGCCCTGGTCCTCTTCCCAAATATTGAGTGGTAAGGGAGCCAAGAACAGCGGGCAAATTTGAAGGGGGACAGCTAGTACAAGCTATCCTGACAAAAGCGGTCTTCGCCTGCGAAAAGCTCTGGGGTGACACCGTCTTGGGCTCCATGATGACCTCCGCCTTGCCATCCTCCTGGTCTTGGTCTCATTGCACCAATATGGAAACCTTTGCCTGATGCCTCGGTACTCTTCGCCTGCGCTGGCCTCCCTAGCACCAAAGGGGAAATAAGGGGCCAGCCTTTGCGCGCCCGCCTAGCACCCGCCTTTGGTACTGTTCGTCATGGCTCACGCCACGAGAGCCTCGTGAGGTTTGCCTCGCCTTGATATCTCCGCTGTGAGCCTGCTTGGCTAGGCTACTCCAGAGGAGGTCTTATGCCATCCGCCAGGAGGCTTGGACCCTCACGAGGGTCTTGGGTGCCTTGTTGATTTAAGATGGGCCGCACGGCTTTGCTTGGCCATGCTTTGTGGGCAGCAGTGTGCAAGTTCTGGGGACCCCTGCTCCTAACGCCGACAGTGACATTAATAGACTGAAATGAGTTAATTGCAGCATTAGATACGTTGGACACTTTGATAGAACATTAGCAACACTGTTAACACTATGAAGAATGTATTATTAGGAAATTCTATAACATAAATGCATAGTATGTGATCAGATCATCTGTGAGTCTCTGAGCTACCTTTTGAAATTCCAATGCTAGAAGGACTTGTATGTTTATGCTACAATTACAAATGCATACCAGGGGCCAGCTCCAGATAATGATATATGGACCCATCCTACTGATTTTGAAAGGTCCACAATTTAAATTTCCTGGAATCATGAGAAAATTATGGTTCACGCAAAGTGTCAGGCTGAATGACAAGAGCGGATCGAACGGTAAAAATCATGGTGCAGGAAAATAGCAACACAGATCAAGAAAAGAAACTGGAGCTGAATATTGTAAAGCACACATAAGCAAAAATATGTACGCTGTTAAAAATTGCTAACCTATCTAATGATGGCGTCCTAGCTGGTCTCTCTCTCTCTCTCTCTCTCTCTCTCTCTCTCTGTCCCTCCCTCCCTCTCTTCCTCCCACCCCAAAAAGTTGTGGCAGGGGACTAAGAAAGTAGGAGATGGAGGACAAGTAAATTCAAAAAACACTTGGATGCGCAGGTTTGCCGGAAAATGACACCTATCCGCGTGGAGATTTCAGTACGAATCACGATGTTGAATCGAACGGAAATATTATTATGGTAATACAAATAGACCCTTTTTAACAATAATAAAAATACACCAACGTAAGCTACAGCGCCCTGCAAAATGTCTAGTGGTGCTTGAGAATGTCCTGGACAGATGAAGCATGCTGACAGAACGTCACTTGTCTTATCTTGAACAGCATCAGCCGATGCAAATGGATCGACCTAATC